>JAQQAF010000003.1:49387440-49829940 GCA_029747655.1 Ensete ventricosum
ATGTATGTGATCCCATGTCGACTCAAGCTATAGGCGATTACTTATACTTCATTACATTCATTGATGATTTCTCTAGATATGAACAAGTGTACTTAATGAAGTATAAGTCTGAGGCATTAGAGAAATTATAGGAATATAAGAATGAGGTAGATAACCAAATTGGAAAGAGTATTAAGACTCTTCAATCAGATCGAGGAGGAGAATACTTGAGTATGGAGTTCACCTATTTCCTCGGGGATAATGCGATTCTATCCCAATGTACACCTCCTTATACACCTCAGCTTAATGGTATATCAGAAAGGAGGAATCACATGCTGTTAGACATGGTATGATCCATGATAAGTTTCGTTGACCTACCCATCTCATTCTGGGGATACGACCTAGAGACTGCAGCTTACCTTCTGAATAGAGTTATATCAAAGTCGATAGTGTTTACACCATATAAGAAATGGAAACGAAAGAAGTTCGATCTTCCTGCTCACATTAGAAGGCATAACCCCGACAAGTTGAAATCAAGATGAAACGGTGCACATTCGTGGGATACCCTAATGTGACTTTGGGGTATTATTTATATCATCTCGAGGATTGGAAGGTCTTTGTTGCCAAGAGAGCTATGTTCCTTGAGAATGAACACATTCTTTACGGAAATAGTGAGAGTGAGATAGAGTTGAGCAAGATTGGAGGACCTAGCTCAAGCATCATTCCAGAGTTCGAGTCTGTTCAAGTACCTAGCACACAAGTACCAACTTTGCACATGTCTAGCAGTATCTCACCCTCCTGAAAGATATATGGGACATATCGATGGAGAGGACACTCAGGATGTGGATCCTCAGACCGACGAGGAGGCTATTGAGTAGACTCCGAGAAGTGGCAAGAAGCCATGAATTCTGAGATGAATTTCATGTACTCTATAAGGTTGTGGATGCACCTTAGGGTATCATACCCATCGGTTGTAAATAGATGTTTAAAAAGAAGATTGAAGTAGATGGAAAAGTGGAGACTTATAAGGCAAGGTTGGTCACTAAAGGATATCTTCAAAGGCAAGGAGTTGACTATGATGAAACCTTTTCACCCGTAGCCATGCTTAAATCCATCAAAATTCTTTTGGCCATTGCAGCACACTATGACTATAAGATCTGCCAGATAGATGTGAAAATGATATTCCTAAATGGCAACCTCGAGGAGGAGGTATATATGATACAGCTAGAGGTTCGTATCCAGAGAGAGCCCAGATAAAGTGTGCAGGTTGCTCGAGTCTATTTATGGATTGAAGCAAGCTTCCCAAAGTTAGAACATAAGATTTGATGAGGTGATCAAATCTTATGACTTCGTTAAGAATGAAGATGAGCTTGTGTGTACAGGAAGGTAAATGGGAGTGTTATCACCTTCTAGGTGCTATATGTGGATGACATCCTAATCATTGGGAATGATGTAGGAAAGCTCTCTACAGTAAAGGTCGGGTTATCCAGAAACTTCTCCATGAAGGATTTAGGGGAAGCATCCTATATTTTGAAGATCCAGATCTATAAAGATAGATCCAAGAGGATGCTTGGCTTGTCCTAGTCTAGGTATATAGTCTCCATTGTCAAAAGGTTTAGCATGAAGAATTCCAAGAGAGGTCTCACATCGATGAGACATGAAATATTACTTTCTAAGAGTATATTCCCAAAGACTCCATAAGAAAGGGCAGACATAGATAGGTATATATTAGGACTCTAGCTAGGAGAGTCCTAATTTAGTTTCATTAAAGAGGGCAAATATGTAAATCCTAAGGACATTCATGTAAATCCTATCTAGCCGACCTCTAAAAAAGAAGTGGGAGGATTTCTTAAGCAACAACCGATTATCGTTCTTATTGACACCAGAAGCACTAATAATTTCATGAACAACAAGGTTGCTATCCGGATGCCTTTGCCTATTGAAGATTGCAGCAAGTTTGATATTAAAGTCATCGACGGATGAATTCTGAAGTGTGATCACTGGTGCCCGCAGGTGAAGCTTTTACTGCAGGATCAAGAAATAATCGTAGGTTTTTTCATCCTTCCTCTTGATGATTATGAAGCCGTGCTTGGCATCAAATGGCTGACAACATTAGGTGATGTTTCCTAGAATTTTTTAAAATTAATCATGAAGTTTTGCAGCCAGGGAAAATAGATGGTACTGCGCGACAAACGGGGGAACGACATATCAATGATCTACACATGACAATGGAGAAAGTCTTGCACAAAACATGTAGCGGCTTCTTAGTACAACTTAAGCAGCAATCTAAGGGGGAGGCAACCAAAGTTGAAAACCCAAATCTACTTCCCTTGCTTGCTAAATTTTCAAATGTATTTGATGAACCGCGCAGCCTATCTCTTAGCCGCCAGCATGATCATCAGACACCGATTCTTTGGGGTAAACCTCCAGCAAACACCCAACCATATCGGTACCCTCATCTATAGAAGGATGAAATAGGAAGGATTATGAAGGAGATGCTCAAAACAGGAGTCATTTGGTCGAGTTGCAGCCCCTACTTTTCACTTGTATTCCTTGTACGAAAGAAGGATGGAACATGGCGAATGTACATTGACTACAGAGCTCTCAACAATATAACTATCAAGGACAAGTACCATATTCCAGTAGTAGATGAATTGCCTGATGAATTATAGGGAGCACGAATCTTCATAAAGTTGGACCTTCGATCCGAGTATCATCAGATACGAGTGTCCGAAGAAGACATATCGAAAATCGCCTTACGGACACATAACGACCACTACGAATTTTTGGTAATGCCCTTCGGTCTCACTAATGCTCCCTCCACCTTCCAGAGCTGTATGAATGATATCTTCTAGAATTATCTTGATAAATTTGTGCTGGTTTTCTTCGATGACATCCTTATTTATAGCCCTTCTACTGAATGTCATTTTCAGCACTTATGACTTATTTTGACTATTCTTCGAGGACATGTTCTTTTTATCAAAAAATTGAAGTGTAGCTTTCTTCAACAAAAGGTGGAGTATCTTAGACATATCATATCAGAGGAAGAAGTGGCGGTGTACCCTTCCAAATTTGAAGTAATGCAAAACTGGCCGACCTCAAGGAACATAAAATCACTGCGTGACTTTCTCGGCTTAATAGGCTACTACCATAAGTTCGTGAAAGACTATGGGAAGATCAGTGCATCTCTCACTTCCTTGCTAAAAAAAGATGATTTCTAATAGTCGGATAGAGCCTCCACCACCTTCGACGAACTTAAGACTGCAATGATGACAATGCCCGTGCTAGCACTACCCGATTTCGATAAGACTTTTGTTATTGAAGTTGATGCCTCCGGAGTGGGAATATGTGCCATGTTAATGCAAGATGGCTGCCCCCTAGCATATACAAGGAAGGCTTTTTCTCCTTCCCACTTCAAGATGACTATTTATGACACGGAGATGCTCGCGATTGTGCATCCGGTGGCTAAATGGAGACCATACTTAATCGGGCAATGCTTCTAAATCAAGATCGACTATATGTTTCTTGGAGCAGAAGATATCTCCCCCCGAGCAGCAAAAATGGGTAACAAAGTTTCTTGAATATGATTATGAAATAATTTATAAAAAAGAGAAAAAAAATATTGTTACAGATGCGCTTTCACGACTACCCGAGCAAGCTGAATTTTCGATCGTTTCACTTTTGACCAACAATTTCCTTGAGGACATTAGGAGAGAATGGCAAGATGATCTACAAACTAGCAAGATCATAAAGAAATTAGAGGAAGACCAAGTTTCATGACTTATTACAGTTGGGACTCAAAAAGACCTACGCTATAAGGGATGCATTGTGCTTGTGCCAAATTCTAGTTGCATAAAGACCATCCTTCAAGAGATGCATTCCACATTCGCAGTCGGGCATTCTAGATTCCTTAGAACCTATAAGAGAATTAAGCATAATTTTTATTGGGAATGGATGAAAAATATTATTACTAAATTTGTGACACAATGTGATGTATGCCAATGACATAAAGGTGAAACAATGGCAAGCCCCGGAAAGCTGTAATCTTTACCCATCCCGGACTCAATATGGACCAATATATCAATGGACTTCATTGAAGGGCTGCACTCATCATAAGGAAAATGTACGATTCTTGTTGTTGTTGATCGCCTTACAAAGTATGCTCACTTATGTGCAATTCGTAATCCCTAAACTGCTTTCAACATTGCCTGAATCTTTATGAAAAATATTATAAAATTACACGGGATGTCGAGATCTATTGTAAGTGATCTAAGTTCTTCACGAGCAAATTCTAGATAGAATTATTCCATATGTAGGGTAATAAATTGAAGATAAGCACAGCATATCACCCACAAACCGACGTCCAAACTGAAGTGGTGAGCAGATGTTTAGAAACATACCTCAAATGCTTCGCTAGTGACTGGCCAAAAGAGTGGACAAAGTGGCTCCCTTGGGCCGAGTGGTGGTATAACACAACTTATCATTCATCCACGAAAATTACACCCTATGAGGCTATGTATGGTTGACATCCTCCTGTAATCCCAAATTATGTATTGGGCACCTCTAAAGGAGAACAAGTAGACATGGAACTATAGGACCGATACAATTTTGAAGCTATTAAAGATAATCTCTTTGCAGCTCAAGCAAGAATGAAACAACAATCTGATCAACACAAAGGTGAAGGAGAATTTACAATGGGAGATTGGGTATTTCTATAACTCCAACCATATAAGCAAACATCGATCCAAACCAGAGCATCCATGAGGCTTTCACCTTGGTTCTATAGACCCTACCATATTGTGGAGCGCATCGGGGCAGTAGCATACAGAGTGGACTTACCCACCGACTCCCGAATCCTTCTAGTCTTTTTTGTGTCATGCTTGAAGCTCAAATTAAGGTAGGATGAGACAGTTCAAAGATATTTACCTAATATGACTATCCAAGGAGAGCTCTAGGCTCAACCGAGTGCTATTATTGACCGAAGGATCGTGACACGACGACGGTGACCCACTACTAAAGTTCTAATATAATGGGTGAACCTTCCAGAAGAAGAGGCCACTTGGGAGAACTGTGATGATTTAAAAATTAAATTTCTAAAATTCATGGAGCTCCAGCCTCGAGGACAATGCTGGTTTGAAGAGGGCGGGTCTGTTAGGACTCTAGATAGGAGAGTCCTAATTTAGTTTCATTAAAGAGGATAAATATATAAATCCTAAGGGCATTCATGTAAATCCTATCTAGTCGACCCCTAATAAAGAAGTAAAGAGGTTGGCTAGGTTAGGATTAAATGGGAGGAAGATATTTGAAGGAAATAGTAGGGTACATATTACCCTAATTAGCCACCCCTTATCCTAGTTAAAGAGGGGTTGGTTGAGGAGGGATTAAGTTAGAGTAGAAATAGGAAACAATAAGCAACCAACCACCTCTAGATGGGCTAGTTGGAAGTTAGACTTAGAGATGCATTAAGAGTTGTCATAGGAGTTGATTGAGAGTAGGAGTCTTGAAGTAGGAGACCTCTTAGGAATTAGGGTTAGAAGGCCTATAAATAGCCATGTAATCCTCCACTTTTTATCATCAATAGAATAGTATTTTCTGTAGCCTTTGAGCAGCAATTTGGAGGAGGGAACTCCTATAGAGTTCCAAGGAGGTCGATCCCCTATAGTGATCACCCACAAGCTTAGAATCCATTAGGATTCTAACAGTATACCCTATGCCTCAATGAATATATGTTAGAACATTAGGGTCTATCATATATGTTATGCTATATACCAGGCCTGATATAGTGCATGCTTTGAGTATCACAAGCAGGTATCAGGCGGATCCAAGTTTAGAACATTATAAGACAGTAAAGTGTATCCTTTAGTACTTGAGAAGGACTAAGGATCTTTTACCGGTATATAGATGAGGTATCCTCAAAGTTGAGGGCTACATAGACTCGAGTTTTCAATTCGATATTGATGATAATAAGTTGAACTCGGGATATATTTTCACCCTGAATGGAAGAGCAGTAAGCTGAAAGAGTTCCAAGCAAGATATTATTACTGATTCGACAACAAAGGCGGAGTATATTGTTATAGTAGAAGCAGTAAAGGAATGGATGTAGATGAAGAAGTTCATCAGTAATTTGGGAGTCGTACCAAGCAGTGTGGAGTCGATTCCTATATACTACGACAACAATGGGTTGATCGCTTAAGTGAAGAAACCCAGGCCTTATTATAAGTCTAAGTATGTTATGAGGAGGTTCTATCTAATTAGAGAGATCATAGCCCATAAAGATATAACAATGGAAAGAGTTTCATCCGAAGATAATATTACAGATCTACTAATGAAGCCATTGGCTCAGATTGTATCTAAGCGTCATAGGATTCTGATGGAGATCAGACATATATGTGATTGGTTTTAGGTCAAGTGGGAGATTATTGGTTACAGGTGCCCTACAAGCCAATCACGTGAGTGATGGCACATGTGAGACAATGTGTGATCTTTTTGGTTATGATTATTATTGATATATTCTTATATTCTATTATTTATTGTATATATATATTGTGATGTCCTTGGTTCTATGCAATAAGAATCGAATCATGATGATATCAAGATAATGAGATTGATTTACCTTTAAACACATTTCTTAAGTAATTTTGGTCATAGGTTACTCGAGGGACATTGAGACAACCGAACAGACTGGTGTACTATATACCTGTCTATATGATGGAGGCGATTGGTCTCATAGTCACTTATATGGAGACACTAAGGATATAGTACAAGTGCTCATTGGAGAATAAGATCATTAATTGATCCACTTATAGAATCATGTATGATTAAAGATATGTAATGTCAAACAATGATTTCATAATCTTAGTTGTGTATATGGTCCTTAGACACTGGACTTATAGGTTTGGAAAGTTTTAGATCTGGTACAATCGGTTATCGAGATTGATAGCCAATTTTACGAAGGTAATTGAGTGTCAATAGAGGATCATCCACTCTCAGTATTATAAGAGGAATATCGCAAATGTGCTTGCTTAGATAAATCTCTGGCCAGGGTTATTCGGATTGAGAGATGAGTTCTCCGGAAAAATCTGATTAAACCGAGACTCGGATGCATTCCGTATGTGGCCTGATAGTACCATATCCAAAATACGGTCTCTGGGATATTAATTGGATGAGGGACTATAGATACACAATAATTATGGATAGATAGGTCTGATAGATTCGATCCCCCTGTACCGCTTGGGGGCTATAGCATAGTGGCCTAGTACATCCATAGTTGATGAGTCGAGTGAATTATTATGGGGATAATAATTCACTATATCAGAAAGAGTTTTGATGAGAGCGACTAACTCATTATCAGGCCTAAAAGGTCACACATATATGGTGGATGCTTAAGCAAATAGATGATTGGATGAAGATCCAATTAGCCCCTATTCTCATTAGATGATACCTTACATTGATGGACTCCTTGCATGAGGCCCAATTAGAGGCTGGAGATTATTGAATAGAGATCCAATAATCCAAGGTTAGTGGGTAATTAGATAGAGATCTAATACCCACTAAGGCAGGATACACTAGGGTTTTGGTAGCTCTCTATAAATAAGAGGTAGAGATGGCACATAGATGATATGTTGCACCTTTGGTCGCCCCCTCCTATTCTCCTCCTCTCCCTCACCTTCTCAGCCGGCCAGCTCCTCTCAGGTATAAGAGGGTATGAAGAAGATAGAGGATCTTCTTCCAAGATCATTGTGAGAAGCTACGCAAGAGTTATGAGACTTGGGTGATTGGAGGAGTATCGCTACAGCGATCTATCGTATAGATACCACTAGAGAGGATGACACTTGACCTCCTTCATTCTCTCTATCTGGATCTGAAAAAATAGGGATATACGATCTCTCTAGGTAAACAATCTCACACATAACGCTGTTTTTCAGTTTTGTGATTTTTATCGCACAAATCTTTTGCATGACGATTTTGATCTACTTGGGAAACTGGTTTTGTTTTGATCTTCTATTGCACATGTGATGCTCCCGCTAAAGTTTCCCAATAGGTTGGTGAGAAATCTACCTATCATAAAGTGGATTCTTCATAAATGTCACACCGAACCATGGGCTCATCAAAATGAGTCATATAGTTAGAAACATGGAGACTTAACGTATGGTGCTTAATTACTTTAGGAGTTAGTTTCTAAAGTAGAGAAACATATATTTTTCTCTATTGTTTAAGGAACCATGCCAAGACACTCTATGTGATACTCTATACTAATCTAGCATAGTCGAGTGAAAATAGTTAGCATCATATGGGCAAACCAAACTTAATAATTCTCTAACATCAATCACCGATCAAAGTATTGGTCTATAGCCACTAACCAATCCAAGAATCCTCAAAGATTAAGATTCCTATTAAAGTAAGATGGGTTTAACTTAATCCTATGAGCAATGTCATCTTCATCATCTTGGTACCTAGGTCCAGGTGTATTTTGTTGGTGTCTTAAACCTGGTTGCTCGGTCTCTCAATCTACCTCACCATTATAGGAGACATGCAAAAGGTGCTTCATGATGTGGTGCAGCATACTATGTCGTCTAAGTTTTAGGGCATTTTATACAGGCCTAAATATTAGGTTATTAGTGAGATGATCCCTTCACCTAGGTGGCAACCAAGTGGCTTTAAGAGCAATCAAGCGCTTTTTAAATATTTGATAGTGTTCTTCACAATGAATTAGGCAACTTTCATAGGTTTAGTATTGATTTGAGCTAATACTTATATAACATGATCTAAATCCATCATAGATTATCCTAAGTTGATGGGCTCATTGAGATGGTAAGAGGTTCCACTACGGATAGTCATATTGGTAGAATATATGCAATCTAGGTTATCATAATAGCGCTAAGATTTTAAAGTAGAGGCTACAAGTGAGCCAAATATGGGTATATTTGAAGATTTATGATAGGAACCCCTAAGGTTCGTTGAAAAGAGAGGATAAACGATCACTACGAGGGGATCAGTATCCTTGATCACTTTGAGGTGATCAGCCTCCTTGATCTCTATAGGGGATCGACCCTCCTAGGATTTTATCATATTGACTAAAATAATACTTTCTTCCTTGATTGCTTTAAACGAAAGTGTTACACCATTATTTATATAGGCTCATAGCAGACTCCTACTTGCATTCCTAATCAAATAGACTCCTAACCAAGTCTACTCCTACTTGGACTCCTAATCAAAATAGACTCCTAGTTGAATCCAACTCCTACTTGGACTCTTAATCAAATAGATTCCTTATTGAGTTGACTAGATCGACCAACATGACTCAACAAAGAACATAATTCAATAGATATGGATCTGATCCTGTTAGGGTCCTATCAAACCCACCCTTTTCAAATCAGCCTTGAGGACAAGGCTGAGCAACATCAAATTCTGAGAGCACTTCAATCATAGGATCTTTGTAGCTCATCACAACCCTTTGATCCATTAAGTAGGATCTCCACTTGGTGCAAGCAATGGGTCGGTGTTCTGGTGTAGTAGCCATTGTAGTCTTCTGAAGAACCCTCTTCATCTGATGGCTAGTCGCAATTCTATGTCTTTCTTTGAGGATCACCACTTTAAAGTCTTCTAGGGATATCAAAAAGAAATCCACAAGTACTTCTTTAGCCTTATAATCAGCTTTATCTTTAAACACTTATTTTTACAAGTTAGGATTCGTTAATCAGCAACCATGACAAATTCACGATTGTCAGGTTTTGGTTCCTCCTTAATTGGTTCAATCATCAGAAGCTACCCTCGATTGTATTGGTGTTCCTTACTCCACTTTTCATCACAATGCCAGCACAAATTCTTTGGTGATCTTTCCTTAAGTTCTTCTCAGGTTAGTTTTCTAGTGTCCAGGTTTTAGCTAAGAATAGATGGGTTGTCATTTCTATTTCAGTGATACCCCCTGCTAATTTTTTTTTTATGCACACGTGTAAAAGAGATCACAACTATCATAGTGCGAGGTTGACAGGCTTTAACTTCACACCAAATGTTTGGATTAAATCCTTCGATAAATATTCTCACCAATAGTCATTTGGACCAATCTCTGGCTTGATTTGATACTCATTCAAATCTACTATAATATTCTTGCACAATGGAAGTCTGATGGATTTTAGTGAGCTGCTCATCAACATTCTTATACTCAAATGGTCCAAATTGAGCAAGAAGTCTTCTTTTGAATTGCTCCCGCTAATGAACTCTGTAACAAGTTTTGTAATAGTCGTACCATTGGATTGCATCACCATCAAGTTTAATTGAAGCTATTTTCACCTTGGATTCTTTTGGAGTTATGTGAAAGTGAAAGAATTTTTCAACCCTAGAGATCCAACTAGTCGGATCCCCGTCTTCCCATCTTAAAAATTCTACCTTCATACATGAGTAGTTAGTGTCATGTTCTTGGTTCTTTTTCTCTATGTCTCCAAATTGGTTCACTGTGAGACTTTACACCTTCATCCTATTGAAATTTGTTGAAGCTCTCTGAGAGACTTCTTTTGAATTCACTGAAGGATTCTTACAATCTTTCTTTCATGTCAGCATTAAAAGCTTCAAGCTTTGCATCTATTGCATGATCTATAGCCATTGCGTAGGATTGTAGATCTGTAATCTTCAACTCCTATTTTTGATGTTGGGACAAGGGCATCAGTATGTCCCATGCAGTGAGCAGTTGTGAAATTTTCCCGAAACAATGTTGATGGTATGAAGGATCATGAGGTTGCTGAGGAAGCGGACAATAAGGGTGGCTACGACCTAAGGCTGGAAGGCAACAGCGTCAGTGTAGAGAACGACTGAGGCTACTGCAATTAGAAGCAGCAGCGTCGATGTAGGGGCGGTAGCGAAGGTGAAGGAGGCAGTAGTGTTGATGATGGAAGCAGCGACCAGAGTCGATGAAGAGGAGGCACCATAGGGGGGGTTCAGTGAGACTCTACAGTAGTGAGCAGAGTCGATGTTACAACAGCGATAGTAAGGTAGGGAAGAGATCAATCTTCATAGATTGAGGGTGGTGGCAGTAGAGGTAAGAGAAGACGATAGCAGAAGGTTAAAGTAGAGATAGAGGGCAGAGGGAGGGACAGAGGTGGCGTCTGTGGTAGAAGAGGGCACGATTGATGCTACTGCTACTGAAAGCAATGTTGTGGCAGGCAAGGAAATAGATGCGATGGCCTTTAAGTAGGATGTGGCAGTCAGATGCAACAGTTACGCTGTTGTGCACAACTAGAGAGGGTTCTAACGACATAGTTGATCATTATGGGGAGTTGTAGAGGAGGCAGCGTCAGTGGCTGGGTTGTAGCCTTCTCCACAGGCACAGGAGGAGTAGATGGGAGCGCTGGGGTTTGGCGAGCAAGACTATGCGCGGTAGAGGGCTGGGCTGCAATGGTTGTGAAACAAGGAGGTAGCGACAGCGATGGTGGCTGGACTACAGCGTTCTCCACAAGCAGAGGTAGGGAGACGACATCAGCAATGCCAGAGGAGGCAACAGTGGTTGGGCTACCCTCGTAGCTGAGGAAGAGGATGGCAGTGGTAGGGGAGGAGCAGCACCTGAATAGCAATGACAACAAGAGATCGCTGTGGTTGAACAACATCGCATGGTGCTCGGCAAGGGGGAAAAGGGAGATTGCATAAGCAAGGAAGGAATGCCGAGAGATTGAGATCTCTAGTGGCTGAGGCGCGAGGCTGTGGTGGCTGTTGTTGATGACAGAGGGCTGTGATTGGGAACAAATAAGGAAGAAGGCACAGCTAGAGTGGAAGGCAGCAATGGTGTCATGGCTGGGAAGTAGTGGCTATGAGTGAGGAAGTAGTAGCTGGCGAGCGACGAGGGATCGTGAGCAACCGGGGCTGAGGCTACAGGGGACACGGCAGAGGCGCCGGGCTCTACAAGCAAAGGGTATCAAAAACGGCTAAGGAGGGAGATGTCAATGACAGGGGAGGAGGACATTGGATTGCATGAAGATGGCTGCAAGACTGCGATCTTGGAGGAGAAATTGCGGTGGAGATTGATAGTGGAATCACAACGAGAACGCCGAGGATCGTCGCTTTGATATCAATTAATAGGAACCCCTAAGGTTCTATCATTAAAAAGGGAGGATAAATGATTACTTCAAGGGGATCGGGCCTCCTTGATCACTTCGAGGGGATCAGCCTCCTTGATCTCTATAGGGGATTGGCCCTCCTGGGGTTTTAGCCTATTGGCTAAAATAATACTTTCTTCATTGATTACTTTAAACGAAAGTGTTACACCATTATTTATAGAGGCTCCTAGCTTACTCCTACTTGGACTCCTAATCAAATAGACTCTTAACTGAATCTAACTCCTACTTGGACTCCTAATCAAATAAACTTCTAGCCAAACCCAACTCCTACTTGTACTCTTATTCAAATAAACTCCTAATTGATTTAATTGGAGTGACCAACATGATTCAATAGATGTGGACCTGATTTTATTAGGGTCCTATAAATGTCTTGGTATAAAAAATATATAAAACAATACTGATAACAAAAGTTAAAAATTGCTAAAAGTAAATGATGATGCTAGGAAGTAAAATAAGTTGTACAAGAAGTAAAAATGATTCGACTACTTTGCTCTGATACCAATCTGATGTAGAGGAGAGTAGTGTCTGTGTGTGTTGCGCAAAAATAAAGAGTATAGTGAGAGGTGATGAAGTCAAAGAGCCTGGGAAAGACAAGTGGTAGCAATGAGGATGCTAACTCATTTTCTTAGCTAGTCCTAAACAGGATACAGTTAAGAGATTGGATTAATCATATTTCCCGAGTTAATGCATCACTTAGGTCTTGAGGGCTAGGAACATTCATCTCATAAATAGCCCTTAACACAACTGAAAAAGTTCTAATGCTCTTAGTCTTGAACAATAAAATGATGGTTTAGTAGATGGCACTGTAGAAGAGATGATACAAAGGATGGTGGTTGTCGATGGGGCTTTGTTATCAGTGGTTAGTGATTGATGCAATTGCTCCTTTTAGTGGTAGTGCTACTGTTGTATAGTGATGGCACTGCTATAATGGTTGAAGACGAAGGAGAAGGGTAGTGGAGAGAAAGAGGGAAAGGAAAAGAATAGATAGGGTAGGGCTTCTCACCCTTGAAGACTCTCCTTGATAACTCTCTTCTCAAGTTCTTGGTGAATACAAGTTCCCAACACTTTTCATTCATTCATTTAATCATTCATTAACTCTAAAATGTGAGGTTTACAATACTTTTATAAGGATATATGTCCTTTAGAGAGTGTCAATGCCCCCTTCTAGAAGAGAAGTGGGTAAGAATCTATAAGATGAAGACAAATATATATCTTTGGATGACTGCCACATACCTCCTTCAAGTAGAGTGATGAGCAAGGATCCATAGGATAAATGCAAATGTCCACCCTTTTATGAATATCACATACTCTCCTTTTGTTGGGAAACCTTGTTAGGAGCATCACATGTGCAGTAGAAAATAAAATAAAAAGGTCTCCCACGTTGGTCAAATCATCATGCGATGATTGGTGCATGAAAAATAACAAAATCAAAAACTATACATCATGTGCTAGATGTTTTACCTAGATATATCGTATATCCCTGAAAACCCAAATCCAAAGGAGCGGATGAAGGAGGTCAGATATCCTCCTCTCTAGCAGTATCCACACGATTGAAGAGACGGTGATGCTTGTCCCTTGCAATGCAAAAGCTTGTAGCTTTTGTGCACTTTCTTCGCAGTATCCACACCACCTTGCAGCAAACGTGAAAGAATAACTCATTTCTTCTTCATTATCCTCATGCACCAAGGAGAGGGGTGGTCAACTGAGAAAAAAATGGAGGGAGGAGAATAGGAGGGGGTGGTTAAAGGTGTAGCTTATCCCCTTTCTTGGCCACCCCTATCTCCTATTTATAAAGCTACTTTAAAGCCTAATAGATCCTACCTTAGTAAGTATTGGATCTCTATCTAATTACCCTTACCTCTTGAATTATTAGATCTTTATCTAATAATCTCAATTCGCTTCTAATTGGGCCTCATGTAAAGAATCCATTAATATTGAGTCTCATCTAATGAAATATGGGCTTATTGGATAACTCATATCCAATCTTTTACTCGTCGTAACATTCACCATATGTGTATGATTCTCTAGGCCCTATACCAAGCTGGCCATGAGTTGTATCTATCAGAACTCTTTCTGACTCAAAACTCCTTCTGAGTTATCGAATTGTTATCTTATAACAATTAACCCAACTCATCGACTATGGACGTACTAGGCCAGTATGTCATAATCCTCAAACGATACAAGAAGATCTAATCCATTGAACCTGTTTGTCCTTAGTTACCATGTATCTATACTCCCTCATTCATCTAATATCCCAAAGATCATATATTGGGCATGGTACTAGCAGGATTCATATTAAATTCATCCGAGTCTCACTCTAATCAGATTCTCCTTGAGATCTCATTCTCTTTCAATCCAAATGACCCTAACTATGGATTTGCCTAAGCGAGAGCACACGGGATATTTCTCTCATGATATCAATAATGACAACCCTCTATTGACACTCAATTATCTTCATAAGGTTTGCTACCAATCATGTAACTAGATGTACCAGATCTAGAACTTCAAGATCTGTAAATCTGATGTCAAAGAAAGGAGTATTCTAGCAAAGCATCCTTAGTGTATTAAGTCTAAGGACTAGACACATAATTGGGACTACGAAATCACTGCCTGATGTTAGGTATCATTAACCATCTAGCATTCCGTAAGTAAATCAATCGGTGAACTTATTCTCCAATGAGCATCTGTACTATACCCTTATTATCCCCACATGAGCAGTTATGAGACTAACTATCACTATCATATGGATGGGTATACAACACATCGACCTGTTCAATTATCTCGATGTTCCACTCGAGTAACCTATGACCAAGATTATTTGAGATCTATGTTTAAAGGTGAATCAGTCTTATCACTACGATCTCATCACGATTCGATTTTCATTGCACCGATTCAAAGACATCACAATATATATGTGACATGTAACATAAAGTAAGAAAAAATGCTAATAATAATAATAATATATAAAAAGATTGTGTAACGTGTCACTCATATTATCACTCACTTGATTGGCTTGCAGGACAATTGTAACTAGCATCTTCTAGAAGAGATGAGATTAGATATTCATAGAATAGAGACATGTGTCCACTCCAAAATTATCATATGCACTTTAAGATATGTGCATGACATTGCCTTTGATAACTCCATACAAGCTCAAGCCTAAAACCTAATATAAATGTGTCTCATGCCTAATCATTTTATAATTTAATAAGAAAATAAAATATATATAGAATGAACCTTTTATGTGTATTTGAGCCCATATGGTTCTGACATAATAATTTAGAACTCTCTGTGTCCTTTTTTACTATTGTAATAGTGTGGTGATGCTTTGATCCCTTTGAACAACTACTTCAATGGGCTCAAAAAGATAATTAAGGTTCAGTTCCAACAAGGTGACCTTGACCTTGTCTAACTGTACCTAGGGCTGAAAGGAGATAGAAAAAAAACTCAAACCAATCCAATATGATAGTTCAATATGATACTTTAAAGTCTTAATTTAGATTGGATACTATGCATGCCAACTCAAGTTACCTCCATACAAGAAAAATATGCTCGATTGTAAATATAGAGGAACTAAAATGCATTCGAGCCATCAATGTTAACTGATGATATGAGCGAGAGGTTACCTCTGATGCATGACTTGATGATCGACCAAGAGCAAACTCTCAGTGAAGAAACTATCGTTGAAAAGAAGATGACTACCATAAGAAGAGGTGTCAAAACAACTTTCGAAGTATGATACATAGGATCATGAAAGAAGACGATGAAGCATAGTTACCTTATTTTCAATTTCAAATTCAATAGGAGTTAAATTGCCAAAATAGGAAAGCCATGATCAAGAATAATCAAAATCAGTTCAAGTTATATGCCAATTCAACTCAAACTCGGTTTGGGCCATACTCCAATTCAGCTCAAATCTGGTTGACTCAAACTCAAGCTCAAAGCCGAGGTTTGACCAACTCCAAGACTCAACCTAGCTCAATCTGATTTGGACTTGAATTGGAAGAATAGTTGGGCTCCAATCGAGAGTCCTTACTCAGGTTAGAAGTCCTCCCCTTTGCAACTCTACACAGAGGGATGCAGGAGCCTTAAATAGGATCAGCAGCCTAAGAAAGAGGTGTTGGTGGCTAGGAAAAAGGGAGAGATGCGATAGAAATCTACCTCAATAAGTTTAAGCTTGTTGCTCAAGAAGCCTTTTCTTAGATGCATGTTTAGGTATTCCTTTTTTAAAAGTAATCTAAACTATTTTTTCCTTTCAGTTTCATCTCTTATTACAACAAATCTATGAACCCTTTCACAAAACATAAATCTGCTTAAAGGAAGAAACGAGATCACCAAATAGATTACTAAAGAGGGGAAGTTGGTTTTCTACTGAGAAATTGTAATGGAACATGTATTTTGGCAAGACACAGGTTCATTGATAATGGTATTCAAAATGGGTTGTTGGTAATTTACAATGTGATCAAATATCATTCAAAGGCATATAATTCTTTTAAATCAGATGATAAATCATTGGTGAAAATTGATATATATAGGGTTCAGGTTCATTAATTCATCGACTCTATATTACTTTTCGGATGAAAGTGTTGATAGAGGAGAGAACTATCGCTATAAGATCAAGTGTAAAACCAAAAAAAGAAGAACCTCTATTGCTTATAAAGCTAAAGTGCTAACTACGTAACTTAAAATAATAGAATTAACTACGTGACTTAAAATAATAGAATTAAAAGTAAGTAAAGAGACTAACAGACACAGAGAGGGTAGGTTGTCTTTAGACAGCACCTAAGTGCTCTCAACAGTTTCAATATTACAGTCAGTTTTAGTCTCCTCCTCCTCTCTTGCTATTAGAACCTTCTCCTAAGGTTTGGATTGCATGTAATAGAGATTTAGGACTTCACACAAAAGCTTGACAAAGCTTTGACGTAGAGTTTTAGCTATTGAAACTTGAGGAAGAAGGGGCTATGTATGACTAGAGGGCATAATCCTAATCTAAACTCTTCTTCTTTCAGTTGTCGGTGAAAGCTGGAACTTAGGCCGGCTATTGGACTTCTTGGCTGCCTTTTGATTCTTTTTTCTTTTTCTTGCTGTTGCCAAAGGCATCTTTGGAAGCTATTAAGTCTGACAGTAAGTTAGAAAAGATTTCTGCAAGAAGGTGGATGTAGGCAGGAACTAGAAAAGACTTCTTGGATGCTTTAGGGATGCTTTAGATGGGGCTCTCCTCCCTCTTTTATAGCTGAGGTAGGGGTGTAGTCCTAACAAGGTTAGGACTTTGGAGAGTCCTAATGCCTTTAGGATATAGAGCTAGACCTATTCTAGTTAGACTTGATCTCTCTGAATTTGATTAAGCTCGAGTTGGGTCCAGCCACATTAGATTTGAATCAGAGTTCAACTCAAAGTTGGATTGAGCTGAATTAGACTTCAACCGGAACTAGATTTGAGCCAAATTTGAGTGAGGCTTGATCTAACTTGAATATGCTCTTTGAGCTTGAAGTTTGGTTCTTCTGCTACAACAAGTTAGAATGATGTCTGTAGGAAGGTGGCTACAAGCATGAAGAAGGGCTTTTGATCTTGCAAACCGCTTCTTGTCATTATCTCATCTCCTCTCAACCTAAGGGTAGTTGGCTACTCAAAAGAGGGCATAACTTGGATATGTTAGAGATGCTTTAAAAATGGGGCTCTCCTCCCTCTTTTATAGCTGTGGTCTTGGTATATCTTTGGGAGTCTTAATGCCTCTAGGACATGGAGAGTCCTAATATCTTTAGGAATTGGAGATGGACCTATTCTGATTGGACCGACCCCTTTTGATTTGATTAAGCTTGAGTTGAGTCCAGTCAGATTAGATGCAAATTGAAGTTTACTAATTAGACAACAGGTGATGCTAAAAGCCAGAACTTAGACTTGATGAGATGCATATAGAAATGAGAAATTTATGGAATTATATGAGAGATCCATGTAGAAAGTGTTGAGGAAGAAGCTACCAGGAGGTAACTTGAAATTCTAAAACAATGGCTAATAATTATATGGAGTCTGCTATTTTCTTCAATATCTCCCGGTTCACATCAGCACATGACCCAAAATCTACGGCATCCACCACAAGAGAAGGAAGGAATCCCCCTATCAGCCAATTCTACTACTAAAATATTTCAGGAAAGCAAAATTTTCACCATGATGCACAACACTCAGATATATGCATTCGATGGAAATGCAAAGTTCTCCGGCAAACCTTTTTGGAGAAATGTAGATACATCCAATTATCATGGATAAGGTTGGTAAAACAATGGCTAATAATTATACGAGATAAGCAGAACTAAAATTTGCCTCAATCTTGTGATCATAAATTCAGAATAATTTGCTATCCAAGTCAGCAAAAAAGATGACCCTTTAGATCATAAACAAAGATGAATTCTAATTCTTATCAACAGGAACAAAACTACCATTGCTCCTCTTTTTTTTTTTTTACTATGTATTCAATAAAGAAGAAGAAAAAAAAAAAAAAAACAATGAATCAAGATCATCAAATTCATTGTTTTCAAAAAAAAAAAGAAACATTGAATTAAAAAATTGGAGATCACATGTACAATTGTCTAACGTCGAGAATTGCATGAGCCCACTGTAAACTCAATATAAGAAACTATCTCAGTGCCGATCTTCATTGCTTTCAAAAAAGAATCAGTGAATTATAAAATTGGAGATCACTAGTGAAATTGTCTAACGTCGAGAACTGCATGAGCCTGCTGTAAACTCATATAAGAGACCATCCCATGGTTGCTGATCTTTTGGGATATTCATCTTTTCAGAATTGTCTTTGTCAGAAGAATATCTCCTTTAGTATTAGGAGGACTAGCATAATGAAGCACATTATCACAAGGATGGTAGCACACATAACCATTCCTCCTTTTCTCTGTGTTCTCTCTGCCTGTTAGTCAAAAAATTTACCACGTAATTATAACTACACTAAGCTAGAGTACAAACAAAGCAAAAAAGAGCAGCAGACTGTAAGTAACGAATAGGTAGCCCCTCTTTTGTTAGTAACAAAACTACACTTACACCTAGATATTGAGGTTGCAGTTTTTTTGGTCAAGAAATAAGGCTCTATTGGTATCATCAAAAAAGAATATTTTGTTATGTTGAAATCTTGTCTTGTTAATGCCATTATCACACACACACACACACACACACACACACAGAAAGAACCTTCTGTAACTGCTTGTAGCCCTCTTCCACTGTGGATGCGACATTCTGAATATTATACTCGATTCGATCAATGATTGTTCCCTGGTTAGAAGAGGCATTTCAAATTTCACTGACAAAGAATGGGAACCATGTTTGACTCATGTTTTAGGAAATACCTGGTCTATCACAAGGACAGAGAGATCCTTCATTATCTGTGCAAGTTCGTTTACTGATTCCACAACCTGAATAACAAAATGAAAAGACCAATTACAAGGTCATTCAACAATGGTCATAAGAACGATTGGATAAGCACGAAAACTGGTATATGGAACTGTGCCAACTGGTGATGGAGTTAGAACTAAATGTTTTACCTGTGCAATTTCTCTCTCCCTCTCTCTTGTAAATGCCTCAGTTCTTTTCAGCTGAGACATCTGATGTTCACTGAAGCCCTGCACAAAGCAGCCAAAGATAAAATATTAGTCAATAAGATAGGAAGTATATATGGTAGAACACATGAGAATCTGAAACAATCAATTAAAAATCAGATATATTTCAAGGATTCAGGAAAAGTTTTGCACTGTATGTTCAGTTTTAACCAAGAATTTGGTGACAAAAACAGATATCAGCATAACCTATAATATATGAGGTACATCACAGATAAATTTGGTTAGGCTTATGAATCCTTTCTTGATAGCCAAATCTATAAAAGACACAAACTGTGTAGAATCACTAGAGGTCAAAGAAGCATTCAGCACCCTGCTCAAAACTTAGCCCTTAGTTCAACTGAGAATAAAACAATATCTTGCTGATAGATATCAATCTCCATTCTTTTGTCCCTAGCACTGATGACATCAGCACAAGGAATGCCTAATATTAGCCCTATTTCAACTTGACTGCAGAATACCCAACTATTCATTGCTGGACTTCATTACATCTGTCATCAAATGAGGAGTTAATTAAGTGGTTAGGTTCAGGAAGCAACTTTAGAATTTAAATAGAAATAGGTTATATAACATCATGATGGACCAAAACTGAGTCACCGAGAGTTGATGCAATACATAATAATAATATAACTTCTAATTACAGCATAAAGCCAAAAGAAAAGAGCAGAGAAGTATACCACATCAACAAATTCATCATCTTCCATGTTAGACACAGTTCCATTTATATTCATATCAAAATCCAAGCCATCTTGACCCTGAAAGGCAAAAAAAAAAAAAAAGAACAAAATTATTAAAGAATTAATGAACATAAAAAAAAACGGCAAACAAAATATTATTTATATCAGGAGTTCAACAAACCTCCTTTTGCTCTCTGAGACGCTTTAAATAAATTGACTGCTTTCTTCGCAGCTGCATCGAGAGATTCTGAAGATCTGTTGCAAGTGATCTCTGCAACGATGGTGCACTTCTCTTTAGTAGACATTTATGGGTATCAAGAAATGATAGAGATAACCAGCTAGTCTTATGCAAAAATATTGCAACTCATAATGCAGAAAATGAAAACCTTTTGTCAAATTGTTTTTTCACAGAAATGTTGGCTGGATATGAATGCTTTCAACTAGAATGTTAAACAGGATACCACAGTACAGAAACAAAACAGCAGATAACTAATAAATGTGGTCATACCTGAACATTCCTTCTAACATTTGACTCTTCAGAAGGCCCACTAGGAGATAACTTCATCAGACGTTTCTCAGATCGCTTCAATAAATCTGTTATTTCCTGGGTAAGAACCTCAATTGTATGTTGGTCTTCTTTTCCATCTCCAAAAGAAGGCATTAAGGCCTTCTCATGAACCTTGACTAACTCAGATATTTTTGTTTGAGCACGTTGCATATTTGCAGATATTTCTTCAGAAAGATCCACCCAAGCTGGAGGCAAACCAACCATAAGATGACCTCTACTGCATAAGGCAACGAAAATAACATATTAATCACGAGAACAATAGATGAGAATCAATTGAGATACTATGAAATTGCAACAACACCACTTTGTCATCTCATGGTGCAAACAGGTTTTGTTCAAGGCATGCCAACCTCATGCCAGTATTTTCCTGGACATACAGTAATTCAAGAAAATTCTAAGACCTAAATGGATTTTCCAAAATTTAGATCACAAAAAATTCTAAGGACAGTGATGCAAAACATGGAACAATAATCTAAGTTATTGAAGAAGTAAAACAAAGTATTGTATCATCGCATGATTCCAGTGCATATGTGCAAATTAAACTGTTCCAGTAAACTTAATGACATTATGGACAGTGATGCAAAACCATCCATCTTGGTTATCTTGGGCATGCTACCTGGTGCTACAATCATAATTAAGATACAAAATAAAAAAGGGACTTCTAAGCTAACAAAATTGGTTTGGGTTCTCACCATGGATTAACTATGAGAAGTTTACGGATTTAGACTCTTACTTTGGTCCGACTGAATAAACATTTTGAAACTGACATGAAATTTCCCTTCCAGTTATCGATGAAATATTCCTTTTTGAACCAAGGGAAAAGATCAAGATCAACTCCAAATAGGGATCTTCTAACAAGGCTGTCTGCAAGACGGAGGCTGGAAGAGCAGGCTCACTGCCAGGAAGTGGTCCGACCATACATAGGCAATTACTGTGACAGTGACAGCATATATTAAAGTCCTCATCCGACCATTGCAACAAGGAAAATGGTTACTCATTGCAGTTATTTGACTCTTTGGGCACAATTGGTGAGCAACAAAAAGCTGATGAGACATTTTCTCTCTGAGAGTTGCACTTCATTGAGTTCTGCAAAGACACTAGTGATATGGACAAACACTGCATGTATCTATGAGGGTGGCGTTATGGATTTCATGTTCTCAATGTGCAGGCACAAACAATTGGAGTACTGACTAAGAAATATCTCACTCATGCCACCCAAGATGAAGCTCATGGTGCATGTGGATTCACACGACTTGTTTATGGTTTCAAAGATAACATCAATTGTGAGGTGATTGATGTCTATGTATGGAATTAGTACTTTGTCACAAACTTCAGTAGCTATGATTCATCAACTCTGATAACAAATTTCCCTACAAAGTTGTTTGCTACTATTTTATGACTGGAGGCTCAAATATGTTGGTTAGCTTCTAATTCAGTAATCTTGTTATGAAATCAGCATTAGCCACAATCTAGATTAGCTTTGACACATCAACTTTACAAATGGATCAAGGAAGCTGTTTGCTGACTTATGGCTAAGTCAATAATTTCATTTCATGTTGATGACATCGATAACTGAAGAATGGCTTGGTCTTCTTTTTAATATCGATCCACGAGCTCATGGTTTTTAATGAAAACAACATGAAGCAGTTCATGATTTAGTCACTAAAACTCAAAGCCGCAACCTTACCTTCTAAGGCTTAGTCTCAATCAATGATCTAGTTCAAAATTAGAAAATCAATAATGGAAGTCATTTCAAAACATTCTCCCAACAGCAATAGTTGTGATGGGATAAGTGATAGCTGTAGACCCTTGGTTTGACTATATAAGACAGCATAATGGTTTTTTATACCAATGACAAGAAAATTTTGAATAGTCTAGGAAATTTAAACTCTAATAACTGAGCTCGCAAAGGTGCAGCAACCTTACCGTGATGCCAAGGCTGACTCCCAATCAATGATCTAGTCCAAAATTGCAAAAACAATAATGGAAGTCCTTCCGACATCATCCTCCCAACAACGATAGTTGTGATTATAAGACAGTATAATGGGTTTTTGTGCCAATAACCAGAAATAAAATTTGAATAGCCTTTCCCAAGATATTGACTGCTCTATTTTGTTTTTCGAAAAACATCTTCATGATTATCTTTTCTTTTTTCTTTTTTGTGTGTGCAAAGAGTAAGTAGTAAAGATGGGATTTTTACTAGCCAAACTAGCTAGTACCTTCATATGATGCTTTATTTGTTGTCAACATTGGAAAGGTGACTCGAAGGCATTAAACGTCAAAATGATATGGAAAATAAGGATAAGAAAGGAAAGCAAGAGCAACCCAGTGCACAAGACACCCATTAATGCGGATCTAACAGGGATAATGTATCCAAAAGGAGAAAAATGTAAAATTATACATAAGAAAGCAGCAGATCACTGGGAGTTGGCTCTACAGGAACCTGATTCATACCTGGAATTGCCCGGGTCTTCCGTGCTAACAGGAGCATAAGACCGATTGGGATGGAGAAGCGAGGTGCTCACCATTTCGATTACCGGACCCCCACGCCCCGCCGAAGAAGAGGACGACGCAGATGACGAAGGGCCAGCATGGGAGGGAGAACAAGAGGCCACCGGCACCCGAACGCTTCGTAACGCGTCGCGGTACTTCTTGTACAGTGGCGTCCGATTCCTTGTCGTCATTGCGTAGATCTCCACTCCGAACCACCCAGATTCGGCAATGAGACACGCGATCCACGGTTTTGAGTCGAATCTAGACGCAAATAACAGAACAATTCTTAGTTTCTTGGCGAGACAAAAGCTAGATCGGTAGCGGCGCGAACGGTTGGAATCGTCCACTGGTGCTTCCAGCGAAGGACTCAGTGGTGGAGGTGGAAATGGTGGTTGTAGACGGGTCGATCGTCGTTGGAAAGGGCAGGAATGTCGGATCGATCAATGCGCCTGCCCCTCCGCCGCGGCCGTGAGCGGAGGGAGGAGGAGGTCGGAAATATTTTGGAGTTGGCGGCTTTGGGTGCAAACTTGAAAGAACGGCGCCCGGTGGATGAAATGGAAGTTATGAGGATGATGTGCAGATAAATTTTTCGCGCATTCAACAGTGTCGGTTTTTGTTGCTGCGAGATCAAAAAATTATGGAAGCTGCCATCATATTAAGAAAAAGGCTCCTCCTACCCGAATCACATCCTGCCTTACCTGCCAGACCGGTAAAGGAGGCGACGGGTGGGGCGAGGTGGCAACGGACAGGCCCACCTATTAGTCCCGTTTGCCACTCCAATCACCTCCCGATGCCTGTCGGACCCCTAAGAAAAATCAGGTGAAGGATTCATCCCGCCATAATAATATGATGATAAAAAAAATAATGTATTTAATTTCTGTGAGTTAATTAATACAAAGAGCGATTTGTCCATCTTCTCTGTAATACATTTTATGATGTAAAAATAAGGACGAATTGCCGAGAAATATTTCTTTCTCTTTTTGACTTTTGGCAAGAGATGCTCCTAATTTTCATATTTTTCATCGTATCCTTTTTATCATATTTTCTATAATATCTTTGATAAGATATATTGTTTTTTATAAATTGATTCATAGGATAAATTGATCCAATTTTTCTATTATAATATATTTAAATACATTTTTAATATTTTATAATAATATATATTCTTATTTTTGTATATGCTGTTATTTTCATTAACTTTTGAATCTGTTTATCTAAATTATAATATTTTTAAATATTTAAAAATATTATTGATGGTGTCATGGTACTATTGACTAATGAGTCAACCCGATTGATTCTCTACTGAAGGTGCAGGCTCATCCTAGGACTCCTTCTTGGCTGATGCAGGGGGTGGGCATGGGTGCGATGACACTACGATGTCGTCCCATGGGGGATTTTTGACTCAGAGTGGCTTGAGTAGACGGACAAGGGTCCTTTGAGCTATCTGGTTTTTCCTTCGGAGGCGAGATCATCTTGGCATCCTTTGACAATGGTTAATTGACCCTGCATGCCAGGTCGATGTTGTAGTTATCCGGTGTGACCCGTCTGATGCCTAAGGTGTTGGGATCAATTGACACTAAGAGGGGGGTGAATTAGTGCAAACATGAATTCTCGTTTTAATGAAAAACTTTTCGCATGAAGCAAGATAGAAAAATTCGAAGCTTTTCGTTCAAGTAAAACAATTGAATCTTATAGAGAAATGCTAAGCTTCTTGCTTAAAGATGACTCAAGAAAGAACAAGCAAATCTGAATAATGAAATAGGCAATATCGTAAGCGAAGTGCTTGATTTCGAAGCCTTGCTTTCAAAACGTAAATAAAATCGGAAGCGTTAATAGAAAAGTAGTGAGTCAGATAAGCAAAGAGAATTCACAGTTTTATAGTGGTTTGGCACCAACCGGCCTACGTCCACTCCCAAATCCTCCTTCTTGAGGCATACCAGTATCCACTACTGATCTTCTTTGGGTGAAGACCAAACCCTTACAATCTTACAAGGGAGACAAGATTACAACTCTTTGATCACTCTCTTACCCTTTTTCTTTTCCTTATAATTTACACAAGTTTTTCACATAAATTATCCCCAAAAATTATTGTTTTAGAATGCAAAAAAAATTGGGGTATTTATAGGCCCCAAATGGCTTTAGAATTTGGAGCTAAAATTCAAACACACCGGGAAAAATCGGGTATGGGTAGTTCATCCGCCGGCACCGATGGTACAATGGCCCGAAAACTTTGTACGGGTAGTTTACCCACCGGTCCTAGGCGATTCAGCCACCATCAACTGCCCGAAAACCTAGGTGATGGTGGTACACACGTCGCTCACCGACGGTTCAGCCGTTGGGAATCCCGAAAAAGTGATTTTCTTCACTTTTCCAATCCTAAATTGAACCACACTTTGACTAATTCTTTGGTCAACCAATTGAACTCAACCTAAGTTCAATTAAACCCTCTTAGTGGACCTAGTTGCCTCTTTGAGTTGATTTAGATTCCTTCCAAATCATACTCATTTTGGACTCGATCTTAACCTATAACTTAAAGATTACAATTAAACATGACCATCAAGCTTATGACCTCACTCTCGCAATCCGACAACCTCCAGCATTCCCTACGGTGAGTCTCACGATCTTCCTCCAGCGATCTCTTGGCATGTTCCTAGCGATTTTTTCGATACCTTCGACGAAGTCCTAGCAAACTCTCGGTGAGCTCCCACCGCATCGTCCAAACCTTGGCCCGATGCCTAAGCTTGATCTTGGGTCCATGTTTGATCTGTAATTCCTTTTCACCGTCATGATTATCCTGCATGATGCTAACTATGACTTAATTAATTATAATCATAATGAGCAATACATCCACTTCAAGACTTTCTCAACTCCTGACAAGCTTTTCAGCTACCCTTGACAATCTTCCGGTGAGTCTCGGTCTTCTTTCGGCGAACTCCCTTGCGCCATCCTGGCAAGCTTCCGATACCCTCCACGAGCTCCCAATGCACTCCAGGCGAGTTCCCAACTGCATCGTCCGAACCCCAGCTCGATTCTTGGACTTGACTTTGGCCAAACCTCAGATTGTCAGTTAATCCTACATCAATCAACTCTAACAACCTTGTTAGATTAAATACTCATCAATTGATTTGATCATCAAAATCCGAGATTCAACAATCTGCCCCTTTTTGATGATGACAATCAATCGATGACAGAAGTTAATCCTAACTCCCCATAAATCCATGTCACAATAAAGAAAACTTAAATTCAAGAGAACCACACCCTCTTGAATTCAAGTATCACGAAACAAAATCATATTCCAAGCAAATTTCAACACGAATTTGCATTAAGTCATCGAATCATGAATTTTAAAAAGAAGTATGCATCCATATCTAAGATATCCAAGTATATGATCAATATCATGTGTCATCAATGTATATCATTAATATTATGTATCATTAATGTATATCATCAATATCATGTGTCATCAATGTATATTTTTCCCCCTTTGTTATTAACAAAAAGGTGAAATATAGGGCTAAGAATTTTAAGGCACATGAGTTTTTGCTTCCCATTTGTAAAATATGATATGAGTCATAAAAAATTTTCTTCCTCTTATGAAAAAGAAGGAAAGAGAATAAGGGAGGAGTTGTAAAACATCATTAAGTATAGCTCTCAATTTTGTAGAGGTGAATTTCGAAGATAAGCTCAAAGATCCAAGATATTCAAGAAGATTCAAAAATTTAGGAGCTACTTATATATTTAAAATCATCTCATGTAATTTCAAGCAAATGTAGCAAATAAATTCATAAAGTAGCAAAACATCATACAAATTTTCTCCCCTTTTTGTGAACAATAAGATAAATAACATGGAGAAATTTTTCAAAAATATTATCACAAAAAACTTAATCTAATGAAATCTTGACTAGCAATTCATCTATTTTCATGATTTAGCATTTTTAACTATCAACCTCAATCTTGTAGATATAAGATTTTAAAAGAAAATTTCAAATATGAGCTCAACAAATCTTTCTCATGTAAATTTTAAGAAAATATAGCAAATAAACAATAACAAATTATTATCTTCATGTAGATTGTCTCCCCTTTTTGTAAACAATAAGGTAGAATCAAGGTAGAGAAGTGAAAAACATCACAAAAATACTCAATTTTATAGATGTAAATTCTGAAATCCAAAAAAATAAGAGTTACCCATGCAATTTAATTTATCTTATAAAATTTCAAGCAAGGTAGCAAATTAAGCAAATCATGCATTTTGCATACAAATTTTGATAAGAAGTGTAATTTATAAAGTTTAAAAAATCCAAAAGAAAATAGTAAATCAAGCTCAAATTTTGAATTATGTATTTCACATGTATTTAAAATTCTAAATTTTTTTCTAAGCAAATTGTTTCTCATTCAATGTCATCATATCCAATTTACTTCTAATCATATTAATAATTTTATCTCTCATTTTTTATCATTGTCAAAAAAAAATGATTGCATAATTTCTTCTTAACATCCATATTTAGATTACGCTTAAAAGTACAGGGAGATCATATCATAAAATCAAATCTTTAAGTACTATAAGACATGATTTAAATTAATAAATTTGCCCCTCCTTATTGTTTGTAAATTTCAGCATATGTAATCAAGAAATCTTATGTATTCAAAATTCTAAGTAAAATAGAAATCCAATAATACAAAATCTCATGTATTTAAAATTCTTAATTTTCTTTTTAACAAATAACACCTCATCCAATGAACGTTTTTCATAATCAAAGTATTTAAATCCATTATTGTAAAATATCACTTTTGTCTCTCCCTTAGTCATTATCAAAGTAACAATTAGGAAGTTTATGTAAAGTTCATAATCAAAGTATTTATGTAAATATTTCAAGTTTCATTTTCTAAACTTGCCAAAAATCATGATAATAACTTATTCAAGTTCAAATCATCAAATTATCAAAATCACTTTCATAGTTCAAGAGATTCATAAAAAATAACAAAATTGATTCATTAATCTCTTTTTAAAAAATTTATAAGATAGAATTTTTTTTTAAGAAAATGTATTCCCTTTTTATTTAATACAAACATGTCTTTGTCTTTTAAGCCAAATAAAAACATGCATCATCATTTAAAACCGAAAAAGAATTTTTATTATGGCAAAGATCAATAAGCCATAAATCACAAATATCATCATGCAAACTCATTAAGCATGATCACTATGCATCATTAAATCATCAAGCATGGTTTCATTGAATATAAAACATCTTCAATCAAAATTCAACAGTTCTCAATTTCAACTTTTAAATGAGTCTAACTCTTTACACATAGTGCAAGGAGTTGACAAACTCATTTCAAATTTTTATTTATTTCATATTCAAATTCAAAAGTAATCTATCATTTGACAATATACATTCAATCTCAACATACAATTTTTCAACCATTTAAATCAATCATTCAACAATGATATTTAACTTAGCCAAAAATACCATAATATTTAAATCATTCAACAATAGCCTTGCATTTAAATCAACAAATATTCAAGCCAATGATTTTGAACATTTCATTCAATCATAATCATCATCAAAATCTTTCTTTCATAAATTTAAATTTAGATAAAGTCTCTAATTTATTTTTGTATTAGTATGCCAAAATTAGAGCAATTAAGACTAATGAGTTATCCAAAGATTCATTACCAATGATTTTATTTCAATAATTTTTGTTATTACTTAGACTAGTAAGCTTTGAAAGAGTATTAGATCTCAAGTCATGTGCCTTGAGCATTACTTTCAAAATATTACTTAGTGCTCCTAGCCTTGCTAGGAGGTAACTTTATATTATGGGAGGTTTTGATTTAGGTACCCATTTGAGTTTAGGTCCTTCATGATATGTTTTTCTTATTTTCTCTAATGGTTTTAGGTTGTTTATGATTCCTTTAGGAACCCAAATTAATTTATGTGGACTATAATTTTTAATTGAACACTTATAAGCATATTGTCCACATTTACCACAAAAATTACATCTATTTTTGGGCAAAAAGTGTAATATGGGTCTTCTAATGAGGATAGTTGGCTTTTGATGAGTCTTATTCATAATGCCAATACTTTCCTTATGAACATGACCCTTATCAACATGGATCATGTTTAGAGACTCATTATCTATATTAAGCCCTTTTTAAGTTTATTGTCGTATGTCATTTTCTTGTTTAATTACCTCTAGTGACTCATAACTTAGAACAAGAAAAACATGATGTTGATGCATCATTCAAGGTTTCATATTTAGTGCATGAACTATGTGATGGTGATGTATCATGCATTTATTCAAATTTACTAACTAAAAAATCATGCTCTTTCTTAATTAATTTATAAGATTTACTAATCATTTTAAATTTATCAGAAAGCTCATGAAAAGCATTTGATAATTCATCAAAAGTAAATGAGACTTTTGAGGAATCACTTACCTCATAGTTGATGGCCATAAGCGCGAGATTCTCCACTTCCTTTTAATTGAGCTCTTCATCTTCGGAGTGTCTTGGCTTCTTGCGTTCAAAGCAAGAGTTCTTATCCATGATTTTAGGATCATTTTTATGGTTTATGTTTATGAACTTATCCGGTTCATTTGTCAAAGGTTCAAAGTCCTCATCACTCGAGATTTCACTCGAGGAGTCATGTCATGCTCGGTTCAAATTTCTTAATGTTCTTAGGAAGGTGTTCTTCAAGTTCATTTTTGTAAGTCTTTTCATTTAATGATTCACTTGATTTAGTTGTGCTTTCATGTGTCATTTCTAATGTATGTCATATATCGAAAGCCGAATCAAAACAAGAAACCTGATCAAATTCATTTTTATCAAGTGCACAATATAAGGTATTCATAGCCTTTATATTTAATGAAAATATTTGTTTTCATAATCATTCCAACCATTTGTTGGATTGGATGACTTCTAAATATATTTTTCAATAATACACCACAAATCAAGATTTATTGAAGCAAAAAAGATATGCATTCAAATTTTCCAAAATGAGTAGTCCGCCCCATTGAACATAGGAGGACTTATGATGCATCGACCCGCATTCATGCCAAACAAAGTCATTTACTCTAGTGGGTGTTTAGTCCAAAGAGTAAGAACCTGGCTTTGATACCAATTGATAGGATCAATTGACACTAAGAGAAGGGGGGCGGGTGGGGGTGGTGGTGAATTAGTGTAAGCGTAAATTCTCGTTTTAACAAAAAACTTTTCACTTGAAGCAAGATAGGAAAATTTGAAGATTTTCGTTCAAGTAAAGCAATTCAATCTTATATAGAAATGCTTAGCTTCTTGCTTAAAGAAGATTCAAGAAAGAACAAGCAAATCCGAATAACGAGATAGGCAATGTCGTAAGTAAAGTGCTTGATTTCGAAACCTTGCTTTCAAAACATAAATAAAATCAGAAGTGTCAATAGAAAAGTAGTGAGTAAGATAAGCAAAGAGAACTCATAGTTTTATAGTGGTTCGACACCAACCGGCCTATGTCTACTCCTGAGTCCTTCTCCTTGAGGCACACCGGCGTCCACTACAAATCTTCCTTGGGTGAAGGTCAAACCCTCAATCTTACAAGGGAGACAAGATTATAACTCTTTGATCACTTCCTTACCATTTTTTTCTTACAATTGACATAAGTTTTTCATAGAATTTATCTCCCAAATTTATTATTTTATAATATAAGAAAATTTGGGATATTTATATGCCCTAAATGGCTTCAGAATTTGGAGCTAAAATTCTAACACACCCAAAAAAATTGGGTACGGGTGGTTCACCCGTCGGTGTCGATAGTGCAGCCGCCCAAAAACTTGGTATGGGCGGTTTACCCATCGGTCCTGGGCGGTTCAACTGCAGTTCCGCTCACTGGCAGTTTAACCATTGGGAATCTCGAAAAAGTGATTCCCTTCACTTTTCCAATCTCGAATTGAACCACACATTAACCAATTCTCTGGTCAACCAATTGAGCTCAACCTAAGCTCAATCAAACCATTTTAATGGACTCAGTTGCCTCTTTGAGTTGATTTGGATTCCTTCCAAATCACACTCATTTATGACTCAATCTTAACCTACGACTTAAATATTATAATCAAACATGACCACCAAACTTATAATCAAATATGACCACCAATCCGACAACCTTTGGCACTCGCTGCGGTGAGTCTCACGGTCTTCCTTTGGCGATCTCCCGGCATGTTCCTAGCGATCTTCCTGATACCTTCGATGCTAACTATGACTTAATTAATTATAATCTTTATGACCAACACATCTATTTCAAGACCTTCCCAATCCTAGTAATCTTTTCGACTACCTCCGATAATCTTCCGACGAGTCTCGGTCTTCTTCCGACGAACTCTCTTGCGCTATCCCGGCAAGCTCCTGATACTCTCGGTGAGCTCTCGATGTACTCCAGGCGACTTCCTAACCGTATCATCCAAACCCCGATCCGATACTTGGACTTCACTTTGGCCAAACCTCTAATTGTAATAATCTCTCTGTCAGAGTTAATCATGCATCAATCAACTCTAACAACCTTGTTAGATCAAATACTCATCAATTGATTTTATCATCAAAATCCGAGATTCAATATAAGGCAGCAAAAGGGAGGACATAGTGGCATAAACTATAGACGGAGGGAGAGAGTATGTAATGATGTAGCATGTGTTTATTTTCTTCTGCTCTCTTCTTTTTCCACTTGGCGAGAGCCTAGAGTTCTTTTATACCTGATCTTACTACTTGCTAACAACCTGATCATCCTAGGCTCATATTTTAATGAGATAGGGTGGTTATAAAGTTATTTTAGTACTAATGATGTAGAACCTTACTTAGGTGTTAGTCTTCGTGGCAGATGAGTTGACGGGTACTAAATTTATCCCTATCATTTGCCCCCCTCAGAAGGGTGTCCTCCAGGGTCTTTCTCTGGAAGGTGTACAATTCCTATTATGATTGGATTCACTAGCGGGGGCACTAAGAGAGTACTAACCTTAGGGTATTCATACTGAATGTATAACTCAAGGGAGAGCTAAGGCTCATCCTAGATGTGACCCTTTGAGTTTTACACTGAGGTGTTTGGCTTGAGAGGAAGTCCTTTTAACTCTTGCTCATTCGAGGAGTGACCCTCGAGCCTTCTTACCAAGTGCATGGCGAGGGAGAGTACAGAAGCTTGGCCTAGGTGCAACCCTCGGCCTTTGATGCTGAGTGCACGGTTAAGGGGAGCATAGAGACTTGGCCTAGGTATAACCCTCGGCCTTTAACACCAAGTGCATGAGTAGGGAGAGTGTAGAGGCTCAGCCTAGGTACATCCCTCGGTCTTCGACACCAAGTGCACAATTAGGGGGAGCATGGAGGCTCGACCTAAATGAATCTCTTAGCCTTCTGAGTTTCACACTGAAGTGCTTAGCTCGGGAGAGAGTACTTTTTAACTCTTACTCATCCGAGGAGTGACCCTCGGGCCTTATTTACCAAGTTCACGGCTAGGGGGAGTGTGGAAGCTCTGCCTAGGTGCATCTCTGGGCCTTCAAAGGGGGAGTGCAGAGGCTTAGCCTAGGTGTAATCCTCAGCTTTTGACACCAAGTGCAAGGTTAGGGGGAGAGCAAAGGCTCGGCCTAGATGTATTTCTTGGCCTTCTGAGTTTCACACCGAGGTGCTTAGCTCAAGAGAGAATCATTTTTAACTCTTACTCGTCCAAGGAGCAACCCTCGGGCCTTCTTTACTGAGTGCACGGCTAGGGGGAGCGCGGAGGCTCGACCGAGGTGAAACCCTTAACCTTTGACACTGAGTGCACGACCAAGGGGAGCATGAAGACTCAGCCTATATGCATCCCTCAGCCTTTTGGGTTTCACACCGAGGTGCTTAGCTCAGGAGAAAATCTTTTTTAACTCTTACCCATCCGAGGAGCAGCCCTCGATCCTTCTTTACCAAGTGCATGACTAGGGGGAGCATGGAGGCTCGGCCTAGGTGTAACCCTTGGCCTTTGATAGTGAATGCACGATTAGGGGGAGTACGGAGGCTTGGCCTAGATGCATCCCTCGGTCTTTTGAGTTTCACACCAAGGTGCTTAGCTCGGGAGAGAGTTCTTTTTAACTATTACTCATCCAAGGAGTAACTCTAGAGCCTTCTTTGCTGAGTGTATAGCTAGAAGGAGCGTGAAGGATTAGCCTAGGCGCATCCTACTAGTATAGGTGCCTTTAAGCTAATCACGTGAGTGATGACACGTGTAACACGCTGCACGATCTTTTTGCTTATTATTATTATTGACATATTCTCACTTTATATTACTTGTTGCATACACTGTGATATCATTGGATTTGTGCAATGAGACTCGAATCGTGATGAGATTATGATAATGAGTTTGATTCACCTCTAAATAAAGATCATAAATAATCCTGATTATATGTTACTTGAGAGGGACATCGAGATAACTGGACAGACTGACATATTGTATACCCATCTATATGATTAAGGTAGCTGGTCTCATAGCTGTGTATGTTGGGATATTAAAAGTATAGTACATGTGCTTATTGGAGAATGAGTTCACTTATTGATTTGCTTATGGAATATTAGATGGTTAATGATACCCGATGTTAAACAACAATTATGTAGTCCCAGTTGTGTCTGGTCCTTAGACTTGAGATACCAAGAATGTCTTATTTGAGTACTTTTTTCTTTGATATGAGACTTTCAGTCTGGAAGTTCTAGGTCTGGTACAACCAACTATCAAGATTGGTGGCCAACATTTCGAAAGACAATTGAGTGTCAATAGAGGATCATCCACTCTTGATATCATAAAATCCAGTATGTTCTTGCTCAGGCAAATCGCTAATCAGGGTCGTTTGGATTGAGATAGAAGGGGTTCTCCGTACGAATCCAATTAGAGTGAGACTTGGATAGATTCTGTATAGGCCTGATAGTACCGATATATGATTTCTGGGATATTAAATGGATGAGGGACTATAGATACATAGTAACTAAGGATCGATAGATCCAATGGATTAGATACCCCTGTACCATTTGGAGATTATGACGTAGTGGCCTAGTATTTTCATAGTCGATGAGTTGAGTGAATTGCTATGAGATAACAATTCACTGAGTCAGTAGGAGTTCTGATAGGTGTAACTCACGGCTAGCTCGATACTGGGCCTAGAGGGTCACACACATATGGTGGATGTTACATCAAGTAGAGGTTCAGATATGAGATATTCATGGATCCCTTATTTTATTGGATATCTAATAAGCGCCTATATTATTGGATCCTATGGATGATGTATAATAAGAGTTAATAAGATATTATTGGATAGAGATCCACTAATCTAAGAGGCTTGGGTAGTTGGATAGAGATCCAATGCCCAATAGGGTAGGATCCATTAGGGTTAAGTTGACATGGACCTCTATAATTATGAGGGCCTAAAGGATTCATAGGTTAGAGCTTTTGGTGGCTACCCCTCTTATTCTCCTTAGCCTCCTCTCCTCCTTGGGTGACAGATCTTGTGTGCGACACATGTAGAGAGAGATCTGGTGTGCCTCATTGTCGTATCCACTGTGTGGATAGCACTAGAGAGTAGGACATCTGACCTCCTTCAGCTACGCCTATGAATCTAGGTTTTTAGGGATATACGATCTCCCTAGGTAAAACATCTAACACAACATATAAATTTTTTGATTTTATGATTTTTTTGTGCACCAATCATCGCACGATGATTTGTCCAACGTGTGAAACATTTTTTTGTTTTCTAATAAGGTTTCCCAGGGATGGAATTAGAGCCAAGTTTATCGCGTGATGATTGGCTTATAAACTGCGTGTGTTGTGTTGTGTTGAGTAATATATAATTCTTCTACGCGTTCTTGCTATGTCTTAAAGACACCTATGGAGAGGCAGTATGCGCGCTTGGCCATGAAGGCAGCGCCCATGGGCAAACTGCCTATGAGCCTACAGAGGCGACACCTACGAGCATGGGTGGTCGCTTATAGGGGCACCATTGCCTGCAAAGGCGGCTCCTGTGGGTAGGTCACCTACAAGTAGAGGCGGCGGCGGCGTCCACCCACAGGAAGACCGTAAATTTTTGTCCTTTTATCTAAATTCTAGAAATGCCCTTCATAAATTAGAAAATTCCCTATATGTCTCAAATTTCAGAAAATATAATTAATTAAAAGGTTTAATTAACTATTATTATTTATCTATAGTCCAAAATGATGATATGTGTACATGTGTGTTAGAACCCTTATGAATTCTAAGCTTGGGGTGATCTCTGTAGGGGATCAGCCTCCTTGGAACTCTATAGGGGTTCCTGTTAGGATCAATTGACACTAAGAGGGGGGGGGGGGGGGGCGGGGGCGGGGGGTGAATTAGTGAAAGTATAAATTTTCAGTTTAAATGAAAACTTTTTGATTAAAATAAAATAGGAAATCCGAAGCTTTTCGTTCTTAGTGAAATGAGTGAGTGTTTAAAAGAAAGTTGCTAAGTTAATAAGCAAATTGGAAAGATAAGCAACGTTTGAAGGAAAGAACTTATCGTGAAAGCTTTACTTTCAAAGAGTTGAGTTAAATCGGAAGCGTCAATACAAAAATATGTAAGCAAGGAAACACTCACAATTTTTATAGTGGTTCGGTGCCAATGGCCTATGTCCACTCCCGAGTCCACCTTCTTGAGGCACACAGGCATCCATTACCGATCTTCTTTGGGTAAAGACCAAACCCTTACACTTTGCTTACAAGGGAGACAAGATTATACTATTTGATCACTCCCTTACCCTTTTTATTTTTCTTATAATTCTCACACAATATTTTCTCAGAATATAATCTCCAAAAATTATTGTGTAGAATGCAAGAAAACTTGGGGTATTTATATGCCACAAGTGGCTACAGATTTTTGGAGCCAAAAATCAAACATACCCGAAAAAACAAGGTACGAGCGATTTACCCGTCGGTCTTGGGTGGGTCATCCGCCAAAAGTACCCAGATTCTTAGGTACAGGCGATTCAACCGCCCAATCTAAGCCGGTTAGCTATCGTCAACCACCCGAAAGCCTGGGCGTTGGCGGTACACCCATCGCTCACCGACGGTTTACCCGTCGAAATTTCTGCAAAAGTGGTTCCCTCCACTTTTCGAATTCTGGCTTGAACCATCAGTTGACCATTCCCTTGGTCAACTAATTGAGCTCAACTAAACCCTATAGTGGACCCAGTTGCCTCATTGAGTTGATTTGAATTCCTTTCAAATCCAACTCAATTTGGACTCAAACCCTAACTATGACTCAATGATTACAATACTTAATGACCAATCAAGCTAAATCAAGACCTAACTCCCGTCAATCCGGCAGCCTCCGGTATTCTTGCAGTGAGTCCTATGGTCTTCTTCCGACAATCTCCCAACATGTTCCTAGCGAGCTTCCCGATTCCTTCGGTGAATCTCCTAGTGAACTCCGGCGAGATCCCACTACATCGTCCGAACCCCGGCCCGATGCTCAAGCTTAATCTTGGCCCATCATTTGGTTGCTCCTGTCATAGTTAGTCCTACAAGATGCTAATTATGACTTAATTAAATACAATCATAATTGCCAAACATCCATTACAAGACCATCTTAACTCTCGACAAGTTTTTCGGCTACCCCCGATAATCTTCCAGTGAGTCTCGGTCTTCTTCTGATGAACTCCCTTGCGCCATCCTAGCCAACTCCCGATACCCTCGGCGAGCTCTCGACACACTCCTGACGAGTTCCTAGCCGCATCAACCTGATGCATGGACTTGACCTTAGCCAATCCTAATTATAATAATTATTTTATCATAATTAATCCTGCATCAATTAATTCTAACAATCATGTTAGATCAATAACCCATCAATTGATTTCATCATCAAAATCTGAGATGTAACAATCTCACTCTCGCTCATCAAAATCTGACAAAGACCTTCCAATCCTCGAGATGATATAAATAATACCCCAAAGTCACATTAGGATATCCCACGAACATGCAACGTTTCATCTTGATTCCAACTTGTCGGGGTTATGCCTTCTAATGTGGGCAGGAAGATTGGACTTCTTTCCTTTCCATTTCTCATATGGTGTAGACACTATCAATTTTGATATAACTCTATTCAGAAGGTAAGCTGTAGTCTCTAGGTCGTATCCTCAGAATAAGACGAGTAGGTCAATGAAACTTATCATGGACCATACCATGTCTAATAGTATATGATTCCTCCTTTCTGATATACCATTAAGCAGAGGTGTATAAGGAGGTGTCCATTGAGATAGAATTGCATTGTCCCCGAGTAAATAGGTGAACTCCATACTCAAGTATTCTCCTCCTCGATCTGATTGAAGAGTCTTAATACTCTTTCCAATTTGGTTCTCTACCTCATTCTTATATTCTCATAATTTCTCTAATACCTCAGACTTATACTTCATTAAGTACACTTGTTCATACCTAAAGAAATCATCAATGAATGTAATGAAGTATAAGTAATCGCCTATAGCCTGAGTCGACATGGGACCACATACATCACTATATACGAGTTCCAATAACTCAGTGACTCTCTCTCCACTTAAAAGAGAGTTAGTCACCTTCCTATGAAGATAAAGTTTATAAGTTGGATATGACTCATAGTCAAATGGATCTAAGTATTCATCTTTCAGCAACTTTTAGATCATTGCCTCGTGTATATGACCTAGCCTACAATGTCATAGGTATGTATTGTTTACCTCATCACTTTTCTTCTTGGACATATATATATTCATGATATATGAAGAAGTGTGTAACATATATAAGCCATTTATTAAGGTCCCTCAAGTGATGATATCATCATCCATAATTATTGAATAATTATTATTCTAAAAAATTAATTTATATCCACTAATTATCAAACAAGAGATGAAAATAATATTTTTGATGATATAGGGAACAAAATAGTATACATCCAATACAATGATAGCTCCACTAGGCACATGTAGGGTGACCTCTCCAATGGCAACCGCATCAACTCTTGCTCCATCACCCATCTTGAGATCCATCTCGCCTCTGGCTAATATCCTAGGTTTTACTAGAACCTGCAACGAATTACAGATATGATAAGCACTCCCAATATCCAATACACACGTGTTATTATAACGATATGACAAGTAGAGACTGATCATGAATATACTTGAAGCTTCTCTAAGCTTCTATTTCACTTTGTCTGCAAGGTAATCCTTACAGTTCCTCTTCTAGTGTCTGCCTTTACCTCAGTGGAAGCACTATCCTTTATCCTTTGTCGGGTCTTTCTTAGTAACATTTGCCTTACCTAGTCTTTCTTTGCCCTTGTCCTTCTTAAGGGTCTTATTGGTATTTTATTTTTTCTTGGTCTCACCAATATCGAGAACTGACTTCTCTTTCTTAATAACACTCTCAGCTTCATTCAATATATTGAGGAGCTCAGGGAGAGTCACATCAAACTTGCTCATATTAAAACTCATGATGAAGTGAGAAAAAGATTCTAGTAGGGGTTGAAGTATAAGATCAATGCACAAGTTATCCTCTAGGACTATTCCTAAACCTGTGAGTTTCTTGATCCACTCTATCATCTTTAGGACATGGTTCTTAACCGATTTTTCTTCTATCACCTTGGCTAGGAAGAATCTCTTGGATATCTCATATCTTTGAGTTCTTCCCTATTTCTCAAACAGCTGGCAGAGATGAAGAAGGATAAAGTTGACATCCATGCTCTCATGTTGCCTCTGTAACTCAGGCATTATGGAGGCCAACATATAACATTTAGCCAATATGAAATCATCTATATACTTCACATAGCGAGCGATCTTATCTTTGCTTGCCCCTTCTAGCGTGGACATAATTGTATCAAGGACATATGTAATTTTCTCACTGTAAGAACAATTATCAAATTGTGGAGCTAATTTATGTAGTTAGGACTAGTGAGGCAATTGGCATCAAGTATGCCACGTAGGGGTTTACGAGCGATATGTTTCTAACAAATATGATATAGCACAAATAAATGACATGCAGATTTTATGAAAAGACTAATTAAGATATAGACTTCTATCTTAATTCACTCCTAATATTTTCCTAGCGAATATGTGACACCCTCGACACATGACACGGAAGTCTCCGTTAGACTTCTAGTGGGGATCGGGATCCAATCAACATCTTAGTGAAACCTTGAGTGGCTTGATGAATTACACTAAGCCTGAAAAGTAGACAACTATTGCTAATCACAACTCCTTGTGATTCCTTTTATGTTTGATCTTCGAATCATCATGGTCTCGACTGCTCGACCAACCATGAAGTTTAATTAGGTCATCACTATCGTTACAAGATGAGTTTGATTCAGTGATATGCTCTCAAGTGACTCCCGCTACGGCATCATGGGTCCTGCTGTCACCTCCACGCTCCCGTCGTGCCTCTCCGTATAATTACAAAATAATTACAAGCACATAAGCCCAACAATAAACGAGAAAATGAAGGCTCGCAAGCCCTGATAATAATAATAATAATCACAATTATACACATCACGACATATGACTAATGATAATCCGTCGATATCATACATCACATGTACACATCATCATGTAGGACTATTCGATAATGAGTAATTAATTAAATTATTTAATTATATTTTTTATAGAAATCAAGACATGTCTGGAATTTTCAGAATGGTCAAGGGCATTTTTAGAATTATGGAGAGAAGGATAGACCTTGAAATTCCAAAATTATTAAGGGTGTTCTCAAAATTTTGGACAAAAGGATAACACTAGAATTTCTCAAATTTTGAGGGGCATTATCATCTTTTTGCCATTGAGAAAATCATAACCCTCACTGCCCTTGCTCTTACGGTCACCACTGTCGCCCCTATGCAAGTGACGATGTTGCGTGTCACTAGCGGCCACCTCTGCTCGTGGGTGACCACCACACCTCGGGCAGCAACCCTTTGTGGCTGCTGTGCCCATAGGCAGCCTGCCCGCATGCGTAGTGCTCGTAGGTGCCATCCCTATAGGTGGGTGCTGATCTGCCCATAAGCATTGCCTCCGCTGGTGGCCTACCAATGGGGTTGTGCTTGTATGTGGCCCTTGCCGTTGTTGACTGCTCCTGCAGGCCGCCGTTGTAGGGGGCTTGGCCGCAGGTGGCCACCCCTACTGCCAGCCAGCCCGTATGTGGCCACTCCTCGCCCGTAAGCAGCGATGCCAATCACTGCAACAAACGCGTAAAATAGTTCTACGTGATTCAATCTCATCATACATAATTAAAAACCAATCTTTTGCACGAACAACCTTGGTTCTGATACCACTATTAAAAATCTTAGCGGGAGCATCACATGTAGTGGAAGATCAAAACAAAATCAGTTTCTCATGTAGATCAAAATCTTCATGCAAAAGATTGGTGTGAGAAAAACCACAAAACTGAAAAACTACATCATGTGTGAGATTGTTTACCTAGGGAGATCATATATATCTATTTTTCCAAATCCAGATAGAGAGGATGAAGGAGGTCAATTGTCCTCCTCTCTATCGATATCCGCACGATGGATCACTACAGCGATACTCCTCAAATTGTAGCCCCAAGTCTTGCAACTCTTGCGCAACTTCTCGTAATGATCTTGGAAGAAGATACTCTATCTTCTTTACTGCCCTCTCATGCTTGAGAGGAGATGGTCGACTGAAAAGGTAAGGGAGAGGAGTAGAATAGGCGGGGACAGCCAAAGGTGCAGCATATCATCTATGTTCCGCCCCTGCCTTCTATTTATAGAGAGCCACCATAACCCTAGTCCATCTTACCTTAGTAGGTATTAGATCTCCATCAGATTACTAAATATCATTGGATTAATAAATCTCTATCCAATAATCTTCATTGGCCTTTAATTGGGCCTCATGCAAGGAGCCCATTAGTGTAGGGTCTTATCTAATAAGAATAGAGGCTAATTGGATTTATATCATATCCTCTATTTGCTGAAGCATCTACCATATATGTGTGACCCTCTAGGCTCAATGATGAGTTGGCCGTGAGTCACTCCCATCAGAACTCATTCTGATATAGTGAATTATTATCCCTATAATAAATTCACTCGACTCATCGACTAGGGATATACTAAGCCACTGCGCCACAGCCCCCAGACGGTAGAGGGGAATCGAATCCATCAGACCTGTCTGTCTATAGTTATCATATATCTATAGTCTCTGATCCAACTACTATCCCAGAGACTATATATTGGATATAGTACTATTAGGCCACATACAGAATTCATCCGAGTCTCGCTCTAATCGGATTCTCTTGGAGAACTCCTCTCTCAATCTGAATTACCCTAGCAAGAGATTTGTCTGAGCAAGCATGAATATCCAAAAGATTGAGGTCGCAAGAAAAATATAAAAATTAAAAAATCACGATGCATGAGAGATTGATTTTACCTAGGGAGATCGTATATCCCTATATTTCTAAATCCAGATGGAGAGGATGAAGTGTTTGGAAACCTCAATGGGTGCATCACATGTGCAGCGAAAATCAAAACAAATATCGGTTTCCCACGTAGATCAAATCGTCATGCAAAAGATTGGGGTTGCAAGAAAAATATAAAAACCACGATACTTGAGAGATTGATTTTACCTAGAGAGGTCGTATATACTTGTATTTCAGATCCGGATGGGAGGATGAAGGAAGTTAAGTGTCTTCCTCTCTAGTGATATCCACACGATAGATCTCTACAGTAAAACTCCTCCAATCTGATCTTGCAACTCTTGCACAAAGGGAGGGAGGAGAATAGGAGGGGGAGGCCAAAGCTGCAAGCCTATCAACCATGAGTCTCCCCTCCTATTTATAGAGAGCCACCAAAAAATCTAGGGCTCCTTCCTTAATGGGTATTGGATCTCCATCCAATTATCCACTAATCTTACATTATTAGATCTCTATCCAATAATCTCCTTAGACCTCTAATTAGGCCTTAATCAAGGAGCCCATCAGCATAGGGTCTCATCTAATAAGAATAGAGGCTAATTGGATCTCCATCTAATCCTCTATTCGCTAAAGCATCCACCATATGTGTGTGACCCCCTAGGCCCGATACCGAGCTGGCCATGAGTTACTCCCATCAGAACTCCTTCTGATATAGTGAATTATTATCCCCATAATAATTCACTCGACTCATCGACTATGGGCGTACTAGGCCACTACGCCATAGTCCCTAGATGGTACAGGGGGATCAATCCGTCGGACCTATCTGTCCACAGTTACCATGTATCTATAATCCCTCATCCAACTAATATCCCATAGACTGTATATTAGACATGGTACTATCAGGTCACATACATAATCTGTCATAGTCTCGCTCTAATCGGATTCTCCCGGAGAACTCTTTCTCTCTCAATCTGAATGATCCTGGCTAGAGATTTGTTTGAGCAAGCATATATGGGATATTCCTCTCGTGATACCATGAGTGGACGATCCTCTATTGACACTCAATTACCTTCGTAAGGTTGGCTACCAATCTCGATAACCAATTGTACCAGATCTGGAACTTTCCAAACTTATAAGTCTGGCGTCAAAGAAAGGAGTACTCATACAAGGCATCCTTGGTTTCTCAAGTCTAAGGACTAGATGCACAACTAAGACTATGGAATCGTTGTCTGACATTATGTATCATTAGCCATACAACATTCCATAAGCGGATCAATCAGTGAACTCATTCTCCAATGAGCACCTGTATTATATCCTTAGTGTCTCCACACAAGTGACTATGAGACCAGTCGCCTCCATCATATGGATGGGTATATAGTACACCGGTCTGTATGGTTATCTCGATGTCCCTCATGAGTAACCTATAACTGAGATTATTTAGGATCTGTGCTTGAAGGTAAATCGATCTTATTATCATGATCTCATCATGATCTGATTCCCATTGTACAGTACCAAGGACATCACAGTATATATGCTACATATAATATAATGTGAGAATATACCAATATTAATTATAAGCAAAAAGATCACATAGATACATAGATCTGACACCTTTGAGATTTTTTTATAAAAAAAGAAAATATATTTTTATTATATTAAATGGATCATTTTGTGCAACGATGAACTAACCTGAGAATTGAAAAACTGAGAGAGGCCTGATCTTTTGCTCTATAGTAGGAAGAACTGCATTAATTGGGCTGCAACAAGTGACCAAAAGCCAATCACTTATATGTCTGATTCCCATCAGACTCTTGTGATGCTCAAATACAATCTAAGTCAGTGGCTTCGTCAATGGATCTGCAATGTTATCTTCGAATGGAACTCTTTCCATTGCTATATATTTATGGGTTATAATCACTTTAATCCATTGGAACCTCCTCAGAATAATTCTGATGAGACTTGGGTTCCTTTGACAGAGCTATCACCCTTATTGTCGCAGTATATAGGAATCGACTCCACGCTACATGGTACAACTCCCAAACCTCTAATGAAATTCTTCATCCACACCCCTTCTTTGCTACTTCTACTACAATAATGGATTCCGCCTCTATGGTCGAGTCAGCAGTAGTATCTTGCTTGGAACTCTTCCAGCTTACTCCTCCATTTAGGGTGAAAATATACCCTGAATTTGACTTGCTATCATCAATGTTGAACTGAAAACTCGAGTCCATGTAGCCCTCAACCTGGAGGCTACCTCCTTCATATACCAGTAAAAAATTCTTAGTCCTTCTCAAGTACTTAAGGATACACTTTACTGCATTCCAATGTTCTAAACCTGGATATGCATGATACCTGCTTGTGACACTCAGAACATGTGTTATATCAGACCTGGTACATAGCATCGTATACATGATAGACCCTATCGCTGAGGCATAAGGTATCTTATCCATGTCTGCCATTTCTTCATGAGTCTTTGGGGACATACTCCTAGAAAGTGATATTCCATATCTCATCGGTATGTGACATCTCTTGGAATTCTCCATGCCAAACCTTTTGATAATGGAGTCTATGTACCTGGACTAGGACAAGCCAAGCATCCTCTTGGATCTATCTCTATAGATCTAGATCCCCAAAATATAGGATGCTTCCACTAAGTCTTCAATGGAGAAGTTTCTGGATAACCAAGCCTTTACTGTGGAGAACATTCTTATATCATTCCCAATAATTAGGATGTCATCCACATATAGCACCAAGAAGGTGATAGCGCTCCCACTTACCTTCCTATATACACAAGGCTAATCTTCGTTCTTAACAAAGTCATAAGATCTGATCACCTTATCAAATCATATGTTCCAACTTCGGGAAGCTTGCTTTAATCCATAAATAGATCTAAGCAACCTGCACACTTTATCTGTACTCTCTTGGGATACGAATCCCTCTAGCTATATCATATACACCTCCTCCTCGATGTTGCCATTGAGGAATGTTGTTTTACATCCATCCGCCAGATCTCATAGTCATAGTGTGCTGCAATGGCCAAAATAATTCTAATGGACTTAAGCATGGCTATAGGTGAAAAGGTTTCGTCATAGTCAAGTCCTTGTCTTTGACGATATTCTTTAGCTACCAGCTTTGCTTTATAGGTCTCTACCTTTCCATCCACTCTGATCTTCTTCTTGAAGATCCATTTGCAACCGATGGGTACAATACCCTTAGGTGCATCCACAAGGTTCCAAATCTTGTTAGAGTACATGGAATCCATCTTAGAATTCATGGCTTCTTGCCACTTCCTGGAGTTTATACTCATAATAGCCTCCTCGTAGGTCTGAGGATCAACATCTTGAGAGTTATCTCCACTGATATGTCCCACATATCTTTCAGGAGGATGAGATGCTCTACTAGACCTACGCAAAGTTAGAACTTGTGTGTTAGATAGTTGAACAGACTTAGGCTCTGGAATAGTGCTTGAGCTAGGTTCTCCAACCTCGCTCAATTCTATCTTGCTCCCGTTGTTTCCACTAAGAATGTGTTCATTCTTAAGGAACACGACTCTCTTGGCAACAAAGACCTTTCGGTCCTCGGGGTGATAGAAATAATACTCACAAGTTTCCTTTGGGTATCCCACGAATGTGCATCATTCTATCCTTGATTCTAACTTATCGGGGTTGTGTCTTCTAACATGGGTAGGACAGCCCCAAATCTTAACAATCTTAAGATTATGTTTCTTTCCTTTTTCATATCTCATATGGCATAGACACTACCGACTTTGATGGAACTCTCTTCATAAGGTAAGCTGCGGTCTCTAGGGCATATCCCCAGAATGAGACGGGTAGGTTAGCGAAACTCATCATGGACCGCACCATGTCTAACAGTGTGTGATTCCTCATTTCTGATACACCATTAAGCTGAGGTGTATATGGAGGTGTCCACTAGGATAGAATCTTATTGTCCTTAAGAAAATTGTTGAACTCTGTACTCAAGTACTCTCCTCATCGATCTGATCGAAGAGTCTCTAATACTCCTAATTTGGTTCTTCACCTCATTCTTATATTCCCTGAATTTCTCAAAGGCCTCGGACTTGTACTTCATCAAGTGCACATATCCATACTTAGAGAAATCATCAGTGAATGTAATGAAGTATGAGTAACCACCTATAGTTGAGTCGACATGGGACCACATATATCACTATGTATGAGTATCTAATGAAGTATGAGTAACCACCTATAGCCTGAGTCGACATGGGACCACATACATCACTATGTCCAATAACTCAGTGGCTCTCTCTAGTTCCACTAAAAGGAGAGTTTGTCATCTTCTCACGAAGGCAAGGTTCTCAAGTTGCATATGACTCATCACCAAATGGATCTAAGTATCAATCTTTCAGCAACTTTTGAATCATTCCCTCATATATATGACAGCCTATAATGTCATAGGTATGCATTATTCACCTCATCTCTTTTCCTCTTAGACATATTTATATTTATGATATGTGGACAAGTGTCTAATACATATAAACCATTTATAAGGGTCCCTCTAGTGATGATCTCATCATCTATAATTATTGAACAACTATTATTCTCAAAAACTAATTTGTATCCACTAATTGTCAAACAAGATATAGAAATAATATTTTTGATAATAGAAGGAATAAAATAGCATGCATCTAATACAATAATAGCTCCACCAGGCAGATGTAGGGTGACCTCTCCAACAGCAACTGTAACAACTCTTGCTCCATTGCCCATCTTGAGGTCCATCTCGCCTCTAGCCAATCTCCTAGGTCTTGCTAGAACCTGTAACGAATTGTAGATATGATAAACACTTTCGGTATCTAATACCAATGTGTTATCATGAAAATCTAATAAGTTGAGACTGATCATGAATATACCTGAAGCTTCTCTAAGCTTCTATTTCGCCTTCTCTGCAAGGTAGTCCTTACAGTTGCTCTTCCAATACCCATCTTGGCTATAGTGGAAGCATTTTCCTTTATCCTTTGCCGGGTATTTCTTAGCAACCTTTGCCTTACCTGATCTTTCTCTTGCCTTTCTTAAGGGTCTTACTATTATTCCTTTTCTTTTTAATCTCACTAATATAGAGAACTGGCTTCTCCTTCTTGATGGTGCTCTTTGCTTCTCTCAACATATTGAGGAGTTTAGGTATAGTCACATCAAACTTGTTCATATGAACTGTAAAAAAGAATATGGTAAGGACTGAAGTATAAGATTAATATACAGGTTATCCTCTAGGACTATCTATATACTTCACAAAGCGAGCGATCTCATCCTTGCTTATCCTTTCCTCCTACGTGGGCACAATCATGTTAAGGACATATAGGATTTTCTTCTCCATGAGAACAATTCTTAAATTATAGAGCCTTTGGACTAATGAGATGGTTGGCATCAAGTATGCCACATAGGAGGTTTGCAAGCGACAAACAAGATACAACATAAATTAAATAACATACATATTTTAAAGAAAAATACTAATTAAGATACAGACTTTTATCTTAATGTATTCTCACTATTTTCTTAACGAATCACGCGACACCCTCGACACGTGAGACACAAATCTTCGACGGACTCATCGTGGGGATCGGGATCCAATTGGCGTCTTAGTACAACCTCGAGAGACTCGACCAATTGCACTAAGCCCAAAAGGTAGACAACTCTTATCAATCATAATTCCTTATGATTCCCGTCAGGTTCAGCCTTTGAATCATCATGGTCTCGACTGCTCGACCAACCATTAAGTTCAGTTAAGTCATCACCATCGTTACAAGATAAGTTTGATTCGATAGATATGCTCTCGACTGCTCGACCAAGTCATACCATGTCCTTAAGTCACCGGTGACATCTATATGTCATACGCAAGAACTCGATCACGTAGATAGGTGAGCCTCGAATGACTCGACCAACTCAACCTATGTCGTGATTCAATTTCTTCCTATAACGATGGAAGGCCACGTGGGTCAATCTTATTGCCTCACACTTACCGACTTAATAGTATCGTAGGAGGGGTTTTCGTTTTGTATCTCCTATATATCGTGTCACACACATAATATTTAATATATATCTACATTACATGCATATATATATATATATATATATATATATATATATATATATATATACATATATCTAGTAGGTGTATAACTGATAGAACCCTAGAAGGAGCTCTATAGATTTTGATCCTTGAGGGGGATCAACCCTTGGAACGCTATAGGGGTTCCTCCCTCCTAGATTCGGCACAAGGCTGAAATAAAATTGATAATTACTTGATTAAAAGAGGGGGGGTGGCTATCCTAAATAGGGATCGAAGTCCTAGCCTAAGGAGGCATTTATCTAAGTAAAATTACTCTTTTACCCCTTCTATAGCCATCCTGCCTTAATAGGAACAAGGGGCGGCTAGGTTGCCTTTATAGCCGACCTAAGCAGGGGGAGACCCTAGCTTACCAACCCAATAAGGGGTGTGGCAGCTACTAAGCCCTAAGGGCTAATCTAAACTCTAGCCATACTCCTTTATAAGATAGGAGTGACTTTATGACAATTTAACAGAGTTTTTATTGACTAGTACTAAGATGATTAGGACTCAACCCTGTTGGGGTCCTATCAAGTCCGTCCTCTTCAAATCAGCCTTGTCCTCAAGGCTGAGGGTCCATAAACTCTAGAAACTGGATCTTCAACTCCTCATGGGACTCTCATGCTATCATTAACTGAACTTTGACCTCCTCATCAGCTGGGGTGTTAGTTGGAAGGATTTGGGCTGAGTCGTCTTCTTTAAATTTTCATTTGAGGTGGGATACCTAGCGGATCCACTGTAATCTTGATATGGTGCGTGAATTTGATCTCCAGGTTAGGGCTCCAATGTGATCCTCAATTTTACAAGACCTAAAGAAATAGGGAGACCACTTCATTAAGGCTCGAGTTTCCTGCTGACTGGGCTGGAGGTGTAGAAAAACTCGATCTTCAATTTTTCATCCATTCTGAAGTTTATCGGGAGGTCGTTTCTTATTTACATGTGCTGCCATATGGTTAGTCTTTAGTAATAACCAATCTTTCTTCTGGAATGGTGACTGCCCTCTGGTATGGTTCAGGATGATGAGAGCCCAATCTGGCGTGAGCATGGATTGTAATTATTCTAGTTTAACTCCTCTTTCGTGCCATGGACCTATATCCAACCATGTTTTAAATTTGGTAGTAATTAATATCTCCTATAAAAACCTCATATGAAGTGTGGGGGAAGCCTCGGTGTAAATTAGGAGTCGACCATCTTGCATAAGAATAGCCCAAATTCCAACTCCTGACGCATCGGCCTCAAAGACTAAAGTGCGACCGAATCGGGTAGTGCTAGGACCGACGTCATCGTCATGACTGCCTTGAGTCGTTCGAAGGCTGTGGAGGCTTTATCCGACCACAAGGAGTCTTTCTTTAGTAAGGACGTGAGCGGGGCACTGATCTAGCCATAATCTTTCACAAAATTTTGGTAGCAGCCCGTGAGTCCAAGGAAACCGCATAATAATTGTACGTTTGTAGGTCTCGACGATCATTGCATTGCCTCGATCTTTGTCGGGTCCACCGCCACTCCATCCTCTAATATAATATGCCCAAGATACTCCAATTTATGTTATAAGAAGCTGCACTTTGATTGTTTAACATAAGGGGTATTCTCCTGAAGAATCGTTAGAACAGTTTGTAAGTGCTGAAAATGTATATCAAGCGTAGGGCTATAAATGAGAATATCATTAAAGAATACCAATACGAACTTGCGTAGAAAACTCTGAAAGATATCATTCATCAGGCTTTAAAAATTAGAAGGAGCATTCGTAAGTCCGAAAGGTATTACCAGAAACTTGTAGTGGTCGTTATGCGTGCAGAATGTAGTTTTCAGAATATCTTCAGTGCATACCCGAATATGATAGTATCCGGATCAGAGATCCAATTTAGTGAGGACTCGGGCTCCTTTTAATTCATCCAAGAGTTCATCTACGAATGGGATATGATATTTATCCTTGACGGTGATGGCGTTTAGAGCCCGGTACTCAATGCACATCTGCCACAGACCATCTTTCTTGCGCACTAGCAACACCAGTGAGGAGTAAGGGTTGCAGCTCAGTCGAATCACCCCGGTGTCAAGCATCTCTTTAAAAATGTTCTGGATCATATCCTTTTGCAAGTGAGAATAGTGGTATGGTCACAAATTTGCTAGAGGTTTGCCTGTCAAGCATCCCTTTCCAATAAAATTTCATGATTAATTTAAAAAAATTTCAAGAGATATCACCTAGTGTTGTGAGCCATTCGATCCCGAGTACGGCTTCATGATCATCAATGGGTAGGAAGAAGAAATCAGCTATCACTTCTTGGTCTTGGAGGAGTAGTTTCACCCGAGGGCACCATTGGTCGCAATTAAAGATTTGGTCGTTGGCGACCTTTACGTCAAACTTCTTGCAACCTTCAACTTGAAGCACCAAAGGTGCATCAACCTTACTGTTGAGGAAGTTATTGGTGCTGCCCGTGTCGATGAGAATGGTGATGAGTTGCTATTTTAGAAGTCCTCCAACTTTCTTCATCTGCGGGTTGGAATAGCCGGCCAATGCATGCACTGTGTAGTTGGTCGGTTGGGACTCTTCCTCCATGGCTTCTTCTTTAGGTTCAATGGCTTCTTTAGATGTTTCATTGTCCTCATCCTCCACTGGTTTAATCACGAGGAGCCGACCCTTTTTGTAGTGATGTTCGCGACTCCACGGTTCATCACAATGTCAACGCAACTCCTTGGCCGATCATTCGCGAAGCTCATCTCTTGTCAACTTTTTTGGTGCAGGGGCTTGGATGGCAGTAGAGGGGGCAGTAGGCCTCGGCATGGCTGGTCAGGGAGCGACCGTTGTCCTTCGTACCTCGTGGTTCAATTGTTCTTTCTGGATACGCGCAAAGAAAATCGTCACCATAAGAGTGTACGGTTGTCGCACCTTTACTTCTCCTCGGATCTCTGGCTTTAGGCCCTCGATAAAAGTACCAAAAAGATGTTTCTTAGACCAATTCTCAGTTTGGTTAGATAAATGCACAAACCTTGTTTGGTATTCTTGTATTTTAGAGGATTGACGAATCTTTGTCAATTGTCCATCGATGTTGTTAAAATCGGTTCGTCCGAAGTGATCTAGTAGTCCTTCCTTGAATTACTGCTAAGAGAGTCCTCCATGGGTGTGCTTAAACCAATTAAACCACTTAGTAGCAATCTCCACCCGTGTGGCGTCGGCGGTTCGGTAGAACCGAAAATAGCGCTCCATGCGCGAGATCCACTCGATCGGGTCTCCTTCTTCCCATCTAGGGAAGTCAACCTTCATGCATGGATTATTGAGATCAGAGGTGATGTGGCCATGTTCTTGAGGATCATCTCGCTAATCTGAAGTTTTCCCATGTTGTGATTTCCTCGGGTTCGACAGTCGGCCAATGCTGAATTCAGCAAAAAGGGATCGCATCTTCTCTTCCATGCGGTTTCCAAATGCTTCAATCTTTGCATCGATAGCCTCCTCTGACGCTATAGTATACGCCTCTAGATCTGTAATATTGAGATTTTTTTTCTGTTGTCAGGTTAGTTGCATGGGAATTTTGAAGAAGGGGGTGGCCGGTTGGAAGGTGAATCGGTTTGGATGGAAGTAGGCTGCGGTTTAGGGCAGATTTGGGGCTATAGTTTTGTTGAGTTTAGGTTGCAAATTGGTGTGATTTTAGGGCTGTGATAGCAGTAGATGAAGGTTAGAAAAATATATTTTAGATCTGGGATAGATGGCAGCAAAGGTAGGTGTCTCGGTAAGGAAAGTTGGCTAAAAGGTAAGTGGATTGATAAGGAAGTAGGTTGATTTGGGTGGTTGATTTTAGGGCTGTTTGGATTCGATTTAGGGTAATATTTGGAAGGATTTTTGGTGAGAATGGTAGGGTTTGGATATGAGGAAAAGAGTGTCCAAAATCCCATAAAAAATAGCACTTAAATCTGATAGAATTCGGTGAAAAGAAGTGTTGCGATGTGATGTCCTGCCGAACCAGTTTTATGTCAGAGAAATGATGACTTCTCGATGTAAATTCCAGAGGAAAGTTTAGGAAAATTATACAAAAAGCCTTGGTTCAGATGTTGTTAATACCAGTAAAAAGTTTGACAAAATTTTGGCAGCATAACAATAGGGAAATAGGGCAAAAGATGAAAGGCAGATTCCTTCATCGTAAAATTTTAGAACTGCATAATGGTCAAAGATTGCACAACAAAACCAGTTCTAGAAGGAGTTTTTTTATGAAATCAAATCCAAATGAAAGCAACTTGATCTTGAGAATTGTATAAATATTTCAGTTAAAAAGGATGAACAAAAGTTCAGTTTCAAGAGGCCAATAGATGGAAGGCAGATTCAGCATTGTAAAATTTTAGTACTGTATAATGAGGAATCGCAGTGCTATAAGTCCAGATACAGAAGGATTTTTTTTATGAGATTAGTCTTAGATGAAAGCTAAGATGATCTATGAAATTTTATAAAAGTTTCAGCCAAAAAGGATGATTAAAAGTTTAGTTTCTAGAAGCAACAATTGGCTAAAAATTTCTGCAGCGTTTCGCCTTTGCAACAATGATAACGTTTGGGATGAACAAAATTTACAGCGGATAAAATTTGAGAAAAATCATCAACATGTAAAGTAAAGAATCTTACAGTATTGAAGAGGCATGGATGATAAAAATATATCAGAATTCCATATCAAACGCAGGGGGTAGCGGCAGACTGATTTGATCTGCCACTGGGGTCAAAGGTGGAGGCGCGTGTCGTAGCAACTGTGGGAATTGCTTAGGAAGGTGGAGGCGGCTGAGATGGCTACAGGGGCAGCAAGATCACTGCTCTGATACCAGATGATAGAACCCCAGAAGGAGCTATATAGATTTTGATCCTTGAGGGGGATCAACTCTTGGAACGCGATAGGGGTTCCTCCCTCCTAGATTCGGCACAAGGGCAGCTACATCTTAAATAGGGATCAAAGTCCTAGCCTAAGGGGGTACTTGTCTAAGCGAAATTATCCTTTTGCCTCTCCTATAGTCATCTTGCCTTAATAGGAACAAGGGGCGGCTAGGTTGGCTCTATAGCCAACCTAAGCAGGGGGAAACCCTAGCCTACTAATCCAATAAGGGGTGTGGTGGCTACTAAGCCCTAAGGGCTAATCTAAACCCTAGCCATACTCCTTTATAAGATAGGAGTGGCTTTATTACAATCTAACATGATTTTTATTGACTAGTACTAAGATGATTAGGACTCAACCCTGTTGGGGTCCTATCAAGTCCGCCCTCTTCAAATCAGCCTTGTCCTAAAGGCTGAGGGTCCATAAACTCTAGAAACTGGATCTTCAACCCTACTGGAGTCCTATCAATAACACATCACATATGCAAGCCACACTAGATGATCATGATCTATCACCTAATATGATTAAGCCTGAGCAAATGGGCCTAATCACTCATCATAGGATCTGTGTCCATCGGTACATCTCCATGCCTTGTGATTGTTGATCTCATCATCTTCAGTTCCGTCGGATCGTCGCATCACCATGCGACATGATCTCCCGCCACGACATTGGGTGTCCCGCTATCACCTCCACGCTTCCTTCGCGCCTCTCCATGTAATTACAAATAATCACAAGCACGCAGTCCCGATAATAAACAAGAAAAATGGAGGCTCGCAGGTCCTAATAATAATGATAATAATAATCACAATTACACACATCACAACACATGACTCATGATCATCCATCTACATCATACAACACATGTACATCACATTATATGTAGAATTACTAGATATATATAGTAATTAGTTAAATTATTTAATTAATTATTTTTTTAGAAATCAGGACATACTCAGAATTTCCAGAATTGTCAAAGGCATTTTTGTGATTCTGGATCAAAGGACAGTCCTTGGAATTTTCAAAATTATTGAGGGTAGTTTTGGAATTTTAGAAGGGAGGACAATCGTCGGAATTTCTAGAATTATTGAGGGCATTTTGAGAATTCTATAAAGTGTGATAGAATTTGAATTTCTAATAATCTTTTTCTCAAAAAGATGCCCTAGGCCTCTTTGCCTTCACTATGTCGTCGTCGCCGCCCCTGCGCTGGCAGCGGCGGCCCCTTGCAGCTGGCAGCCGCCCTGCCAAGGGGCGGACACCCTTGCAACAGGCGTCGTCGCCCCTGTTGGCGGTAGGGCTGGCCGCAAGCGATAGCCCTTTGCGGGTTGGCCATTGCTGGCTGGCCCTTGTGGGCTGGTCGCTGGCTGGCCCTTGTGGGCTGCTCGCTGGCTACCACCTCTTGCGGGCGCGCCACGGGCAGCCGCCTTTTGCTAGCTATTGCCCCGCAACCTTGGCCGCAGCCAGCCGCCCTTGCAGGGGGGCTGGCCATGGCTGGCCACCCTTGCAAGGGGTGTGGCTGTGGTTAGTCGCCCTTGCATAGGGCTTGGCCATGACCGGTCACCCCCTTTTCTCGCTACTTTCACTGAGAAAACATAGTAAGAATGCATAGAACAATTCTACACAATTCAATCTCATCACATGTAGTTTAAAACCAATTTTTGCATGAAAACCTTGACTCTAATACCATTGTTGGGAAACCTCAACAAGTGCATCACATGCGCAGCTGAAATCAAAACAAAAATCAGTTTCCCACGCAGATCAAATCGTTGTGCAAAAGAATGGGGTCGCGAGAAAAATGTAAAAACTGTAAAACCATGATACGTGAGAGATTAATTTTACATAGGGAGATCGTATATCCCTGTATTCCAGATTCGGATGGAGAGGATGAAGGAAGTCAAGTGTCTTCCTCTCTAGCGGTATCCACACGATAGATGTCTACAACAAAACTCCTTCAATCTGATCTCGCAACTCTTGCACAGAGGGAGGGAGGAGAATAGGAGGGGGAGGCCAGAGTTATAGCCTATCAACCATGAGTCTCCCCTCCTATTACAGAGAGCCACCAAAAAATCCTATGGCTCCTTCCTTAGTGGGTATTGGATCTCCATCCAATTACCCACTAATCTTGCATTATTCAATCTCTATCCAATAATCTCCTTAGGCCTCTAATTGGGCCTTAATCAAGGAGCCCTTCAGCATAGGGTCTCATATTATGAGAATAGGGGCTAATTGGATCTTCATCCAATCCTCTATTTGCTGAAGCATCCACCATATGCGTGTGACCCTCTAGACCCAATACCGAGCTGGCCGTGAGTCACTCCCATCAGAACTCCTTCTGATATAGTGAATTATTATCCTCATAATAATTCACTTATCTTATCGATTATGAACGTATTATACCACTACGCCATAGTCCCTGAACATTACAAGGGGATTAAATCCGTCGGGCCTATCTGTCTACAGTTATCGTGTATCTATAATCCCTCATCCAACTTATATCCCAGAGACCATATATTGGATATGGTACTATTAGGTCACATACGGAATCCGTCATAGTCTCGCTTTAATCGGAGCCTCCCGGAGAACTCTTTCTTTCTTAATTTGAATGACCCTGGCCAGGGATTTGTCTGAGCAAGCACATATGAGATATTCCTCTTGTGATACCGAGAGTGGATGAGCCTCTATTAACACTCAATTGCCTTCATAAGGTTAGCTACCAATCCTGATAACCAATTGTACTAGATCTAAAACTTTCCAAACCTATAAGTCTAGCATCAAAGAAAGGAGTACTCATACCAAGCATCCTTGGTTTCTCAAGTCTAACGAGTAGATACAAAACTATGACTATGGAATCGCTGTATGACATTAGGTATTATTAACCATACAACAAGCACATGTACTATAAAGTCTAAGGACCAGATACACAACTGGTACTATAAAATCACTATATGACATTAGGTATCATCAACCATATAGCATTTTATAAGCAGATCAATCAATAAACTCATTCTCCAATAAGCACATGTACTATATCCTTAGTGTCTCCACAAGTGGCTATAAGACCAGCCGCCTCCATCATATGGATGGGTATATAGTACACCGATGTATCTGGTTATCTCGATGTCCCTCTCGAGTAACCTATGACTGGGATTATTTAAGATCTGTGTTTAAAGATGAATCGATCTCATTATTGTGATATCATCACGATCCGATTCCTATTGCACAGAACCAAGGACATCACAATATATTTGATATAGATAATATAATATGAGAATATGCCAATATTAATCAAAAGTAAAAAGATCGCGCAGTGTGTCACACGTGTCATCACTAACGTGATTGCTTGCAGGGCACCTGTAACTTGCAATCTCCCACTGGACCTAAAGCCAATCCCCTATGTGTTTGATCCCCATTAAACCCCTATGATGCTTAAAGACAATCTAAGTAACAACTATGTCAATGGATCTGCAATATTACCTTCAGATGGAACTCTTTCAATTACTATATCTTTATGAGTTATGATATCTCTAATTAAGTGAAACCTCCTCAGAACAATTTTGATGAGACCTGAGTTCCTTTGCCATAGCTATCACCCTATTGCTGTCACTGTACATGGGAATCAGCTTCACGTTGTTTGGAACGATTCCCAAATCCCTGAGAACTCCTTCATCCATACCCCTTCATTTTGCTGCTTCTACTACAACAATGTATTCAACCTCTGTGGTCGAGTCAGCAATAGTATCTTGTTTAAAACTCTTCCAGCTTACTGCTCCTCCATTCAGAGTAAAAATATACCTTGAGTTTGACTTGTTATCAATAATGTAGAATTAAAAAGTCAAGTTTGTGTAGCCCTCAACTTGGAGGCTACCTCCTCCATATACTAGTAAAAGATTCTTAGTCCTTCTCAAGTACTTAACGATACACTTTATTACCTTCTAGTGTTCTAAACTTGGATCCACCTGATAACTGCTCATGACACTCAGAGCATGTGCTATATTAGACCTGGTACATAGCATAGTAGACCCTATCGCTGAGGCATAAGATATCTTATTTATGTTTGTCCTTTCTTCAGGAGTCCTTGGGGACATACTCCTAGAAAGTGATATTCCATGTCTCATTGGTTTGAGACCCTCTTGGAATTCTCCATGCTAAATCTTTTGCCAATGAAGTCTATGTACCTAGATTGGGACAAGCTAAGCATCCTCTTAGATCTATCTCTATAAATCTGGATCCTCAAAATATATGATGCTGCCCCTAAATCTTTCATGAAAAAGTTTCAAGATAGCCAAGTCTTTACTGTGGAGAGCATTCCTACATCATTCTCAATGATTAGGATGTTATCCACAGACAATACCAAGAAGGTGATAGCACTCTCACTTACCTTCATGTATACACAAGGCTTATCTTCGTTCTTAACAAAGTCATAAGATCTTATCGTCTCATCAAATATTATGTTCTAACTTTTGGAAGCTTTCTTTAGTCCATAAATAGACTTGAGGAGCCTGCACACTTTACCTAGACTCTCTCTAGAGGGATACAAATTTCTCTAGCTGTATCATATACACTTCCTTCTCGAGGTTGCCATTAAGGAATGTTGTTTTCACATCCATCTGCCAGATCTCATAGTCATAATGTGCTATAATGGCCAAAAAAATTCTAATGAATTTAAGCATGGCTACAAGTGAAAAGGTTTCGTCATAGTCAACTCCTTGTCATTGATGATATCCTTTAGCTACTAGCCTTGCTTTATAGGTCTCCACCTTTTCATCTACTCTGATCTTCTTTTTGAAGATCCACTTGCAACCGATGGGTATAATACCCTCAGGTGCATCCACAAAGTTCCAAACCTTGTTAGAGTATATGAAATCCATATCAGAATTTATGGCTTCTTGTCACTCCCTAGAGTCTACTTATAATAGCCTCCTCGTAGGTCTATGGATCAACATCCTGAGAGTCCTCTCCGCTAATATATCTCACATATCTTTCAAGAGGGTGAGATACTCTGCTAGACCTACGCATAGTTAGAATTTATGTGTTAAGTACCTGAACAGACTCAAGCTCAGAATGGTGCTTGAGCTAGGTTCTCCAACCTCGCTCAATTCTATCTCACTCCTATTGTTTCCACCAAGAATGTGTTCCTTCTCAAGGAACACAGCTCTCTTGGAAACAAAGACCTTTCGGTCCTCGGGATGATAGAAATAATACTCCAAAGTCTCCTTAGGATATCCCAAGAATGTGCACCATTCCGTCCTTGATTCCAACTTGTAGGGGTTGTGTCTTCTAACATGGGTAGGACAACCCAAAATATTAACCACCTTAAGATCGGGCTTCTTTCCTTTACATATCTCATATGGTGTAGACACTACTGACTTTAATGGAACTCTATTCAGAAGATAAGTTGCGGTCACTAGGGCATATCCCCAGAATGAGATGGGTAGGTCATCGAAACTCATCATAGACCACACTATGTCCAAGAGTGTGTGATTCCTCCTTTCTGATATACTATTGAGCTGAGGTGTATATAGAGGTGTCCATTAGGATAAAATCCCATTGTCCTTGAGGAAATGGGTGAACTCCATACTCTCCTACTCGATCTGATCGAAGAGTCTTAATACTCTTTCCAATCTGATTCTCTACTTCATTCTTATATTCCCTGAATTCCTCAAAGGCCTCAGACTTATACTTCATCAAGTACATGTGTCTATACCTAAAGAAATAATCAGTGAATGTAATGAAGTATGAATAACCATCTATAGCCTGAGTTGACATGAGAGCACATACAATAACCATCTACAGCCTGAGTTGACATGAGAGCACATACATCATTATGTACGAGTTCCAATAACTTAATGGCTCTTTCTCCAGTTCCACTAAAAGGAGAGTTGGTCATCTTCCTACGAAGGCAAGGTTCATAAGTTACATATGACTCATAGTCAAATGGATCTAAGTATCCATCTGTTAGTAACTTTTGAATCCTTCTCTCATGTATATAACATAGCCTACAATACAATAGGTATGCATTGTTCATCTCATCTCTTTTTCTCTTAGATGTATTTATATTCATGATATGTAAAGAAGTGTCTAACACATATAAACCATTTATCAGGGTCCCTCTAGTGATGATCTCATCATCCATAATTATTAAACAACTATTGTTCTCAAAAAGTAATTTATATCTACTAATTGTCAAACAAGAGATGGAAATAATATTTTTGATAATAGAGGGAACAAAATAACATGCATCTAATGCAATAATAGCTCCACTAGACAGATGTAGGGTGACCTCTCTAATAGCAACTACAGCAACTCTTGCTCTATTGTCCATCTTGAGGTCCATCTCGCCTTTGGCCAATCTCCCAGGTCTTACCAGAACTTGTAACGAATTGTAGATATGAAAAGTACTCCTGATATCCAATACCCATGTGTTATCATAAAAATCTGACAAGTGAAAACTGATCATGAATATACCTAAAGCTTCTCCAAGCTTCTATTTCACCTTATCTGCAAGGTAGTCCTTACAGTTCCTCTTCTGGTGCTCGTCTTGATCATAGTGGAAGCATTGTCCATTGTCCTTTGTCCTTTGTCAAGTCTTTCTTGGCAATATTTGTCTTTCCCAATCTTTCTTTGCCCTTGCCCTTCTTAAGAGTTTTTAATGACCTTCCTTTTCTTATTGGTCTCACCAATATAGTGCACGGGCTTCTCTTTCTTGATGGTACTCTCAGCTTCCCTCAATATATTGAGGAGCTAAGGTAGAGCCACCTCAAACTTATTCATATTAAAGTTAATAATAAATTATGAAAAGAAATTTGGTAGGGACTGAAGTATAAGATCAACATATAGGTTATCCTTTATGATTGTCTTTATACTTCACAAAGCGAGCGATCTTATCCTCACTTGTCCTTTCCTCTGGCGTGGGCACAATCGTATCAAGGACATATACGATTTTTTTTTTCGTGACAACAATTCTCAAATTGTAGAGCCTTTGGACCAATGAGGCGGTTGGCATCAAGTATGCCACTAGGGGTTTTGCAAGCGACAAACAAGATATAGCGTAAATAAATAACATACAGACTTTACAGAAAATACTAATTAAGATATGACTTCTATCTTAATATACTTTAATTATCTTCCTAGTGAATCATGTGACACCCTCGACACGTGAGACGGAAGTCTCCGGCAGACTCCTAGTGAGGATCGAGATCCAATCGGCATCTTAGTGCAACCTCGAGGGACTCGACTAATTACACTAAGCCCGAAAGGTATGCAACTCTTGCCAATCATAACTCCTTGTGATTCCCATCATGTTCAGCCTTTGAATCATCATGGTCTTGACTGCTCGACCAACCATAAAGTTCAGTTAAGTCATCAACATCGTTACAAGATAAGTCTGATTTGATGGATATACTCTCGACTGCTCGACCAAGTCATACCATGTCCTTAGATCACTAGTGACATCTATATGTCATAGGCAAGAACTTGATCACGTAGATAGGTGAGGCTCGAGTGACTCGACCAACTCAACCTATGTCATGATTCAATTTCTTCCTATAACGATGGAAGGCCACGTGGGTCAATCTTTTTACCTCACACTTACCAACTTAATATTATCGTAGGAGGGGTTTTTGTTTTGTGTGGGTCTCCTAATATATCATGTCACACACATACATATTTAATATATATCTACATCGCATGCAAATATAGATATATATAGATATATATAGATAGATATATATATATATATATATATATATATATATATATATATATATATATATATATATATATATATATATATATATATATATATATATATATATATATATATATATACATAGTAGGTGTATAACACATCACATATGCAAGCCACACTGGATGATCATGAGCCATCACATAATATGATTAAGCCCGAGCCAATGGGCCTAATCACTCACAACAGGATCTATGTGTGCATCGATGCATCTCCATGCCTTGTGATTATTGATCTTGTCATCATCGATTCAGTCAGATCGTCGCATCGTCGCATAACCATACGTCGTGATCTCCTGTCACAACATCATGGGTCTCGATGTTACCTCCACGCTCCCGCTGCACCTCTCTATGTAATTACAAATAATCACAAGCACACAGGCCCGACAATAAACGTGAAAAATAGAGGCTCACAGGCCCTAATAATAATAATAATAATAATCACAATTACACACATCACAACACATGGCTCATGATCATCCATCCACATCATATATCATATGTACATCATATCGTATGTAGGATTACTAGATATATAATGATTAATTAAATTATTTAATTAATTATTTTTTAGAAATCAAGATATGCTTGGAATTTCCATGATTATCAAGGGCATTTTCATAATTTTGGATAAGATGACAGTCCTTGGGATGTTCAAAATTATTGAGGGTCTTTTCAAAATTCATGCATAGGATAGACCTTAGAATTTCTCAAATTTTGAAGGGCAGTATCATCCTTTTCTCAAAAGGATGCCCTAACCCTCTTCCCTCACCCTCACTACACTATCGCTGTCGTCGCTGCACAAGCGACGACTGCCCTTGCTCCGGCAGTCGCCTTGCCAAGGAGCGGTCGCCCCTGCAGGCACTGCCTTGCTGGCCCTGGCTGCATCTAGCAGCCCCCTTGCAAAGGGGCTTGGCCACAGCCGGCCTACCCGTGGGTGGCCGCCCCCACAAGGGGCCTGGCCATGGCCGACCACCCCTACAAGTGCAGGTGGCTTGGCTAGCTGCCCCTTCTTCACTACGCTTGCTACAAAAATGCAGCAAGAATGCGTAGAATGATTTTACGTGATTCAATCTCATCACACGCAGTTTAAAACCAATATTTCGCACAAAAATCATGGCTCGATTATCATTGTTGGGAAACTTCAGTGAGAGCATCACATGTGTAACGAAAATCAAAACAAAAAACCAGTTTTCCATACAGATCAAATCGTCATACAAAAGATTTGGGTCGCAAGAAAAATATAAAAACAAAAAAATCACAATGCGTAGAGATTGATTTTACCTAAGGAGATCATATATCACTGTATTTCTAAATCCGGATGGAGAGGATGAAGGAGGTCAAACATCCTTCTCCCTAGCAGTATCCACACGATAGATCTCTATAGCGAAACTCCTCTAATCTGATCTTGCAACTCTTGCATAGAGGGAGGGAGGAGAATAGGAGGCGGTGGCTAAAGCTGTAGCCTATCAACTATGAGTCTCCCCTCCTATTTATAGAGGGCCACCAGAAACCCTAGGGCTCCTGCCTTAGTAGGTATTGGATCTTCATCCAATTATCCACTAACCTTGCATTATTGGATCTATATCCAATAATCTCTTTATGTCTCTATTTGGGCCTCAACCAAGAAGCCCATCTGTATAGGGTCTCATCTAGAGAATAGGGGATAATTAGATCTTCATCCAATCCTCTATTCGCTGAAGTATCCACCATATGTGTGTGACCCTCTAGGCCCAATACTGAGCTGACCGTGAGTCACTCCCATCAGAATTGCTTCTAATATAGTGAATTATTATCTTTATAATAATTCACTCGACTCATCGACTATGGATGTACTAGGCCACTACGCCATAGTCCCCAGATGGTATGGGGGGATCAAATCCATCGAACTTGTCTGTCCATAGTTACCATATATCTATAATCCCTCATCCAACTAATATCCTAGAAACCGTATATTGGACATGGTACTGTTAGGTCATATACAGAATCAATTTATCTTGCTCTAATCATATTCTACCGGAGAACTCTTTCTCTCTCAATCTGAATGACCCTGGCCAGGGATTTGCCTGAGCAGACACATACTTGGATATTCCTCTCATGATACTGAGAGTGGGTGATCCTTTATTGACACTCAATTATCTTCATAAGGTTAGCTACCAATCCCGATAACCAATTGTGCCAGACCTAGAACTTTCCAAATCTATAAGTCTGGCATCAAAGAAGGGAATACTCATATAAGGCATCCTTGGTTTCTCAAGTCTAAGGACTAGATACATAACTGGGACTATGGAATCACTATTTGACATTAGGTATCGTCAACCATACAACATTCCATAAGTGAACAATCAGTGAACTCATTCTCCAATGAGCACCTATACTATATCCTTAGTGTCTCCACACAAGTGGCTATAAGATCAGCCGCCTACATCATATGGACGGGTATATAATACATCGATCTATCTAGTTATCTCTATGTCCCTCTCGAGTAACATATTTTCAGGATTATTTAGGATCTGTGTTTAAAGATGAATTGATCTCATTATCATGATCTCATCACGATCCGATTCTCATTGTACAAAACCAAGGACATCATAATATATATGCTACAGATAATATAATATGAGAATATACCAATATTAATCATAAGCAAAAAGATCGTGCAGTGTGTCACATGTGCCATCACTAATGTGACTGGTTTGCAGGGCACCTGTAACTAGCACTAGCAACCTCCCTAGTTGACTTCTTCTTAGGGTGGCTGACGGCTATAAGGAGTCATAAGCCTAGTTAAACTCTAACCCTAACCCTAGCTAGCCCCCTTCAGCTATAGTAGGTGGCAGCTAGTTAGTGTTTACATGGTTTCATGCCCCTATGACTCAATAAAATTAGGACTAAAATCAGGTAGAGTCCTAACAGACCCGCCCCGCCCTCTTTAAATCAGCCTTGTCCTCAAGACTGATGCTCCATGAACTCTGAAACTATGATCTTCAAGTCTTTATAGTTCTCCCAGGTGGCATCTTTTGTAAGTAAGTTCGTCCACTGTACCAACACTTTAATAGTGAGTCATCGACGTTGAGTCATGAGCCAATGACCAATTATGGCACTCAGTTGGATTTGGAGCTCTCCATGGGTTGTAATGTCCGACAAGTGACTTTGGGCCATCTCATTTTATCCCAACTTGGGCATCAGGCATGACACATGAAAAACTAGGTGGATCCAAGAACTGGCAGGTAAGTCTAGTCTGCATGCCACTGCTCTAATACGCTCCATGATCTGATATGATCTATAGAATCATGGTGAAAGCTTCATGGATGCTCTGGTGTGGACCGATGTTTGCTTATAGGGCTAAAGCCCAAAAAAAGACCCAATCTCTCACTGAAAATTCTCTTTCACTTTTGTGTTGATCGTGCTATTGTTTCATCCTTGCTTGGGCTGTAGAGAGATTATCTTTTAATAGCATCAAAATTTTATCCCTATCCTTGAGCTCCCTATCTACCTATTCTATTTTAAATATGCCCAATACATACTTTGGGATTATAGGGGTGGTCGACCTTACATAGCTTTATAAGGAGTACATTTTGTCAACGAATGATAAGTCTTGTTATACCACCACTCGGCCTAGGGAAGCCACTTTGTCCACTCTTTTGGCCGATCACTGGTGAAGAATATGAGTATGTCTCTAAGCACCTGTTCACCACTTCGGTTTGATCTTCGGTTTATGGATGGTACATCGTGCTCATCTTCAACCTGGTGCCTTGTAACTTGAATAATTCTATCCAAAACTTACTGGTGAAGACCCTAACATTATCACTTACGACAAATCTTGGCATTCCATATAATTTATAATATTTTTCATAAAGATTTGAGTAATGCTAAAAGCGGTGTAGGGGTTGCGGACCGCACAAAAGTCCATATCGAGTCTGGGGGGTGGGGGGGTGGGATGGGGATGAATTAGTGCTAATGAAAAGTTACCGTCATTTCAATAATTTGTTCCATAAAGCTCGTGTTAGAAAGCGTTTAAACTTGAAATTGTTTGTAGGGTGATAATGAATAAATAGATCAATAAGCAAGGCAATTAAACAATAGAGAAGAGAAGAGAAGGCACATCGATTTTATAGTGGTTTGATCGTCGTGACCTACATCCACTCTTGATTTCTTCTCCGCTGAGGTCACCGGCTTCCACTGTTGATCTTCTTTCAATGGGTGAAGATCAACTACCCTCTTACAGGTCTATTCTCATTTTCATAGGTTTAGGAGACAACCTTTACAGCTCTCTTTGCTCTCCCTTAAACAAAAACTACACTTAGAGAAAACAAGGGGAGCTCTCAAGAAATTGCAATAGCGTTTTCATAAGTTTTTTTGCTCTAAATTCTTGCTTCCTCAAGCAAGAATAGGTGGGATATGTATAGGCCACAAATGGCCTCTAAAATGGAGTCAAAATTCAAATTATCAGAGTTCCCGAGGTACTGACAAGACCACTACCATTAATGGGTGGTATAACCACTGCCTGACAGCCTCAAACACTAGTCACTAGTGGTAGTACTATCAGCCTGGGTGATAGTACTGCTAGCTTGGGCAGTAATATTGCCAACCTAGGTAGTACCATCGCTTGACATGGTCTGGGAGATTATGCCTGGGCAATACCATCGCCTGGCACAGTCTCGAAGACTGTCTTCTCGAAGATCGTATCTTCTCGGAGATTGTCTTCTAGATGATACCACCACTTGGTGTGACTTTGGGTTATTGAAATATGCCTTATAATAAGCCCAAATCAACTCCAGTTAAGGCCCAATGTGCCCCTAATTAAGTTGGCCTAATTACATTTAAAACCAACTCAATTAGAATTCTAAACTACTTCGATCTAGACAAATGATTATAAAACATGAATTCTATGTTGTTCGACATGTCATTGGTTTATCTGATGCTTCGTCCAATCCTTCGGTGCATCGTCCTCACCTTCGACATATTGCCTAATCGGTATGTTGACCTCCGGAACATCTGATCTCTTTGGCGTAATATCTGATCCTTCTCGCTCGATTCCCGAACTCATGGTAAGAAGTCTTTAAGCTGGCACATCAATTTGCCTCTCCTTGATTGAAATTAGTCATACGTCACTAAAACACATATTAGATCATAACTTTATCAATTAGTTTCATCATCAAAATCTGAATTTCAACAATCTCCCCCTTTTTTATGATGACAACCAATTGATGATGGAGTTTAAACTAAACTCCCCCTATCAATATATCATATTAATGGAAACTAAGAATTCAGTAAATCACAAGTATTGCATTATTGCATGCATCATAAAAAGCATGTGTATTACATATATAATTTTACTTCATTTCAAAATATCAAAGTACATCATACCATTCATGATTCAAATCTTAAGTTATCCTCATAACTTCTCTCCCTTAAAGTACATCATATCATGCATGATTAAATCATCATCATAACTTCTCTCTCTTTGTCATCAACAAAAAGGACAAAAGTGCTACATGTAAGTTATTGAAACAAGCAAGCTAGCAATTTTTGAGTTTTACAAATTTTTGTTATTCTAGAGATGTACAACTAGCAAATTCTTTCTTCTCTTTGAGAAGTGCAAGCTAGTGATTTTGCTTTTTCTTGAAATGTGCAAGCTAGTTATACTTTCTCTCCCTTTGTCATTGTCAAAAAGAAGGAAATAATACAATGTTGTAATTCTTTTCCCTTTACATTAATTTTCAAATCATGATAAATATTAATAACAAAGATAAATTTACATCAATATTTTAATCATGAAAGATCAAGCCATGAATATTAAAAGACCATGAGTCATTTTTGATAAATTTTTTCTTTTGTAAATACAAGAAATGATAGGAAATGATATTGATTTAAAAAGCAAACTTAAGTCATAAACACCGAGTAATCAAAGATAATGATCTGAAAAATGTATAAGAAGAATCTTTGCGTTTGGAAACTTTAACATGCCCAAATTTAACATTTAAGCTAGCACTTTTACTTTATTTTGCATTAATGTTCAAATCATAATTTAAGATATAAAAACATAACTATAAAGGAGTCATACGAAAATCATGACATAAAAGATATTAATATGAAAGATCAAGAAAGATTAGTTCATGAATACTAAAAGACATGATTCATTTTGACAAATCTATTCTTAAATAACAAAAAAAATCTTAAGAGATCAATTAATGAAATTTTTTTATTTAAATAAAATTTTAAGTATTAAGTGTAAGATTTAGATAAAACTCATTCAAATTTAAATCTTCAAATCATCTGAATCACTTTCAAGAGATTAAAAATGACATAAATATATTTTTCAATCACCTATTGAAAACTCGATAGGATAGTTAAATTTTAAAAAAAATAAATTCCCTTTTAGTTTCAATTTGTGTGGTGCCCTAGTCTTTCGTACAAAAGCATTACATCATCATTTGAAAATGAAAGCAATATGGAAATCATCAAGATCAATAATCACAAACCATCTTAACAAAAGATTTATGATGACAATAATAAAAATCATCAAGTTCCAATCATTTCAATTCAAATGAATTTTCCTTTATTATTATTGTTTCGGCTAGTGAGCTATGTGAAGTGTGTCGGATCTCCAATTATATGTCTTGAGCATCCACTATTAAGATATTAATTTTTGCTTCTAACTTTCGATTATAGACATGTTTACAAGAAATAAGGTTTTCTTTTAGGAACCCATGTACTTTTGGGTCCCTCATAAATAGATCTACCTATCTTAATTATTGGCATTGAGTTATTCTTGGTTCCTTTAGGAACACAATCTAATTTGTGTGGACTATACCTTTTAAATGAACATTTATAAGCATAATGCATAAATTTACCTTACATTTATTTTCAGATGAAATATATAATGTCGGTCCTTTAACAAAGATGGTTGGCTTTTGTTGAGTGTTACTCATAAAGTCAATCTCTTCTTTTCTATAAACATGACCCTTATTAGCAATTATCATGTTTAAATATTTGTTACATATTTTAAAATTTTCTAAAATTTCTTATAGTAAAATATTTTCTTTCTTAAGTGTATCTAACTTTTCACACTTTGTGCAAGGAGCTAACGTAAAATCATTATACTTATTTTTTAATTTTTAAATTCACTAGCAAGAGAAGCATGATCCTTTTTTAATAATTTATGCTTTTTATTAACTAATTTACAATTATCAAATAAGTCATTAAATGCATTGAATAATTCATCGTAAGATATGGAAGATTCGTTTGAATTACATACCTCGTTGCCTAATGTCATTAGTATGTAATTTGCAACTTCTTTCTTATTGGTTGGCTCCTCGTTTTCGGATGCACTTGAGTCGTCCCAATTTGCTTTGAGCATTTTTTTCTTCTTTTGTTGAGGACATTCATTTTTGAAGTGCCCTTGCTGATTGCATTTGTAGCTAGTTATTTTTTTTTTATTTTTTTTTTATTTTTATGAGTTTTGTTCCTTTTCATTAATTTTTTTAATTTTTTTTCAAAAGTTCAATATTATTATTGCAAGTTATAAGTGGCCTACAAGCCAAACACGTGAGTGATGGAATATGTAGCACACTACGCGATCTTTTTGCTTATGATTAATATTGACATATTCTCATATTATATTATTTGTAGCATATATATTGTGATGTCCTTGGTTCTGTGCAATGAGAATCGAATCATGATAAGATCAAGATAATGAGATCGATTCACCTTTAAACATAGATCCTAAATAATCCCGATCATAGGTTACTCGAGAGGGACATCGAGATAACTAGACAGACTGGTATACTATACACCCATCCATATGATGGAGGTGGCTACTCATAGACACTTGTGTAGAGTCACTAATGATATAGTACATGAGCTCATTGGAGAATGAGTTCACTGATTGATCTGCATATGAAATACTATATGATTGATGATACCTAATATCTAACAACGATTCTATAGTCCCAGTTGTGTATTTGGTCTTTTGACTTGAGACACCAAGGATGCCTTATGTGAGTACTCTTTTCTTTTATGCCAGACTTACAGGTTTGGAAAGTTTTAAATCTGGTACAGTTGGTTATCGGGATTGGTAGCCAACCTTACAAAGGCAATTGAGTGTCAATAGGGGATCATCCACTCTCGGTATCATAAGAGGAATATCCCATATGTGCTTGCTCAAACAAATCTCTGGCTAGGGTAATTCGAATTGAGAGAGAAATAGTTCTCCGGAAGAATCTGATTAGAGCAATACAAACTGATTTCGTTTGTGACCTGACAGTACCATGTCCAATATACGATCTCTAGGATATTAGTTGGATGAGGGATTATAGATACACGATAACTGTAGACAGACAAGTTCGATGGATTTAATCCCCTTGTACCGTTTGGGGATTATGACATAATGGTCTAGTATATCCATAGTCGATGAGTTGAGTGAATTATTATAGAGATAATAATTCACTATATTAAAAGAAGTTTTGATGGGAGCGACTCATGGCAAGCTATGTGATCAATGTTTGGAAACCTCAGTGGGTGCATCACATGTGCAGCAAAAATCAAAACAAAAACTGGTTTCCCACGCAGATCAAATCGTCGTGAAAAAGATTGGGATCGTGAGAAAAATCAGAAAATCACGATGTGTGAGAGATTGATTTTACCTAGGGAGATCGTATATCCCTGTATTCTAGATCCGGATAGAGAAGATGAAGGAGGTCAAGCGTCATCCTCTCTAGCGGTATCTATACGATAGATCTCTGTAGCGAAACTCCTCCGATCAGGTCTAGCAACTCTTGCATAGAGGGAGGGAGGACAATAAGAGGGGGTGGCCACAGCTGTAGCCCTATCAACCATGAGTGTCCCCTCCTATTTATAAAGAGCCACTAAAACCCTAGGGCTCTTGCCTTAGTGGGTATTGGATCTCTATCCAATAACTCACTAACCTTGCATTATTGGATCTCTATCCAATAATCTCCTTAGGCCTCTAATTGGGCCTTAATCAAAGAGCTCATCAGCTTAGGGTCTCATCTAATGAGAATATGGGTTAATTGGATCTCCATCTAATCCTCTATTCGCTGAAGCATCCACCATATGTGTGTGACCCTCTAGGCCCGATACCGAGCTGATCGTGAGTCACTTTCATCAGAACTCCTTCTAATATAGTGAATTATTATCCTCATAATAATTCACTCGACTCATCGACTATGAACGTACTAGGCCACGACGTAATAGTCCCCAGATGGTACAGGGGGATCGAATCCGTCGAACCTGTCTGTCCATAATTACCATGTATCTATAATCCATCATCCAAATAATATCCCAAAGATTATATATTGGACATGGTACTGTCAGTTCACATACATAATCAGTTTATCTTACTCTAATCGAATTTTATCGGAGAATTTCTTCTCTCTCAATCCAAATGACCATGGCTAGGGATTTGTCTGAGCAAGCACATATGAGATATTTCTCTCGTGATACCGAGAGTGGATTATCCTATATTGACACTCAATTGCCTTCGTAAGGTTAGCTACCAATCCCGATAACCAATTATACAAGATCTGGAGCTTTCCAAACCTGTAAGTCTAGCGTCAAAGAAAAGAGTACTCATACAAGGCATCCTTTGTGTCTCAAGTCTAAGGACTAGATACACAACTAGAACTATGGAATCGCTATCTGACATTAGGTATCATTAACCATACAACATTCCATAAGTGGATCAATCAGTGAACTCATTCTCTAATGAGCACTTGTACTATATCCTTAGTGTCTCCACACAAGTGGCTATGAGACCAGCCACCTCCATCATATGGACAGGTATATAGTACACTGATTTATCCAGTTATCTCAATATCCCTCTTGAGTAACCTATGACCGAGATTATTTAGGATCTGTGTTTAAAGGTGAATCGATCTCATTATTGTGATCTCATCACGATCCAATTCTCATTGCACAGAACCAAGGACATCACAATATATATATAATAAATAATATAATATGAGAATATGCCAATATTAATCATAAGCAAAAAGATCACACAGCGTGTCACACATGCCATCACTCATGTGATTGGCTTGCAGGGCATCTGTAACTAGCAATCTCCCACTTGACCTAAGGCAATCACCTATGTGTCTGATCCCCATCAGACCCCTGTGACGCTCAAATATAATCTGAGTCAATGGTTTTGTCTACGGATGTAACACTTTCAATTGCTATATTTTTACATGCTATGAGCTCTCTTATCAGATGGAACCTCCTTAGAACATGCTTAGACTTCTTATGAGACCTGGGTTCCTTCGCTTGAGCTATCATCCCATTGTTGTCACAGTATATGAGAATTGGTTCTACGCTGCTTGGTACGACTCCCAAATTTTTGATGAACTTCTTCATCCATACCCCTTCCTTTGCTACTTCTACTACAGCAATGTATTCTGCCTCTGTGGTCGAGTTAGCAATAGTGTCTTGCTTGGAACTCTTCCAGCTTACTACTCCTCCATTCATGGTAAAAATATATCCTGAATTTAATTTGCTATCATCAATGTCAGACTGAAAACTAGAGTCTGTGTAGCCCTCAACTTGGAGGCTACCTCCTCCATATACCAATAAAAGATTCTTAGTCCTTCTCAAGTACTTAAGGATACACTTTACTGCCTTCCAGTGTTCTAAACCTAGATCTGCCTGATACCTACTCGTGACACTCAGAGCATATGTTATATTAGGCCTAGTACATAGCATTGCATATATGATAGACCCTATCGTTGAGGCATAAGGTATCTTATCCATGTATGCCCTTTCTTCAGGAGTCTTTGGGGACATACTCCTAGAAAGTGATATTCCATGTCTCATCGATATGAGACCTCTCTTGAAATTTTTCATGCCAAACCTTTTGATAATAGAGTCTATGTACCTAGACTGGGACAAACCAAGCATCCTTTTGGATCTATCTCTATAGATCCGGATCCCCAAAATATAGGATGCTTCTCCTAAGTCTTTCATGAAAAAGACTTAGGGGAAGCATTCCTACATTATTCCCAATGATTAGGATGTCATCCACATATAGCACCAAGAAGGTGATAGCGCTTTCACTTACCTTTCTGTACATACAACGCTCATCTTCATTCTTAGCGAAGTCATAAGATCTGATCACCTCATCAAATCTTATGTTCCAACTTTACGAAGCTTGCTTCAATTCATAAATGGATCAAAGCAACCTGTACACTATATCTGGACTCTCTTTGGATACGAATCACTCTGGTTGTATCACATACACCTCTTCCTCGAGGTTGTCATTGAGGATTATTGTTTTGACATCCATCTGCCAGATCTCATTATCATAGTGTGCTGCAATGACCAAAATAATTCTAATAGACTTAAGCATGGCTATAAGTAAAAAGGTTTCGTCATAGTCAACTCCTTGTCTTTAATGATATCATTTAGCTACCAGTCTTGCTTTATAGGTCTCTACATTTCCATCCACTCTGATCTTCTTCTTGAAGATACATTTGCAGTCGATAGGTATAATACCCTCAAGTGCATCCACAAGGTTCCAAACCTTGTTAGAGTACATTGAATCCATCTCAGAATTCATGGCTTCTTGCCACTTCCCGGAGTCTATACTCATAATAGCCTCCTCGTAGGTCTGAGGATCAACATCCTGAGAGTCATCTCCAATGATATGTCCCACATATCTTTCAGGAGTGTGAGATACTCTATTAGACCTATGTAAAGTTGGAACTTGTGTGTTAGGTACCTGAATAGACTCGAGCTCTGGAATGGTGCTTGAGTTAGGTTCTCCAACCTTGCTCAATTCTATCTCACTCCCACTGTTCCCACCAAGAATGTGTTCCTTCTCAAGGAACATAACTCTCTTGGCAACAAAGACCTTTCGGTCCACGAGATGATAGAAATAATACACACAAGTTTCCTTTGGGTATCCCACGAATGTGCACTCCATACTCAAGTACTCTCCTCCTCGATCTGATCGAAGAGTCTTAATACTCATTCTAATTTGATTATCTACCTCATTATTATATTCCTTGAATTTCTCAAAGGCCTCAGATTTGTACTTCATTAAGTACACGTGTCCATACCTAGAGAAATCATCAGTGAATGTAATGATGTATGAGTAACCACCTATAACCTGAGTCGACATGGGACCACAAACATCACTGTGTATGAGTTCAAATAACTCAGTGGCTCTCTCTCCAGTTCCACTAAAAGGAGAGTTGGTCATCTTCCCACGAAGGCAAGGTTCACAAGTTGTATATGTCTCATAGTCAAATGGATCGAAGTATCCATCTTTCAGCAACTTTTGAATAATTTCCTCATGTATATAACCTAGCATATAATACCATCGATTTGAATTATTCACCTCATCTCTTTTCCTCTTAGACATATTAATATTCATGATGTGTGGAGAAGTGTCTAACACATATAAGTCATTTACAAGGGTCTCTCTAGTGATGATCTCATCATCTATTATTATTGAACAACTATTATTCTCAAAAACTAGTTTATATCCACTAATTGTCAAACAAGAGATGGATATAATGTTTTTGATAATAGAGAGAACAAAATAGCATGCATCCAATGTAATGATAGCTCCACAAGGCAGATGTAGGGTGACCTCCCCAACAGCAACTATAGCAACTCTTGCTCCATTGCCCATCTTGAGGTCCATATTGCCTCTAGCCAGTCTCTTAGGTCTTGCTAGAACTTTCAACAAATTACAGATATGATAAACACTCCGGATATCTAATACCCATATGTTATCATGAAAACCTGACAAGTGAAGACTGATCATGAATATACCTGAAGCTTCTCTAAGCTTCTGTTTCGCCTTATCTATAAGGTAGTCATTATAGTTCCTCTTCTAATACCCGTCTTGGCCGCAGTAGAAGCACTGTCCTTTGTCCTTTGCCGGGTCTCTCTTGGCAACCTTTGCCTTACTTGATCTTTCTTTGCCCTTTCCCTTTTTAAGGATCTTGCTAGCCTTCCTTTTCTTTTTAGTCTCACCAATATAGAGAATTGGCTTCTCCTTCTTGATGACACTCTCAGCTTCCCTCAACATATTGAGGAGCTCAGGGAGAGTCACCTCAAACTTGTTCATAGTAAAGTTAATAATGAACTGTGAAAAGGAATCCGGTAGGGACTAAAGTATAAGATCAATACACAAGTTATCCTCTAGGACTATCTATATGCTTCACAAAGCGAGCGATCTCATCCTCACTTATCCTTTCCTCCAATATGGGAATAATCATGTTAAGGACATATACGATTTTATCTTCTGCGAGAACAATTCTCAAAATATAGAGCTTTTGGACCAATGAGGCGATTGACATCAAGTATGCCACATAAGGGTTTTGCAAGCGACAAACAAGATATAGCGTAAATAAATAACATGCAGATTTTACAGAAAATATTAATTAAGATGTGGACTTCTATCTTAATGTACTCCTCCTATTTTCTTAGCGAATCATACGACACCATCGACACGTGAGACGAAAGTCTCCGGTAGACTCCTAGTGGGGATCAGGATCCAATTGGCATCTTAGTGCAACCTTGAGGGACTCGACCAATTACACTAAGCCCAAAAGGTAGGCAACTCTTATCAATCACAACTCCTTGTGATTTCCATCACGTTCGGCCTCCGAATCATCATGGTCTCGAGGGACTCGACCAACCATGATATTCAGTTAAGTCATCACCATCGTTACAAGATGAGTCTGATTTGATGATATGCCCTCGAGGGACTTGACCAAGCATACCATGTCCTCAGGTTATCGATGACATCTCTATGTCGTAGGCAAGAACTCGATCATGTAGATAGGTGAGCCTCGAGGGACTTACCAACTCAATCTATGTCGTGATTCAATTTCTTCCTATAACGATGGAAGGCCGCGTGGGTCAATCTTATTGCCTCACTCTTACTGACTTAATATTATCATAGGAGGGGTTTTTGTTTCGTATTGGTCACCTAATATGTCGTATCACACACATACATATTTAATATATATCTACATTGGATGCAAATATATATATACATATATCTAGTAGGTGTATAACAACACATCACATATGCAAGCCACACCAGATGATCGTCAGCCATCACATAATATGATTAAGCCCGAGTTAATGGGCCTAATTACTCACAATAGGATTTATGTATGCATTGGCGCATCTCCATGCCCTATGATTGTTGATCTCGTCATCATCGGTTCCATCGGATCGTTGCATCACCATGCGTTATAATCTCCCGCCATGGCATCGTGGGTCCCGCTGTAACCTCCACGCTCCCGTTGCGCCTCTCCATGTAATTACAAATAATCACAGGCACGCAGGCCCAATAATAAATGAGAAAAATGTAGGCTCGCAGGCCCCAATAATAATAATAATCACAATTACACACATCACAACACATGACTTATGATCATCCATCCACATTATACATCACATGTACATCACATCATATGTATGATTACTAGATATATATAATTATTAATTAAACTATTTAATTAATTATTTTTTGGAAATTAGGACATGCTCGAAATTTCCAGAATTATCAAGGGCATTTTTGTAATTCAAGATGAGAGGACAGTCCTCGAAATTTTTAAAATTATTAAGGGTATTTTTATAATTTTGGATAAGAGGATAGTCCTCAGAATTTTTAGAATTGTTGAGGGTCTTTTCATAATTCTGGATGAGAGGATAGTCCTCGAAATTTCCATAATTATTGAGGGCATTTTTAAAATTTTGCACATAAGGACAGTCCTCGAAATGTTTAAAATTTAGAGGGGCAGGATCATCTTTTTCTCAAAAGGATGCCTTAGCCCTCTCCTTGCCGCCCTCTACGCCGCCGTCGCCGCTGCCCCTGCGCAGGCGGCAGCCCCTTGCGGGTTGGTCGCTAGCGGTCGCCCCCCTTGCAGGCTCGTCGCGGGCAGCCGCCCCTTGCGGCCTAGCCACGGGCAACAGCCCCTTGCAGGCTAGCCGCTCGCGGCCGCCACTTAAGTGTGTCGCCCTGTAGCCTGCCCCTTTGCGGGCTGGCTGCAGCCCACCGTGCTTGTAAGCGCCGCCCCTTGCGGGCTGGCCTTGGCCGCAGCCTAGCCGTGGGTGGCCGGCCCTACATGGGAGCTGGCCGTGGCTGGCCGCCCGTCCTCGTTGCCTTCGCTGTGAAAACGCAGCAAGAAAGTGTAGAACGATCACACGCAGTTTAAAATCATTCTTTCGTACGAAAACCTTGGCTCTGATACCACTATTATGAAACCTCAGCGGGTGCATCACATGCGCATCAAAAATCAAAACAAAAATTGATTTTCCACGCAGATCAAATCGTCGTGTAAAAGATTGGGGTCACGAGAAAAACCACAAAAACCGAATAACCATGATGTGTGAGAGATTGATTTTACCTAGGGGATCGTATATCCCTGTTTTCCAGATCCGGATGGAGAAGATGAAGGAGGTCAAGCGTCCTCCTCTCTAGCTGCATCCACACGATGGATCTCTGCAGTGAAACTCCTCTAATCTAATCTTGCAACTCTTGCTCAGAAGGAAGGAGGAGGATAGGAGGTGGTGGCTAAAGCTACCGCCTATCAACCATGAGTCTCCCCTCCTATTTATAGAGAACCACCATAACCCTAGGGCTCCTTCCTTAGTGGGTATTGGATCTCCATCCAATAACCCATTAACCTTGCATTATTGGATCTCTATCCAATAATCTCCTTATGCCTATAATTGGGCCTTAATCAAGGAGCCCATCAACATAAGGTCTCATCTAATGAGAATATGGGCTAATTGAATCTTCATCCAATCCTCTATTCGCTAAAGCATCCACCATATGTGTGTGACCCTCTAGGCCCGATACCCAGCTGGCCTTGAGTCACTCTCATCAGAACTCCTTATGATATAGTGAATTATTATCCCCATAATAATTCACTCGACTCATCGACTATGGACGTACTAGGCCAATACGCCATAGTCCCCAAACAGTACAAGGGGATCGAATCTGTGAGACCTGTCTGTCCACAGTTACCATGTATCTATAATCGCTCATCCAAATAATATCCCAGAGATTGTATATTTGACATGGTACTGTCAGGTCACATACAGAATCAGTTTATCTTGCTCTAATCGGATTCTACTGGATAACTCCTCTCTCAATCTGAATGACCTTGGCCAGGGATTTGTCTGAGCAAGCACATATGAGATATTTACCAATCCCGATAACCAGTTGTACCAGATCTGGAGCTTTCCAAACCTGTAAGTCTGGCGTCAAAGAAAAGAGTACTCATACAAGACATCCATGGTGTCTCAAGTCTAAGGACCAGATACACAACTGGGACTATGGAATCGCTGTTTGACATTAGGTATCATTAACCATACAGTATTCTATAAGCGGATCAATCAGTGAACTCATTCTCTAATGAGCACCTGTACTATATCCTTAGTGTCTCCACACAAGTGGCTTTGAGACCAACCGCCTCCATCATATGGACGGGTATATAGTACATTGATTTATCCGGTTATCTCAATGTTCCTCTTGAGTAACCTATGACCGAGATTATTTAGGATATGTGTTTAAAGGTGAATCGATCTCATTATCGTGATCTCATCACGATCCGATTCCCATTACACAAAACCAAGGAAATCATAATATATATGTAACAAATAATATAATGTGAGAATATGTCAATATTAATCATAAGCAAAAAGATCACACAGCGTGTCACACGTGCCATCCTCACGTGATTGGCTTGCAGGGCACCTGTTACTAGCGAGTACCATGTCCAATATACAGTCTCTGGGATAGTAGTTGGATGAGGGATTACAGATACACGGTAACTGTGGACAGAGAGGTCTGGTAGATTTGAACCCCCTATACCGTTTGGAGACTATGTCGTAGTGGCCTAGTACGTCCATAGTCGATGAGTCGAGTGAATTATTATGGAGATAATAGTTTACTATATCAGAAGGAGTTCTGAAGAGAGCGACTCACGGCTAGCTCAGTATCGGGCCTAGAGAGTCACACATATATGGTGGATGCTTCAGCGAATAGAGGATTAGATGGAGATCCAATTAGCCGTTATTCTTATTAAATGAGACCCTATGCTGATGGGCTTCTTGCTTAAGGATTAAGGAGATTATTCGATAAAGATCCAATAAAATAACATTAGTGGGTAATTGGATGAAGATCTAATACATACTAAGGCAGGAGCCCTAGGGTTTTTGGTGACTCTCTATAAATAGGAGGGGAGACTCATGGTTGATAGGCTATAGCCTTGGCCTCCCCCTCCTATTCTCCTCCCTCCCTTTGCGCAAGAGTTGCGAGATCAGATTGGCGGAGTTTTACTACAGAGATCTATCGTGTGGATACCACTAGATAGGAGGACGCTTGACCTCCTTCATCCTCTCCATCTGGATATGAAAATACAGGGATATATGATCTCCCTAGATAATCAATCTCTCACATGATGCAGTTTTTTTTATTTTGCGGCTTTCTTGCGACCCAATCTTTTACATGACGATTTTATCTCTTGGGATTATAAATAAAACAATTAAATTATAGTATCTTTATAAGTCAAACTTGTTAAAACAATTTAGTATGGACAATGTTAAGGCCATAAACACACCCATGAACACTTTTACAAAATTAGACTTGGATAATGAAAGTGAATACTTTGATAAAGAACATATAGAGGAATGATAGGTAGTTTATTATATTTAACTACTACTAGACCGGACATAATATTTAGTGTTGGATTGTGTGTAAGATTTCAATCCAATCCTAAATATTCTCATTTTAAGGCAGTTAAGCAAATATTTAGATATTTAAAAGGAACTTTTAATTTAGGTTTATGGTATCCTAAGTCTAAAGACTTTGATTTACTTACCTATGCGGATGCCGATTTTGGAGGTTGTAGAATAGATAGAAAAGGTACAACCGAAACATGCCAATTCTTAGGATATTCTCTTATTTCTTGGTCTTCTAAGAAACAAAATTTGGTTGCATTATCTACAGTCGAAGCTGAGTACATAGCAGTTGGTGCATGTTGTGCATAAGTCATTTGGATGAAAAACACTTTAGAATATTATGGAATTCACTTGAAAAATATTTCTATCAAATGCGATAACACTAGTGCAATATGTTTAACTAAAAATTTCATTCAACACTCAAGAACTAAACATATTGACATTAGGCATCACTTTATTAGAGATCATGTAAATAATCATGATATATCTTTGGAATTTATTGATACTAACCATCAATTGGCTAATATCTTCACCAAGCCATTAAATGAAGAACAATTTAACTTTATTAGAAGAGAGTTAGGAATGTTAAATCATTCAAATGCATGATTTAATTTATTTCTTAAGTTTTACATAAGATGATTTTGAGTACTTGAGTAACTCTTATAGTCTTCTTGGACTTCTCATCCTTGTTAGATCTCCTTCAAAATAATTATTGGATTCATGAATATGTATCCCCCCTCTTAATAAATTATTTGATTTTGGGATACTTGATTTTTGGGTCTTTGACACTCTCCTCTTCTTCTTCTATTTTATTTATAAAGGAGAAGAAAGTAATTTGATACAAAATGGATTAAACTATATACTAATTTTTCTTCTTATTTTATGAAGGGAGAGAAATGAACTAGATTTCTTTCTTTGTATAATGAATATTTATGATAAAGGTGCTAACATATGTATTGAACACTTAGTATTCAAATATGTCATGAATATTTCTCCTTATTGATAACAAATGAGGAGAAAGACATGATTGATGACATATAACAAATGTTGTGCTTGAAATTTTATCATATAATGAACATTTGTATTGAACAATTGTTTCGAAAAGGTATGTTGAACATTTTCTCCTTATTGATAAATATTCAAAAATGATAAACATTCAAATGATAGATATTTATGATAAATGCTCATATATGAATTGAATATTTCTCCTTTTTATTGATGATAAAGGGGGAGAAATGACATAATTGATGACGTAAGAAAAATATCTATTTTGAAATCTTTGAAATATTTATATGATACCAAGAAGATGACACACTCCGAAAAAATTTCCATGTATAGTATCATGATTTTTGACATAAAGTGAAAGTTTAAAATATTTATTATATGAAACATATCAATTAAAATTATTTATCAGGTGATACCAAGAAAAAGAATGCTTAAAAATTTTATTATGGTATCATGAATGGTTAAATTATGAAAATACTATCTTTGAATTCAAAGTGATGGATTCTTTTGAATTCAAGTTTGCTGTGTTGATCCTATGACATATATATAGGGGAAGTTAAGGTTAACTCCCGTCATCAATTGGTTGTCATCATCAAAAAGGGGGAGATTGTTGAATCTCAAATTTTGATGATGAAATCAATTGATAGTTTTTATGATCTAACTTATGTGTTAAAGAAAATGATGCAGGATTAGCTACGATAGTAAAGGATATTACAATCAAATGTTGGGCCGGAGTCAAGTTCTAGCATCGGGCCAAAATTCGGATGACGCAATGGGAGCTCGCTGAGAGTTCGCCGGAGGTCGGCCGAGGTTCGGACTATGTTGTCGGGAGCTCACCGAGAACTCACCAGAAGTTTGTCGGGAAGTTCGTCGGGAGTTCACCTACAGGTTGTCAGGAACTCGCCGGGAGTTTATAAAAAGAATGATGGAAGTTCATTGGGAGTTCACCGAAGGAAATTGGGAGCTCGCTGGGGGTTCATCTCAAAGATGTCGGGAGCTTGCCAAAGAGATGATCGAACAATGAAGATTGTACATTGAGTGTCATAGTTAGCATCATAATGAGAATTAATTTTAGTAACTCAATTAAGAGGTCATTAGGCCTTAACTGGGGTTGATTTGGACTCATTATAAAAGTTATTCTAGTAACTAGAACCCTAGGTCAGATAAGGCACGGTCTTCGAAGATACGATCTCCAAGATGACACAGTCTTTGAAGGTATGTCAGGCAATTGAATCCCCTAGACTTGGCAGTTGAACCGCCCAGACATAATTTCCCAGACTATCAGGCAGTTGAACTTCCTAGAACACAGTCTCCCAGACTGTGTCAAGTGGCGGAACCGCCTAGAACGTGAGATTAGCACCTCGAGATCACTTAAAATTTAATTTTTGGCTCCACTTTTGAAGCCATTTGGGGCCTATAAATGTCCCACTCTTTCTTGCTTGAGGTAGGCAAGCAATTAATAGCAAAAATCTTGTGAAAATGCTACTGTAATTGAGAGCTTATCCTTATTTCGTTTTATGTAGTTTTTTGTTTAAGGAAGAGCTTTGGGTCTTGTAAAGGTTATCTCCTAAACCTGTAAAAGGAGAATAGAGTTGTAAGAGGGTAGTTGATCTTCACCCATTGAAGGAAGATCAATAGTGGAAGCCAGTGACATCAATGGATGAGGAATCGGGAAGTGGATGTAGGTTACGAGACCGAACCACTATAAAAGTGGATCTATTATCTTTGCTTGCACTATTACAAATATCTCTACACTTAAACATATTTTCGATACGATTTTTATTAAGTAAAATTTTCAAATCGATGAAGATTTCTTATTAGCACTAATCCACCCCCCCATTTGATCCTAACAAAACCAAGATCATGATTAGAACTCTTCTATGATAAGTTATATCGGAGAAAAGATAAAGGATCTTGATTCATGTATAGAAAATTTTAAGCTATCAAGATCATGATTCATAAAAAAATTATAATTCTTAAAGATCAAAAAGATAAATAATAATTCATTTAGATAATTTCTTTAATAAAACGTAAGAATCATGGTAAACGATCTTGATTTACATAAAGATGTCAAGTTGTAATTTTCAAGATCATGATTTGGACAATAACGTTTTCAAGTTTAAATCATAAAATCATTTTTGTAGTTTAAAAGATTAAATAATAATGATATCACTTTATCTCTTATTGAACGCTTGATAAGACAAAGGTATTTATTTTCAATAAGAATTTTTCTTCTTTTTAGTTGTTTCAATTCATGTGATTTGTTTCTAGAATGGCTTCCAAATCTATGCATGATCATTTGAAACCAAAAATCAAGTTACATGAAAAGAAATCATCAAGATCATTACAATAAAAATTTTCAAATAAGTAAAATATTTTTATACATTTTAAAACTGAAAACCAAGTATCAAAAGAAATCATCAAGATCATTACAATAAAATATTTTCAAACAAAAGTTTTGATTTAGTTTAATTCCAATGATATATGTGAGTCTAACTCTTTTCATTTAGTGCAAGGAGTTGACAAGCTCATTTCTAAATTTTTTTATTTATTTCAAGTCTCAATTCAAGAATAATCTAACGTCCAATCATTTAACATATTTCAAGTTAATATATAACATTGAATATAACATTTAAATCAATTATTAAACGTATTCACTAATAATTTTTAAAAGATGGTGATTTATTTAGAAAGATATTTTCTTTAATCAAAACCATGATGAAAAAATTTACATATAAAAAGGGTCTTGTTTGGATAAATATCTTTGGAAGTCAAGAGGGTTGTTTTATATAAAATAGCCCTCAAATTATAGAAACCAATATATCATAAAAAATAATCATACAAGGCACATCTAAGATCATCATCAAAATCATTTTTTGGGAAGTTTCAACGAATACAACATTAATAGTTTCCCACTAGAATATAGCTAATATTTAAGATTAATTGTATAACTATAAACCATCAAAAGATTTGTTGTCAATAATATTAATTTTAATAATTTTTTATTATTATTGTTTTGGCTAGTAAGCTTGAAAAATATGTTAGATCTCAAGTATGTACCTTGAGTATCTACTTTCAAAATATCATTTTGTGCTCCTAGTCTTGTATAGAATTAATCCTATAATATAGGTGGTTTTGATTTAGGTACCCATTTGACTTTGGGTCCCTCATGAAAAGCTCTACCTAATTTAACTAAGGACATTGTGTTGTTTATAGTTCATTTAGGAACTCAAATTAATTTATATAGACTATTCTTTCTAAATAAGTATTTAAAGGAAAAATATCCTAATCTACCACAAAAATTATATTTAAGTTTTGGTGAAGAGTTTAATGTAGGGCTTCTAATAAAGATAGTTGGCTTTTGATGAGTATCACCCACAAAGCCAATACCTTCCTTATAAACATGATATTTATTAGCAAGGATCATATTTAAAGATTTGTTATCTATCTAGTACATGGTGTTGATGCATCATTCAAAGTTTCAAGTTTATGAGAAAGTAATACATGATTTTTTTGAGTAATTTCTAAGTTTTGCTAAGCTTTATATACTCAAAAAATAATTCATTAAAGGTATTTAATAATTCATCAAAAGTAAAAGAAACCTTGGAGGAATCACTTACCTCATTGTTGATGGCCATAAGCACGAGATTCTCCACTTCTTGTTGATTGTGATCTTCATCTTTGGAGCGTCTCGGCTTATTATATTTATAGCAAAAGGTTTTGTCCACTTTAAGTTTATTTTTATATTTTTTATTCATGTGCATTAAATTTTTTAGTTCTTTTTGTTGAATCTTATATTTTGATAATGAAATCAATTGATGAGTGTTTAATTTGACATATATGTTAGAGGAAGTTGTCCAAGTTTAACTACGACGAAGAGAAGGAGTTACAACAAGATGATTGGGCCAAGATCAAGCTTGGGCATCGGGCCAAGGTTCGGACGATGCAGTGGGAGCTCACCGGGAGTTCGCTAGGAGTTCGTCGAAAGAATCGGAAAGCTCGCTGGGAACACACTGGGAGATCACCGAAGGAAGACCGTAAGACCCACCGGAAGAATGTCGGAGGCTGTCGGATTGGCGAAAGTTAGGTCATTGCTTAGTTTGATGGTTCTTATGGTTGTAATCAATGTGACGTAGTTAGGGATTAAGTCCTAATTGTGTTTGATTTGGAAGGAATCCAAATCAACTTAATGTGAGGCAACCGGGTCCATAAAAGGATTGGATTAAGTTCAAGTCAAGGTCAATTAGTTGACTTGAGAATTGGTCAACAAGAGGTACAAGTCAGGATTGGAAAAGTGAAAGGAATCACTTTTTTAAAAATCTTGGCGGTTATACTGCCGGTGAGTGACAGTTGTACCGTCGCGCCCAAGATTTCGGGCAGTAGGCGATGGTTGTACCACCGTCGCCTAGGTTTTCGGATGGCTACCGATGGTTGGACCACCCAGGCTGGCGATTGTACCACCTATACCCTATTTTTAGGATAGCTTTCGACGGTGGAGTTGCTAGTGCTAGCGGTTGTACCGCTTATACCAGATTTTTCTAGGTGTGTTTGAATTTTGGCTCCATTCTTTTGAAGCCAAATGAGGTCTATAAATACCTCAAGTTTTTTTTTGCATTTAGCACAAGACTTCACACTAGTCATTATGCAAAAATCTGTGAACAAAATGTGTGCTAAAAGTGTGTAAAAAAAAAAATAGGGAAGGGAGTGAGCTAAGTGTTGTATTATTATAAAGAGTCTCTCTTGTAAGTTGAAAGTTTGTAAGGGTTTGATCTTCACCCAAAGAAGAATGGTAGTGGACACTAGTGGATCTCGACGAAGCGGATTCAGAAGTAGACGTAGGCCAAGATTGAGGCGGAACCACTATAAAATTGTGAGTGCTCTTTACTTGTCTTATTTACTATTTTCAATTGTTCTTAATTAGAAAAGAAAGAGTATTTATTATCTTTCGATTGTGTTTTAAATCATTTACTTTTTCACCTTCAAGTCTAAGAAATGCTTCTAATTCTAGTTTTACTTAAATGAAAAGTTTTCTATACAACATGATTTTACACTTGCACTAACAATTGGTATTAGAGCAATGTACTTACCCATTGGATTAACACCCACTTGAGTAAATGATTTTGTTTGGCATGAATGAGAGACATTTCATTTCACATCCTCTTATGTTAAATGGGACGAATTATACATATTGGAAAACAAAGATGCATCTTTATCTCATTTCTATGGATTTTGATTTATGGCACATTGTAGAGAATGGATTTGAAAAATCTTTCAAATCAATGAATGAATATAATGATTTGGAAAGGAAGAATTTTTCTTTGAATGTAAAGGCTATGAATGTCTTATTTTGTGTTCTTGACATAAACAAATTTTATCGTGTTTCCATTTATGAATCCATTTATGATATTTGGTATACACTATAAATCACACATGAAGGCACTAGTAGAGCTAAAGAATCAAAGATTAACATTTTAGTTCATAGTGAATTATTTAGAATGAAACCAAGTGAGGCCATTGAAGACATGTACACCCATTTCACATATGTTGTCAATGGCCTTAAAGCACTTGAAAAATATTTTTCAAAATTTGAACTTGTGAGTAAAATTTTAAGATCTATACCTAAAAATTGGGATCTTAAAGTAACTATTGTACAAGAAGCCAAAGATTTAAATAACTTGCCTCTTGAAAAACTTATTGGCTCACTCATGACATATGAACTGAACTATAAAGCTCATGATGAGCTTGATGAACCCCTTCCAAAGAACAGGAAGGATGTAGCACTAAGAACTGCAAATGACTCCTCGAGTGAAACCTCGAGTGATGAGGACCATGATATTGCACTATTATCAAGAAAGTTTAAAAAGTTTATGAAAAAGAATAAAAACTATAAAAATAAAAATGAATCGAAAAAGTACAATGTCATATGCTTTGAATGTAAAAAATCAGGACATTTCTAAAATAAATGTCTGTAATTGAAGAAGAATGCATCCCATAAAAAAAAAGCTCTTTCGGCAACTTGGGATGGCTTAAGCTCTTCGGATGAAAAAGATCACTCCAAAAAAGAAGTTGTTAACTATGCTATAATGGTGATCCAAGATGAGGTTAGTGATTTCTTAAGCCTTTCATTTACCAAATTATTAAATATATTTCATGAATTGTTTGATGAATTTAGAAAAATTAGTAAATCTTATAAGTTGCTTAAGAATGAACATGATTTGTTAGTTAGTAGATTTAATGAAATACATGATTAATTAGTATTACACAATCCTTGTTCTAAATGTGAAATACTAGATAATATTAAAGAAGAAAACATCATGCTAAAGCAAACCTTAAAATAATTTGAAATAGAGAATAAATCCCTTAATATGATTCTTACTAATAAGGGTCATATTAATAAAAGAAATAGTATAGGTTTTATGGGTAATACCCAACAAACTATAAACTTGCCATCAAAAATAAAATACAACTTTTGCGGTAGATTAGCATATAAAGTCAACAAATATTTATTTAAAAATTATAGTCCTCACAAATTAGTTTGGGTTCCCAAAGGAACTACAACAAATAACAAAAAAACCATTATAAAAGAAAGATAAAATTCTTCGTGAAGGACCCAATATAAAATGGGTACCTAAATTAAAATCATCTTTCTTGTAGGTTTGTCTTCAAACTAAGGCTAGGAGCACCAAATGGTACCTTGATAATTGATGCTCAAGGCATATGACTAGAGATCCAACTTATTTTTCTAAGCTCACTAGCTTAAGTGAAAGAGTTGTCACCTTCAGAGACAACAACAAGGGTAAAATCATTGAAAAATGAACTATAGGTAGCACATCAAACCTTTTGATTGAAAATGTATTGTTAGTTGATGGCTTGAAACATAATTTGCTAGCATTATCCAATTATATGATAAAGGTTATGTGGTTAAATTTTAACTTAATGCAGGCATAATTGAATTGCCACACAAAAATAAATCTTTTATTGTCTTAAGAAATAACAATGTGTATACTATAAATATTGAAAATTTTTGTGTTGAAACTTATTTTTCGGCCTTGAATGATGATGCTTGGATTTGGCATAGAAGAATAGGTCATCCTAGCATAAAACTTCTAAACCAAAATTCAACTAAAGACTTAGTAAGAGGATTACCTAGCCCAAAATTTATCAAAGATAAAATATGTGATAATTGTAAATTAGGAAAATAAATAAAGTGTAGCTTCAAGCTAAAAAAATAAAATAAACACCTCTATGCCACTTCAATTGATCCATATGGATTTATTTGGACCAATTGATATTACAAGTTTAGGTGGAAGTACATATGCATTCGTTATAGTAGACGATTATAGTAGATATACTTTGATTTATTTCTTGACACACAAAAGTGATACATTTAAATATTTTATAAAATTTTCTAAAATTGTTCAAAATGAAAAATGATTTATGATTTCCTCAATACGTAGTGATTATGGTGGTGAATTTCAAAACAATGACTTTAAAAATTTTTGTGAATCAAATGGGTACATCCATAAGTTCTCTACTCCAAGAAATCCATAACAAAATGGAGTAGTAGAAAGAAAAAATAGGATTTTACAAGAAATAGCTAGAACTATGTTAAATGAAGATAGCCTACTCAAATATTTTTAAATCGAAGCCATTAACATATCATATTATGTTTTAAATAGGGTTCTTGTAAGACCATTACTTACTAAAACTCCTTATATATTATGGAATGGTAAAAAAAATCAAAAAATATTTCTTATTTTAAAGTATTTGGTTGTAAATGTTTTATTTTAAATGAAAAAGATGTCTTAGAAAATTTTGATTCAAAATTCAATGAGGGCATTTTTATTGGTTATTCCTTGATTTTAAAAGACTATCGTGTTTTTAATAAAAGAACTTTAGTAATTGAAGAACCTATTCATGTTATTTTTAATGAGTTTTCTCATCTTAAGAAAATTTATTTTGATGATGAATTTGACCTTGGTAGTTTGAATTTAAATGACAATACTCCTAAAAGCAACTTAGATGAATCTACTTCTAAATCCTTACCCAAGGAATTGAAATATGTGAATGATCATCCTAAGGAGCTTATAATAGGAGATACATCAAAAGGAGTTAAAACATGATCTTCTTTTAAGAATTTTTGTGCAAATGTCACATTTCTCTATCAAATTGAACCAAAGTGCATCGATGAGGCCCTAAGAGATTATTTTTGGGTTAATACAATACATGAAGAGCTTAATCAATTTAAGAGAAATGAGGTATGAGAGCTTGTTCTTGGACCTAATTATCGTTTAGTGATTGGTACTAAATGGATCTTTAGAAACAAACAAGATGAAAATGGTATCGTGGTTAGAAACAAAGCTAGATTAGTGGCCAAGAGTTTCAACCAAGAATATAAAATCGATTATGAAGAAACCTTCGCTCCTATGGCTAGACTTAAAGCCATAAGAATGCTCCTTGCCTTTGCATCTTTTAAAGATTTTAAGTTGTTTCAAATGGATGTTAAAAGTAATTTTCTTAATGGTTTCATTTTCAAAGAAGTGTATGTTGAACAACCCCCTGGCTTTGATAATAGTCTTATTCATAATCATGTTTTCAAACTTTCTAAAGCTCTTTATGAATTAAAACAAGCCCCTCGGGCTTGGTATGAAAGACTTAGTTCTTTTCTTATTTCAAATAATTTTTTGAAAGGTAAGGTTGATACTACATTGATACTACATTATTTTTTAAATATTTTAAAAATAATTTTCTTGTTATTCAAATTTATGTTGATGATATTATTTTTTGTTTTATAAATGAATCCTTATATCTTTTTCCAAGTATATGAGCCAAGAATTTAAAATGAGTTTAATAGGTGAGTTAATATTTTTCTTAGGATTACAACTAAAATAACTAGATGATGGTATCTTTATTAGTCAAACTAAATAAACCTTGGACTTGCTAAAACGCTTTGGTATGAAAAATGCTAAGGTCATAAACACTCCCATGAGCATATCTATAAAGTTAGACTTAGACAATGAAGGAGAAAATTTTGATAAAAAAACCTATAGAGGAATCATAGATAGTTTGTTATACTTAACTAGTACTAGACCGAATATCATGTTTAGTGTTGGATTGTGTGTATGATTTCAATCCAATCCTAAGCTTTCTCACCTTAAAGTAGTTAAAAGAATATTTAGATATTTAAAAAGAACTTATAACTTAGGATTATGGTATCTAAAATCCAAAAACTATGATTTGCTTGCTTATGCTAATGCTGATTTTGGTGGTTGTAGAATAGATAGAAAAAGTACTACTGGGGCATGTCAATTTTTAGGGCATGCGTCTTCTAAGAAATAAAATTTGGTTGTTTTATCTACTGCTAAAGCTGAATATATTGTCGCTAGTGCTTGTTGTGCTTAAGTCATTTGGATGAAAAATATATTAGGAGATTACAGAATTTATCGAAAAAATATCGCTATAAAATGTGATAATACAAGTGCAATATGCTTAACCAAAAATCTCATTCAACATTCAAGAACTAAGCATATTGATATTAGACATCACTTTATTAGGGATCATGTAAACAATCAAGACATGTCTTTAGAATTTATTGACACTAAGCATCAATTAGCAGATATTTTTACAAAACTATTAAATGAAGAGTAATTTTATTTTCTTAGAATAGAGCTAGTAATGCTAAACTATAAGAATACATGATTTATTTGATTTGCTATCAAATTGCATGAATGTTTGATTTAAATATTTATTTAAAATGTATAAAATTACATGAATAATTCTTAATTTGGATTTCAAAATCTATTAAATTAAAATCAATTTTACCATGAAGATGATGATTTGCTATTTTTTGGATTTATCTGCTACGTTTCCTTGAAATTTACATGAGATGATTCTAAGTGCATAAGTAGCTCTTAAACTTTTGAATCTTCCTAGATTTCTTGGATTTTTGAGCTCATATTCAAAATATTTTTTTTGAAATTTACTTTTATAAGATTGAGAGCTCTTCTTAATGATGTTTTACAACTCCTCCCTTGTTTACTTTCATTCTTTTTCACAAGAGAAAGAATATTCTTTATGGCAAATATCTTATTTTACAAAGGGGGAGCAAAGACTCATGTGTCTTGAAATCTTTAGACCTACAATTCACTTTTTTGTTGATGACAAAGGGGGGAGAAATGAATATTGATGACTTATGCAAAATTTTTACATCGACATTTCTCCTTGTTTGTTGATAAACAAAGAGAAGAAATCATTAGTGACTTAAGGGGAGTGTGTGATTCTCTTAAATTATGACTGATACATAATTATTGAAATTCATGAAAATCTTTGATGACTTGATAATTTAAAATATTTTTTATTAATGTGTGAGTATATCATTATATCCTTGAAATATTATTTGCTTGAAATATTAATTGCTTTATGATACTTGAATTCAAGAGTGTGTGATTCTCTTAAATTTAAGTTTTCCTTATTATGACATGGATTTAAGGGGAGTAATGTTTAACACCCATCATCAATTGATTGTCATCATAAAAAAATGGGAGATTGTTGAATCTCAAATTTTGATGATGAAATCAATTGATGAGTATTTAATCTAACATGTGTGTTAGAGAAAGTTATGCAGGTTTAACTATGATGGAGAAAAGAAGTTACAACCAGATAATTGGGCCAAGATCAAGCTTGGGCATTGGGCCAAGGTTCGGACGATGCAGTGGGAGCTCGCCGGGAGTTCGCTAGGAGTTCGCCGAAGGAATCGGGAAGCTCGTTAGGAACATGCTGGGAGATCGCTAAAGGAAGACTGTAAAACTCACCGCAAGAATGCCGGAGGCTGCTGGATTGGCAGGAGTTAGGTCATTGTTTAGCTTGATGATCTTTATGGTTGTAATCGATATGTCGTCGTTAGGGATTGGGTCCTATTGAGTTTGATTTGGAAGGAATCCAAATCAACTCAATGTGAGGCAATCGAGTCCACAAAGGGATTGGATTGAGCTCAGGTCGAGCTCAATTAGTTAACTTGAGAATTGGTCAACAGAAGGTACAAGTCAGGATTGGAAAAGTGAAGGGAATCATTTTTTCATAAATCCTAGCGGTTGTACCGCCACGCCCAGGATTCCTGGAAACAGGTGACGGTTGTACCACCGCCACCCAGGTTTTCGAGCGGCTGTCGACAATTGGACCGTGCAGGCTGACGATTGTACCACCTGTACCCTGTTTTCATAGAAGCTTTTGGTGGTGGCGTCATTGGCGTCGAAGGTTATACCGCCCGTACCCGATTTTTTGGGTGTGATTGAATTTTGGCTCCATTCTTCTAAAGACAAATCGGGTCTATAAATATCCCAAGTTTTCTTACATTTAGCACAAGAATTCACACAAGTCATTGGGCAAAAATATGTAAAAACAATATGTGCTAAAGTGTGTCAGGGAAAGAAAAGGGGAAAGGGAGTGAGCTAAGTGTTGTATTCTTGTAAAGAGTCTCCCTTGTAAGTTGAAAGTTTATAAGGGTTTGGTCTTCACCCAAAGAATATCGGTAGTGGACACCAGTAGACCTCTACGAAGAGGACTCGGAAGTGAATGTAGGCCAAGATTGGGGCCGAACCACTATATAATTGTGAGTTCTCTTTACTTGTCTTATTTACTACTTTCAATTGTTCTTAATTAGAAAGGCAAGAGCATCATCTTTCGATTGTGCTTTAAATCATTCGCCTTCAAGTCTAAGAAATGCTTATGATTCCGATTTTACTTAAACGAAAGGTTTCCTATAAAACATGATTTTACACTTGCACTAATTCACACCCGCCCCCCTCTTAGTGTCAATTGATCCTAACACTTTTGTAAAGAGTTCAAGTTCATAATCGCTTGAGGTTTCACTCGAGGAGTCAGATGTCGTTCTCAGTTCAAATTCATTCATGTTCTTTAGAAGGTCAAGTTCTTATATTCTTAGTTCAATGTCATTCCTATTCTTTGGAATGTATTCTTGAATTCTTAGTGGCAAATCCTTCCTATTTTTTGGAAGGTGTTCTTTTTGTTCATTTCTATAAGTTATTTCATTCATTGATCCATTTAATTTAATTATGCTTTCATGTATGATTTCTAATATATGCCATATATCAAATCCGAATCACGTGTATAAATCTGATGAAACTTATTTTTATCTAATGCATAAATAAAGCATTTATAGCTTTCCTAAAGAAAACATATGTTTTTCATGATCATTCCAATCATTTATTGGATTACGTGACTTTTGAAAATCATTTTTGATAATATACCATAAATCAAAATCCATCAAAATTAAAAAAATACGCATTGGAATTTTTCAACATGTTAGTCCATCCCATTAAACATAGGATGACTTGTGATATATTGACCCTCGTTAATGTTATAATAAGTCATTTACTCGCTTGGGTGTTAATCCAATCGGATATGACTTGCTCTGATATCAACTATTAGGATCAAGTTGACACTAAGAAATGGAGGCAAGGGGAAGAGGGGGGGAGGGGGATGGGTGAACTACTGCAAGTGCTAAAATCTTAGTTTAAAAAATAAATATTTATTCAAAGTAAAATTAAAATCGAAAGCGTTTCTTGGAATTTGAATATTAAACTTAAAATCAAAAATATTCAATTTAGCTAATAAATGCTAAAATAAACAAGGAGAGAAGGCTCATAATTTATAGTGGTTCAGCCAAAAACTTGACCTACGTCCACTTTTCCGAGTCCTTCGTCGAGGCCAACCGGAGTCCACTAATGATCTTCTTCCATGGGTGAAGACCAAACCCCTTACACTTCTCTCCTTTTCACAGATCACGAGAGGAACCTTTTACAAGAGTTTCTTACTTCCCTTAGACTCACTTTACACTTTGAAGCACTTAAGGGAAGCTCTCAAATTTTATAAATCTTTAAAAGAATTTTATCCTATTATTTTGTTCATCACCCTTGCTTCTCCAAGAAAGAAAACTTGAGTTATTTATAAACCTTAATTAGCTTCAAAAAGCCAAAATCTAACAAATCCTGAAAAATCCAAGTACTGGCGATACTACCGCTATTGCCGACGATATGACCACTGAAAGTACCCCTAAAATAGGGGTGACGATGGTACTACCATTGCCTAAGCAGCACCTCCACCGCTTGAGCAGTACTACCATTGCCTGAGCGACACTATCGTCGCCCACTGATGGTACTATAGCTGGGAATCCCCTAAAAGCCACTTTTTCATACTTTTGTGTACCCAACTTGTACTTATTATTGACCCCTTCTTAGGTCAATGAAATAAGCTCAACCTAAGCTCAAATCCAACCCAAAGTGGATCGAGTTGCCTCATATTAAGTTAATTTAGATTTCGTCCAAATCTAACTTAATTAGGACTCAAAACCAACTAATGCTAATTATGACATACTAAGACATACAAATACAATCACCCTTGTTATCTAGCATGTCAAATGATATTCCTAACTCCTAGCAATCTTTCTGATAACCTCCGTCGAACTCTCGACAAGTCTCTTGGTCATCTTCTAGTGAACCCCCGGTGCATTCCCGGTAAGCTCTCGATCACCTTCGACGAGTTTCCGACAAACTCATGATCACCTTTGGCGAGTTACTAGCGAACTCACAGCAAGCTTCCGGTAACCTCCTAGTGAGTTCCCACTTCATCATCCGAATCTCGGCTCGATGCTTGAATTTGACTCCCGCTTAACTTCTGATTATATTGTCTTATCATAGTTAATCCTGCATCACTTATCTCTAACAAACATGTTAGATAATAAAACTCATTAATTGATTTAATCATCAAAATATGATGTTCAACAATTTGGGTTAGGGTTTTTGTCAATGGTAGTAACCGATTTGATAGGGATCGGTATGGGGCAACAAGAGATACCGAAATGTAGTGCTTGCATAATTTTACGTTGATAGGTTGCGGTTTGGGTTGTTGTTGGGGCTATTATTTGAAGGTATTGTGGAGGTTGTAAAAGGGGTTCGGTGGTAGTGACTTGATGCTTGGAAGGATAGTTTAGGGTTGCTGTTGATGGTAGCAACCGATTTAGGTATGGGTGCGGCAAAAAGTACCGAAGGATGATGCTGTAGAATTCTTCGTCAAGGATAGCAATTTTACGATGAAGGAATTCTAGTAGTGTACCGAGGGTTTTGAGAAAGTATTCCAGCAAGAAGTGTATTAGGATTGCAGCAAGTAAATAGAAATATTGATAACAATGAAGTCAACCAAGTTAGATTAGATATGTAGCAAGAAACATCGACAACTTAGCAGCAGAATTTTTGTCATAAAGATAGCGGCCTTATGACGAAAAGTTTCAGTGGCGTTCTTATAATATGGAAATGATTTCAGCAATGAATAGATGTTGATGAGAGCTAAACTGATGCAAAATATTGACGAGAATATGGCAATAAAATATGGCAGCAAGATTGGCAAGAATATGGCAGTAAGATAGTAGGCGGTTGAAAAATTACGTCAACGACGGAAGATTGTTACAGTAGTTTTATAGCAAGCAATTTTTTTTTATAGCAAGATAAAGAGATTGAAGGATTGCAATAAGGTAGATGTAGTTGTTTTTTTTTTTTTTTTTTTGGTTTTTGGGATAAATAATTGTAGCAACAGTAAGATTTTGCGAGAGGAGCAATACTAGATCCTATTGTAATTGTTGTAGCGGCAATGGATGATGGATCTATGGTAGAGGTGAGGATGATAGAGTCAGCACAATGCCAGCAATTATGGGAATTGCTTTGGATGATGGTGGGGCAGATGGAGGCAGCGGTGAAGGTGGAAAAACAGCTAGACACCAAAAACGCTGCTCTAATACCAGGTAATAGAACCCAAAAGATTCTAATGTTGGATTGATCTCTGTAGAGGATCGACCTCCTTGGAACTCTATAGGGGTTCTTTCCTCTTGGTATTCGACCACAAGATTGAAGAGAAAATATATCTATTACTTGTGAAAAAGAGGACGACTATAATGTTTAAATAGGACTCAAAACTCTAACCCTAAAGAGATAGTCCAACTCCTACTAAAACTCCTCTCTCTCAATCCTAGTCGCCTCTTCTTCTAACCCTAGCCGACTCCCATAAGCAAGGTGGGCAACATCCAGCTAGGGTGTGGATGCATGCTTTAGGGTTTTATTACAATCATGACTCGATTAACCCAAATCTGACTATGACTTTAATCAGTATTTGATTCAGTCGAATCATAATCATATTAGGATTTAGGCTAATTTATTACAATTGACTCAAGATCTCCTTCTAATCGATCTAATATCAGGTTTAGATCGACCAACAAGACCCATTCTAAGGACTCGACTTAATCGACTAGGACCTGGATCTTATAACAACCACCTTTGATTGGTGAAGTATATTATTTCTAACATCAAACCATTTCTATTATAACTTAATTTCTACACTATTTTATATTATTATCATAAATGTGGTGGAGTATATTATTTCTAACATCAAACCATTTCTATTATAACTTAATTTCTACACTATTTTATATTATTATCATAAATGTAAAAATGAACAATTGGCCACAAGAACAAAAAAACTAGGATTGATAATTATAATGTTATTTGGGAAGATCTTTTTCCTTTAGACTTGTCTTGAATGACTTGCAAAAGTTATTTGGTAGAGCAATAAAATTTTAATAGGTTTTTAAAAATTAAATAAATCAAATGTCTCAATAAAAAGATATATGCTAAACTAAAATTTTTGTATAAATACATAATTTAATTTAATTTAAAAGCATCCATAGTAGACCAACGATGGTAAACCAACGGCAACTTGACTTCGTTTTTTTTTTTTAATTCGCCCTCTGAAGCATCATTAATCTTTTGTATCATTGATTCTTTCCTCGAACTTCACTCGTCTAAATATGGATTTCCGATGTTTCCACCTCCACGGAATGTTTTATCATGTGATTGATTCGTTACCCGATACTTGGTTTTCAATTGTAACGCTTCAGTGTCTTATTATTATTTTTCTCTATCTTATCTCGAGCATCTGCTGTCAGCCTTTATGACACCGACGAACGTGCCGACAGCTATACTCGGGCCCAGCGAGGACGGGTATCAGATTTAAAGCGATGAACTCGGATCATGTGCGCAGAAAAAGTATCAAAAGCTCCCTCCATTAGCAGAATGTCGCAACCTGTTTTACCGGATCGGACAAAAACTTACAATACTCGACTCCCTTCCATGCCGCTTTTCTGTGTGTGTGCAGCGCGTCGGTTTGTAGAAATATTATTAATTGTGGCGTAAAAGAGATCTTAGCTCGTCCGTTTTAAAGCCAACCAGAGGGTTTGCATAAATAAATTTTAATTTGTGGCGTAAAATAGGTCTTGGCTGGTCCATTTCAAAAAAAGCGGAGAACCACGAAGTTGTGCAACAGATCGAGAAGGCAAGGACGCGGTCTCTGCGTCTCCGCGTGAATAGGTCGCTCCGTGAGAGAGAGAGAGAGAGAGTAAAGAAGAGGCACTATATATGTTGCATCTTCTACAGTTGCTCTTGGTCCTCTGCTTTGAAGAAAGATTTTTCAGTGATTCGCCACCAACATTTCAGGTAGTAGATAAAAAGCCCGACCGGTGTCTTAGTTCTTTGCAGCACTTCTCTGTGATACTCGACAAAAGCTTGCGCGTTAGTGCAACATAATTTTTGGGAGATGTTCTTATTTCCCGTCTCGTATCTCTTGGTTTAGCTCGTGGATTTTATCGGATTGTTGTTTTCTTTTTCTTTTTTTAGTTCAGGTGGCATGCATTTTATGATGAAGTTTCTCAGTACTTTTGATAGTGCGAGGAAGGCTGCCTGATCTGTTCTTCTCATGGCAAAGTGTTGGTAGATAGATAAAAGGGCGTCCTGCCATTTGATTCATGAAAGCTACTACTACTATAAGCAGATTTATGTTTGGCATGCACTTATGATATATATAGCTGGTCACGCGATCTCAAATATTGTTGATTGTGTTAGGTTTTTTATTGATTCTTTTAATGGTTAGGCAGCGTCACATGTTACTTCACCGACGATCCTTCATAGGTAGGAAATTTTTTATCTCTACGTGTGCTAACAGTCCGCCATGTAAACTATCATGATGACGATGAACAAACCGTTGGGTTTCCTTTAACGTGGTAGGATACCAAATAGCCAGTGTGTTCCTTTAAGGTGGTAGGATACGACACGGTTATATCATGTTTAATCGTGGAAGGAAGAATTAATAGCCAGTGTGTTCCTTTCCATTCTAGTTTGAAGTGGAAATTTTAGTTAGATATTGATTAACTAGTGTCTCTGTTTCAATCTTTATATAATGGTTCAACATATATATAGCTTTCTAAATGCTATTGTTCTAGTAGATGAACAAATCATCAACTATATTTATTTAAATTGATAAATATATATCTGTAGATTCTTCAGATTTTTTTTTTTCTTTTTCTTCTGCCGATAAAATTTGAAACGATACTGCAGGATGGTTGGTGCCGAATCAGGAACATGGATTTATACTTTCATCTGCTTTTTCTTTCTTCTGGCGTCTCTGGAAGTGGATGCTTATGTACCCATGACTCTTTTGCATAGTGCAGTAGCTAAAGGAGCAGGTATGATTATTCGTAAACATATGCTTAGTCGAGATTACACATTTCTTCCTGCGACCTCTTTTAACAAGTGTCTGTGATAGATAGATACTCTTCGGAGTGTGTTCTTGTTGGACATTCAATTTAAAATCCTATCTATAGCTTTCAGTGGCTTTGATTCAACAAATGACTGTAAACTCATTATTATTTTTTAGTCTGCCTGGATGGAAGTCCCCCAGCATATCATTTCTCTCCTGGGAATGGCTCCGGAGCAAATAACTGGTTGGTTCACATGGAGGTCAGTTCATCTTCCTGCTGTTGTTTGGGACATTCAAATTTACTGTTTGTAGGTCGGTAAGAAACCTAGATCCAGCGATATTGGTGATAGCATTCCGTCGTAAAAAATGTTACCATTGGATACTTGTTAAAAGTTATTTTAGTTACTGGGATTGAGGAATGGTGACTTTTGGCTACTTAGGTAGAAGCATCATTTGGCAACTAATAATCCTGAAAATTCCGGCATGGACAAGTCTACGTCTTCTATATACTCGCAATACATTATTCAACATATGCATATTGAGGATGGATAACCCAGAGTCTTATTAAGTAGGTGCTAAAAGTTTGCGGACAGAGTAAAAAAATCTAGAAAAAAAAATTGTATTACTACTAATCAAACAATCTATCAGCTATAAAGTACACTAAATGTTTAGACATGCCATTTCCTTGATTAATATATTCTTGCTTTGCAGGGAGGAGGATGGTGCAGGAATGTGGAACAATGTCTAGAGCGTAAAAATAATTTCAGGGGCTCCTCTAATCTTATGAAGCCACTTTCATTCTCTGGCATTTTAGGAAAGAGTAAAAAATTTAATCCCGGTATGGTATTTTAATAGATTACTCTATGAAAATTATTTTACATGTATCTTAAGCTTGTAAACATTTGGACAAGGAGGTGCTGAATCGGTGAAAGAGAAGCAAAGCTTGAACCTCTATGTGTTTCTTGCTTGCTGAAAAAAAAAAAAAAAAAACACAGAGAGATAAAGAACCTCTCTTTCAAGATGCTATTTCTTTTTTACTCGTGTTTTTTTTTATTTAACTTTCTTATATTTCATCTGAAAAATGTGCAGACTTCTATAACTGGAATAGGGTCAAGATTCGATACTGTGATGGTTCATCGTTTACAGGAGACGTAGAAAGAGTAGATCCTGTAAGCTCTTTATGCAAAAAAAAAAAAAAAAAAAAAAAATCTGTATAATAGATGAGATTTGTGTAGTTGCGTAAACAAGCACCATAAATACAATTAAGGAGTTTGTGTACTAATAATACTTTTTTTTTTTTTTTCTCATCTAAATTTTGATTAGGCTACAAATCTTCACTACAGAGGAGGCCGGGTTTGGCTCGCTATCATGGAAGATCTGTTGGCAAAAGGAATGAACAAAGCAGAAAATGTATGTACTTGTAGGGTGGGTGGTAAAAGTCTCTTATTATGCAAAGATTTGTTTTGTCATAATTAATACTCCGGTGAATGGGCTGCATGCAGGCACTTCTTTCTGGTTGTTCAGCGGGTGGATTGGCGTCCATCCTACACTGTGACAAATTCCGCAGTCTTCTACCAGCAAGTGCAAAAGTTAAATGCTTTTCTGATGCTGGTTATTTTATTGATGGGTGAGTTTATTAATTGCCTTGTGTTCCTTGTTACTCTGCTCATACATATTGTTTTCTTAGCATGGTATCAATTGGCATTAACATGATTGCTCCTAACAGGAAGGACATTTCTGGAACGACCTCTATGAGATCCCTTTACAATGATGTCGTCAACCTTCATGTCAGTTCGTTGTCGCTTGGACTCTTCGATAATCAATATGCAGTATTCTCTGTAATATATAACTCTCCCAAACTTCTTTTAGTGATGTATGCTGCTTGTATAATAATTCTTAGGGATCAGGAAAAAATTTGCCATCTTCATGCACTTCAAGGTTATCACCAAGCATGGTAAGAAGTATGTTTCCATTTGGAATATATATATATATATATATATATATGAAGGATGTCATGTCATCTGAACAAATATATCAAACTGTGAATGCAGTGCTTCTTCCCACAGAATGTGGTGCCTAAAATGAGCACGCCCCTTTTTATACTGAATGCAGCGTATGATGCCTGGCAGGTAACAGCTTTCTCGAAAATTAGCTACTGTCTTCTGTAAAATACTCGCGGAGGGGGTTGGTACCAATTCAGCACAGCAAAGATGATTCTTTTACATTCATAGGATGAATGGGCAATATTAAGTATCTATCTGTTGATGGACAGTAACAAATTGCAATGCATTCCTAATTTTTGTACTTCTTTAACTACTACAGCATAGATTTCTTGTTTCTCTACACCAAGTTACTGTCACTTCATGTTGCAATGCAAAGCAATGGTGTGATGCTTTTGCATATTAGGATGATAAACAGTCCTTTCCTGGACATACTCCTCTTTGTGTCGTATGCCATTGCTCGTTGAATATGCTCGCTAATTGATGAGTTGTTAATATTGCAGATCAAGAATAGTTTAGCACCAAGTTCTGCTGATCCCCGTAAAAGTTGGAATGTCTGCAAGCTTAATATAAAGAGTTGTTCGTCAGATCAACTTGAGAGAATGCAAGGTTGGTTGGCCATATAAAACTTGGCTTTGAACTGCTTAATCAACTATTATTTATTTATCAACATCCAACCAAACTAGAAAGTTATGGAAATCTTCTATTTCAAGAAAGCATGATAAACTTTGTCTGATTTCGTGTATTTGACGATGGTTGTCACCTATTCCGTTGCCAATGGATTCTTGATTTACTTGGTGAATCTGATGACTTGATTTGATATGCCAATGACAGATTTCAGGTCAGAGTTTCTGCGTGCACTACCGGCAAATGGAAACTCATCTACTACGGGCATGTTCATAATCTCATGTTATGCTCATTGCCAGTCAGGGGGTCGGGACATGTGGCTAGGAGCTGATTCCCCGATGATTGATAAGATGGTAAGAATTGCATACAGTCTTTTCTTATTGTTACATATCTCATCATCATTATAACATTTATTTTTCTCGCTTGCATGATTTTTTTTTCTTGATCCATATTCTTCCCTGCAGCCAATTGCAAAAGCTGTGGGAGATTGGTTCTACGAGCGGAGTGTTGTAAGAAAGATTGACTGCCCATATCCATGCAATTCTTCATGTCGCAACCGTATATATGAATGAACCCGCGGAAGACTAGTGAGGTTGTGGTATTCTCACGAAAATAAGTGCGAAAAGCAACAGCATAAACTTTTCTTATTACAGTATTGCTTATTTACTTTATTGTACACTCACTATATGACCAAAAGATTATAACATTCTGTCACCCATCAAACATTATAACATTTCTTGTGAGTCCTAATAGTTGTTGAAAGTTTCTGTAACATTTGACTTTGTTGTTTTCACCGATCACAATCAAAGAAATGGGACGCGTCTCTTTCGTTTCGTTTCGAAGCGATGGCTTATTCCACCGCTGGTCCCTCCCTCCTCTTCTCGCCCTTTTTCCCCCTTAACTCGTCCTCAGTATTCTTCCGATAAAGAGAAGCATTCTTCGCCTACAAATCATGCTGCAGATTCCTCTTCGGGCCGTTCGAAAGCAACTTAGGTTGTTGTGACTGCTTGAAAAGAGTTTTCTTAACTTCTCCTTCATCATCTTGAGTTGGACTCTTCTTACGAGTCCAATGAGTCAAGCCAAATGAGTTCATGAAAGCGAAGTCAGATAAAAATACAGGACTCTTCTTCTCTTACCCTCGAAGTTGATCCGCAAGAGGTCTTCAATGCTAGAGAACGATGAACGTACAGTCTTTGTGATAAACTTACAAGGCGTACACCCCCCCTCTCATCTTCCTCAAATCCTTTCTAAACTTTGGGGGATCTCAATGGACCTACAGCTAATAGATTTAGCAGCTGATTTCTTGGTCAATCCTTAACCTTAATACTGTGGAATATAAATCTCCCCAACCACCTAGAGAAACAGTTGTGTCTGCAGTCACTTGAGTGCAATTTCTTGGATTACCTTTAGGATTCTATCAACCTCAATTTCTTTACAAAATTGTTGCAATGCTTTATTAGGTTCAAAGGATAATTATACTCTAAATCACTGTCACAACGGGGTTTAAATTAAAATTGAGATTGAATCCTTCCAGTAGCTTCTGTAAATATTTTTAATCTTTGTTTTAAGTGTGATAAGGTAGGACACAAAATTAAAACATGTGGTCGGTCCCTTAGTGAGAGAAGAGATTATCACTATTGATAGTTCTGAGAAGGGAAAAAAGCTAAGATTTTTCAATTACAATCGAATTGTGAAAGACAATCACCTCTATGATCCTTGGGTCTGAGTCCAAAGATGTATGGTTCAAAGCAAATAAAAGTCAATCCAAGTAACAAGAAGTCCATTTCTCTCATAAATGAGCTTGAGTCCCACTTTAATGGTGAAGCCTAACCCTAACGGTGATCACTTAGATGTCACTATGAAAGACAAAACACCATCTCTTATTCCCAAAGCTAGTAGTTACAATACCTTTCCACGTGTCTCCTCAATGTTTAATGCCTTTGCCCCTTGTGAAGATGTCCCATGCTATTTCAAATCTTCTATCAAAGTTGCTTGGGAGAGAGATCATGTGACAGTGGCAACATTTCATCATCTTCTCCACGTCAGCTATCATTGTGAGTAATCTGAAACTATTTTGAAAATCATAGGGTAGTAATGTCTCTTTGTTATCTTTTGTGCCTTTAATGGTCCCTTCTTATATATTATTTTAAATCCGTATTTCTATTCATTGATGGACAATGACTTGAGGATGGACACTATATTCAATTTTACAGTGACCAATGATAAATAAAAGAGACGTATTTTTTTTCCTATTGTCTCTTCATCTATGCCTCTAACCTTTGAATCCCTCAACTCCAAGGTCTTCGAAGCCTTTATCACTACTATTAATTATAACCCTTGTAATTAAGAATTTTCTAAGAAAAAAATAAAAACTAGATGAACTAGGGTTTTGCTTAAAAAAAAAGGCCCAAAGACTCATAAGGGATCCCTTAAGGGATGATATAATATTATTCTCATCTCCCGAAGTCTAAAAAGAAATAAATTAAGAATATCTACCGTTCCTCTATGATAGAACCAAGAGCTTCTAACTTAAGACTCCCTCTCACTTCTAATCTTCTTTCATGATTATCTTAGCTTGAAATAACTAAGGAGTTATTAAGTGAGATAGTTAAGATCACATTTGTTATCTCTCTCAAAATATTTTAAGTTCTTTGATTACCTTATTAGAGACCTTTAAATGAAGAAAAGTGTCAGATTCATAGGATGCCTTTGCAAAGAGTGAGAAGATTCATTCTCTATAGTGATATCTTCATGGTACCGCAGAGGCGGGACTTCCGTAGAGTCATCGATCCCTTGCTCTCATGGAGGGAGAGCATTGGTCATAAAAGGGGCCGAGAAGGTGAAAAATGCAAAGGCAAACTCCAAGTACGAAGACAGGGCAGAAGGACAGAGGCCAAGAAACTTCATAAGACTGATAGCCGAATGTGAAGGACTTCGGGTTGATGCAGAGTGCTCGACCAAGGAACGAAGTAGGCAGTATGCGGTACTATACCTTTCTACTCAGAGGAGTAGGCGGTAAAGGTGATGGAGAAGACGGTACAATCCCAGAGGTGACCAGATCTATTAAAGACTTACTCCAAGTTTGGGGACTCCAAGTTGGGGGACTCCAAGTTGGGGTAAACTTGGTGCTCTTTTCGGGCAAAACTTCTTGCATTCCAGAAGTTCAATGGCAGTGGGAAGGTGAATCACAGTAGCTAACTCAATGCAAGGAGTGCAAACACTTCAAGTGCTTCAGAAGTGAGAGCAAAGAGCGGACGAATATTAGTAATCAACTCAATGCATAAAGTACAAACTCGAGGAGACAAGCGAAATCGAGTAACCTTTGCCTTCTCAACTTAAGAGAATGGCCGAAACTGAGTACCCCAATTCTCTTAACTCGAGGAGGTGAGCAAAGCCAAGTAACATTGTCTTCTCAACTACTAAGAGAATGGGTGAAGTCGAGTATCCCAATTCTCTTACTTATCTAGCAGAGGAGCTCTGCATAAGTTCAATGACCTTTCAAAGAAAGCTTATGGAAGATAATAGTTATTAAATCCTCACCATTGGTGATCAGTACTACTGAGAGTAGATTGTCCGCTTTATTTTCTAATTGACCAATCGAAAGCGGGAGTGATGCGAACATACTTGAAAGTGACAACTAACAATGGAAGAAGGTTCAATGGGCAAACATTGTGGAGGAAGGACCTTAAAAACTTCAAAGTCTGCAAGGCGATGCTCATTAAAGCTCCAATAAGCATCCATCCAATTCAAACAATATGAGTATACTGCGATACTGGCGCATAATAAGGCAGGTCTTTTCCTTCATCAGAGGGATCTGCGAGAACCAACAAGGATTAGCACAACTCAGTCAACCCCACACCAGATTCAGTCATTGGTGAGTTGAAGCAGCATGACGGATCAGAGTTCGACTACTTAACAACAGCGGTTAAGAGCGGCTGGGAGACAAAGGGCATGTTGCAGCTAAAGCAGAAGATTAAAGATTCAGCAGAATGCGAGGAGATGCGGCGTCTACAGTGGCTTCAACGAGGACGTTGAAGGAATAAGTGGGGAAGAATGTCACGGATAATAATGTAAACAAGGTGTTTGATGAAATGCTCGTGTTTGTCCGTGTCATTCAGTTTGTGTACATATCTTGTACAGCAAGTAGCAGGCTTGCAGTAGGCTTAGCAGCCTTATTTTAGTTTGTTTTGTGGCCAATTTTGACTTATAAATACGAGTGTATTTTATAAGCACTTGTGGGGACTTCGGTCTACAATGGACCATTATCCTTTATGTGCAACCTCTCTGAGTTTGTAATGTCTATGGGTGTAATTTGTATCTGGCTTTATGAAGTGTTTGCTTGAGCAGTTGCTTGTGGATCCCGTGGGAATTGCTTCTTCTGGCCCATTTTCTATTTTGTAAGTCTAAGGGACTATAGGAGATCTCGGGGAGGGTTGACCTTTGTGGACGGACACGCAATGGTGCCGCACGGCTTAAGCAAAATCAGCTAAGCCCGTGACAATGTGGTATCAGAGCGGGACAAGCACACGCAGAAACACTTGCCATACAAACATGGGGGACCTAGCTGGGCTATGTGGAGGACAGCCAGCACGCGCAACCGTTTGGGGGAAACAGACATTGAGATGTAGGGAAAGGAGTCGCTCAGAGGAGCGGATATCCAGGTTTGGCATTCAGAGGAATGGCCAACCCTTTGCACGAGAGGCACCACGAGGACAAGCAAGCGAAGAAGAATGTGTAACGCATAAAGATTGGGATGGTTGAGTTCGAGCTATGGCTCGACGTTGGCAACCAAACTTGACGGTGCTCAAGGCAAAGCAGAGTGCTTGGTGAAAGATGAGACCGTGCAAAGTGGGAGGTGTTGCGTAACGACTGAAAGAGTTGTGCAAAGCTCACAGAGGTAAGGGAAATTGCTAACTCGAAGGATTCAGAACTCATGCAAGGGCTTGTACATGGATGATAGAGTGTTCGTGGCCATCCTAAGTTGCGATCAGAACTCAGTGCCATGGAGCATCATAACTTTCTCTTTGACATAGAACGAATACGTCCGTAGGCGGCTGAAATGTGCAAGTTTAGCACATTGCTAGACCTTGAAGGGTGCAGTGGAGACTGTATTGGCGAAGAGTAGCAATCTAGCAAGTGCATTTACGGGGGCAGAACAAGGCACAAGTTACTCAGCAAGACGGAGTAGTCCAAAGGGGATGGTGATCTCCGAAACTTCAAGTGGGAAGTATGTAAAGAGGAAAGTTGCTCCAGCAAGACAGATATCTAGGAGGGATAAGTCCTAGTTCTCCAGAGGGAGAATCATGTGCAACAGATCGCACATATTGAGGAAGAGTTTCTCAAGGTAATATCTTCACAAAGCTCAACGGACCGAACGAGTGACGAAGAGTCATCGTATGATCTCGAACGAGGTAATGCATTGGTGGATGCATCTCGAGATCAAGTGGGGGAGCAATCCAATGCAACATCATATGAAGGCACACTTCGAGTCGATGTGGAAATCGAACTCAATGGAGGGCTGACCCGTGGAATGGTGGACACGAGGGCCACTATCAACTCAATACAAATCGAGGAGCGGAGCGACTTGGATGGAACTTGGTGAAGTATCCAAGCCGCATGAAGGGAGTCGACATAGAAGATGGAACATGGAGCGGAGGCATAGAGCTTTCCTTAGACGGAGGTCAAGGGCATGAACTCTTGTAGAGGTAAGAGTGGGATCATGTCGTTCCATGAGTTCTTCATTCTGATTGGGCGAACGTATCTTACATGGTGCCAAAGATGAAGGGAGCTTTGAGGCACATGCAAGCTACCTCAAAGACGTATTTGATGGAGTAACTAAGGTGATTCAACTTGCAGAGGTAAAGTTAGGATCAGGATACCTTAGCACGGGGCAAGAGGCGGGTACTCTTGAAGAATATGTCATAGTGTTGCCATTCGAGTTATCAGGAACAAGAGGTGCATAGCAAAGATTGTGCTGATAGGGGATAGGGGCCCAGAATCCAAACAATGGTGCACCAATTCTAGCGAAGTCAGGGGGACTTCATGAGCTACTAGGCGTCAGACTGTCCTAGAGCTATGCTTCGTCCAGGTGTGACCCAAGAGTTGGTGGATGAAGGTGAATTGCCAAGTGAGCAAACTAAAAATCAGAGATGGCGAAGGCCCTACAATGTGTTGGCAGAGGCCACACGTGGAGAAGTCATAGTCCGAGTTCATCACACAAGAATCTGTATGTAATGGAGATGTCACCAGGAGGTGACATGGTGCAGCGGATCATGGTGGAATAGTTCATGGCGATGCAATACAGGCAATCCTATCCCGTGAGGGACAAGATCATGCGGAGGTATGATCAGGAGCTATTGGGAGCTCCACTTTGGTGTACAACACAATAAGAAGAAGGGCTATGGATTAAAGGAGTGAATGCCATGGTACCGTAGATGCGGGTCTTCGTGTGTGCATCGGAGCTTGCATTGGATGAAAGCCTTAGTCATCAGCATATGGGGGCTGTATATCATCGAGGAAGAAGTCCAAGTGCAAGTACCAGTGAGTCCCATAGAGGGGGACGTGATCATGAGAATGATCAGGAGCTGCTGGGAGCTCCACTTCGATGAACAATGCAACGACAAGAAGGGCTGTGGATTTAAGGAGTGAATGCCACAGTACCGCAAAGGTGGGTCTTTCGTGTGTCCGCATTGTAGCTTGCATCAGATGAAAGCCTTGGTCGTCAGCATATGGGGGCTGTGCACCATCGAGGGAGTAGTCAGATTGTAAGTACCAGTGAGTCCCATGGAGGAGACTTGATTATACTAAGGTATGATCGGAGCAGCTAGAGAGTTGGACTACTTCAATGCTCATATTCGCTTAAGGGAGCCCGACAGGTCAGAGGACAAAGCCGAGTAAGCGAACGTTGCTACCAAGGAAGCTAAGGAGAACAGAATCGGCGTGAGCCCTGCAACAAGTTGGCGGAGGCCATGCATGAGAGTTGCAGTCTGTCTTTCTATCGACCATGGAGAACTGCTAGGAGGACACAGTAGTGTCGAAGCAGGTGGTCGAAAGGGGCGAGGAAGCGACGACGAGTCCAGTGGGGCTCAGCTACCCAAATGTAAAGCATCGGTTAGAAAGGAGGTAAACTCGGAGGAGCACCACAGTGCCGCAGAGGCGGATCTACCGATCGCGAAGGAAGGGATGCAGATGTAAGTCAACAGATAGTAGGGCTATGGGCTTGGCAGCACCATGGTACCGCAGAGGCGGGACTTTCGTAGAGTCATCGATCCATTGCTCTCATGGAGGGAGAGCATTGGTCGTAAAAGGGGCCGAGGAGGTGGAAAATGCAAAGACAAACTCTAAGTACCAAGACAAGGCAGAAGGACAGAGGCCAAGAAACTTCATAAGACCGATGTCGATGGGCTTCTCATCAAGATAGCCGAAAGCGAAGGACTTCGGGTTGATGTAGGAGTGCTCGACCAAGAAACGATGTAGGCAGTACGTGGTACTGTACCTTTCTACTTAGAGGAGTAGGCGGCAAAGGTGATGGAGAAGACAGTACAATCCCAGAGGTGACCAGATCTATCAAAGACTTCAAGTTGGGGGACTCCAAGTTGGGGTAAACTTGGTGCTCTTTTCGGGCAAAACTTCTTGCATTCCAGAAGTTCAATGGCAGTGGGAAGGCGAATCACAGTAGCTAACTCAACACATGGAGTGCAAACACTTCAAGTGCTTCAGAAGTGGGAGCAAAGAGCGGGTGAATGTTAGTAACCAACTCAATGCATGAAGTACAAACTCGAGGAGGTAGGCGAAATCGAGTAACCTTTACCTTCTCAACTTAAGAGAATGGGTGAAACTGAGTACCCCAATTCTCTTAACTCGAGGAGGTGAGCGAAGTCAAGTAACATTGCATTCTCAACTACTAAGAGAATGAGTGAAGTCGAGTATCCCAATTCTCTTACTTATCCAGCAGAGGAGCTCTACATAAGTTCAATGACCCTTCAAAGAAAGCTTTTGGAAGATAATAGTTGTCAAATCCTCACCATTGGTGATCAGTACTACTGAGAGTAGATTGTCCGCTTTATTTCCCAATTGACCAATCGAAAGCGGGAGTGATGTGAACATACTTGAAAGTGACAACTAACAATGGAAGAAGGTTCAATGGGCAAATATTATGGAGGAAGGACCTTAAAAACTTCAAAGTCTACGACACGATGCTCGTTAAAGCTCTAATAAGCATCCACCCAGTTTAAGCAATATGAGTATACTGCGATACTGGCGCATAATATGGTAGGTCTTTTCCTTCATCAGAGGGATCTGCGAGAACCAACAAGGATCAGCACAACTCAGCCAACCCCACACCAGATTCAGTCATTGGTGAGTTGAAGCAGCATGGTGGATCAGAGTTCAACTACTCAACAACAGCGGCTGAGAGCGGTTGGGAGCCAAAGGGGCATGTTGCAGTTAAAGCAGAAGATTGAAGATTCATCAAAATGCGAGGAGATGCAGTGTCTACAGTGGCTTCGACAAGGACATCGAAGGAATAAGTGGGGGAGAATGTCATGGACAACAATGTAAATAAGGCGTTTGATTAAATGCTCGTGTTTGTCCGTGTCCTTTGATTTATGTACATACCTTGTACAGCAAGTAGCGGGCTTGCAGTAGGCTTAGCAGCCCTATTTTGATTTATTTTATGGTCAATTTTGGCTTGTAAATACGAGTGTGTTTTATAAGCACTTGTGGGGACTTCGGTTTGTAATGGACCATTATCCTTTGTGTGCAACCTCTTTGAGTTTATAATGTCCATGGGTGTAATTTGTATCTGACTTTATGAAGTGTTTGCTTAAGCAGTTGCTTGTGGATCCCGTGTGAATTGATTCTTCTGGCCCGTTTTCTCTTTTGTAAGTCTAAGGGACTCTATGAGATCTCGGGGAGGGCTGACCTTTGTGGACGGACACGCAAGGGTGCCGCACGGCTTAAGCAAAATCAGCTAAGCCTGTGACACTATGGAGCGCCCTTTACAACTTTTCACCAAGGTTTTTTCCAACCATTTAAAAAAATAATCTTCAAATTCTTATAAGACAAGAACAATTTGGTTTCCTTTCTAGTAGATGTATGCATGACAATATCTTATCACTAATAAGCTTGTCCATTCTATGATCAATTCCAAGAGTAAATTTCCTCTAATCCTCCTAAAACTGTATTTAGAAAAAGCTTTTAATAGTATTTACTGAAATACCATAAACTAAAACCTCACTAGAATGAACTCTCCCCCAAATTTTCTTGCCTTATCAGTAACAAAATCTTTCATTGGTTTCACAACAGGTCTTCTCTAGCATCATGAACTCCTTTGTTAACGAAGAAAAGATCACACCCTTTTGACATTAAATGTGTCAAAATCTTCGACCTTGCCTTTGCCGATGATCTTATAATTGATGTTAGGGCCAATAACAAAACCTATAGCAACCTCTGTCAGGCTTTGATCTCTACTCGACTCTCACTTACTTGAAAATCAATAGCTCTAAATGTAAAATTTTATTCTCTAAGAGATGTGACCTAATTATTAAATCTTAGATTTGTAACTCTTTTAGTTTTAAAGGTGTTTGGCCTATGAAATTTACCTTGGCTCCTATATAACCATTGGTAGAATCCTGAAAGGTTTCAACATATCATGATTGAGAAAGTCCTAAACAAAATTTAGGGTTAGTATAAATGGTTGCTCTATCTTGTTAGAAAAGTCATCCTTATCCATTTTGTCATTCACTTCATTCCTATTAACATGCTTATGAATTATTGGTCTCTAACAAGATTAATAAAAAGGATGATCATCATCTTTAGAGAATTCTTCTAGAATCAAAAGTCATATGATCATAAGTTAAACCTTATAGCCTTGGCGAGAGCTCCATCTCCTAAAGCTAAAGGTGGGCTTGGACTTCGGGACCTCTATACCTTTTAAAAGGTCAATTTACACTACAAAAGCCCTTCCTCTACTTAATAGTTCTTATTAGCTTTGGGTGCAGTTTCTTTAAGCCAAGTATGATGTCATCTCTCCTTAGAATTATAATAGGATTAACAATCCCTCTTTGTCTTGAAAAAATATTTGCCTTCACCTCTTAAAAATTAGGGAAGGTTTTTTGGAAACTACTTGGCCGCAACACCATTACTAGCAACTGGGATGATCCTTTGGTTGATAATATACCTTCTAGTAAATGTTAACAACATGGCTAGTTTCACTAATGTTTCTGAATTACTGTGACAATAATTGGAATGATATTGTATTTGATTTGATCTTCCGTATGCTTCTAGAGGAAAGAATTAAAGGTATATATGTGCCCTTTCGATCCACTGGTGACAACGGGATATGGACTGCAGACCCTGTGGTGAAGCTATTGTTCATAGTGCCTATAGATACCTCCAGGAAGAAGCCACACCAAGTGAGAAGGAATAGTTCAGTTGAAGGGTGATGTTGAGACTTCAGGTTCCACCTAAAGTTAAAATAATTTTTTTTTTGTAGAACCTACTTTAGAATTAATTACCTAATACATGTCAGGAACTCAATTTATTAACTATTGAGTGTGAGTAAAAATTGTGAGTCTTAAATCATATATTTTGGTGATGAAATCAATTGATAAGTTTATTAAATTAAATATATTTTTTAAAATAAGTGACATAAGAAATATTTCAATCATGGAGCTAGACCATCGAAGGGTCAATTATCGAGTAGGAGAGTTAAATGTTAAGCTAATATATTATCAAGTCAAAAATCGAAGAATTGGTCGATGTGTCGGAGATGAGACTTTGTGCTATAGGTTCAAGCATCACATCGAAAGATTCATATATTGCATCGAAAGATTAGATATCATGGAAAAGTCAACATGTTGGTAGAATAGTTGATATGCCAAAGAAAAAAATGATGTGTCGAAGATTTAGACGAAGTGTCGAAAACATGTATGATATGCTAGAATAGCAAACAACATGCCAAAAGCTTTATTAATATGTTGTATGCATGGTTTATTTGTCAAAATCTTGATCGAGGTTATTATGGGTCAATTTGAGTTTGTTAGGATTGTAATGGCACTAAGAAGGAGAGGGTTAATTAGTGCTATCGTAAAAAGATTCAATTTTTTAAAGTTCATAAATCTGTATCAGAAATATGTTTAACCAATAGTGCAAATAAGAATAATGAGTGAAGTAAATCAGTAAGTTATTACAAAGCAAAACAAGAAAATGATGCAAACTGATAGGACTCCAGGAGGGTTGAGTCCTAATCATCTTAGTACTAGTCAATAAAAACTCTGTTAGATTATAATAAGGCCACTCCTATCTTATAAAGGAGTATGGCTAGGGTCCAGATTAGCCCTTAGGGCTTAGTAGCCGCCACACCCATTACTGGGTTGGTCGGCTAGGGTTTCCCCCTGCTTAGGTCGATTATAGAGCCGCTTAGCCGCCTCCTGTTCCTATTAAGGCAGGTTGGCTATAGGAGGGGCAAAGGGATAATTCTACTTAGGCAAGCACCCATTTAGGCTAGGGTTTTGATCCCTATTTAAAGATGTAGCTGCCCCCCCTCTTGAATCAAACAATCATCTATTTTATTTCAGCCTTGTGCCGAGTCTAGGAGGGAGGAACCCCTACAGCGTTCCAAGGGTTGATCCCCCCTCTCAATGGTCAAAATCTATAGAGCTCCTTCTGTGGTTCTATCATATGGTATCAGAGCAATTATCTTGCTGCTCTGTAGCCATCATCCATGCCTCCACCTTCCCAAGTAATTCCCACAATTGCCGTGACACGCGCCTCCACCTTCCACCCTAGCCGCAAATCAAATCAGTCTGCCACTACCCCCTGCATTTGATCTGGAAATCTCATATTTTTTTTTATCATTCATGCCTCTTCAATACTGCAAGATTCCTTACTTTACACGTTGAAGATTTTTTCAAAATTTTATCCACTGCAAATTTCGTTTGTCGCAAACATTATCATTGTTACGAAGGCGGAATGCTGTAGAAATTTTCAGCCATGCTTTTGCCTCTTGAAACTGGATTATTCCTTCTCCTTTCTAGCTGAAATTTTTATACAATTCTCAAGATCAAGTTAGCTTTCATCTGAATTTGATTTCTTGAAAAAACTCCTTCTGGAACTGGTTTTCTTGTGCAATCTTTGACCATCACGCAGTTCTGAAATTTTACAATGAAGGAATCTGCCTTTCGTCTTTTGCCCTATTTTCCTACTGTTATGTTATCAAAATTTCGTCAAACTTTTTACTGGTATTAAAAACATCTGAACCAAGGTTTTTACATAATTTTCTTAAACTTTCCTCTAGAATTTACATCGAGAAGTCATTGTTTCTCCGACGTAAAACTGGTTCAGCAGGATAGAACATCGCAACACTTTTTTTGGCTGAATTCGATCAGATTTGAGTGCTATTTTTTGTGAGAATTTGGACTCTCTTTTCCTCATATCAAACCCTACCCTAAACTAAAACCAAATAGCCCCCCAAATCTACCCTAAACCATAACCTACTTCCATCCAAACCGATTCACCTTCCAACCGGCCACCCCCTTCTCCAAAATTCCCATGCCATTAACCCGACAATAGAAAAAAATCTCAATATTATAGATCTAGAGGCGTATACTATGGCATCAGAGGAGGCTATCGATGCAAAGCTTGAAGCCTTTGAAAACTGCATGGAAGAGAAGATGCGATCCATTTTCGCCGAATTCAGCATTGGTCGACCGCAGAGCCCGAGAAAATCACAACACGGAGAAACTTCAGATCGGCGAGACGATCCTCAAGAACATGGCCACATCACATCTGATCTTAATAATCCACACATGAAGGTTGACTTCCCTAGATGGGAAGAAGGAGACCTAATCGGGTGGACCTCGTGCGCGGAGCGCTATTTTCGGTTCTACCAAACCGTCGATGTCACACGGGTGGAGATTGCTGCCATCCACTTCGAGGAAGATGCTATTCAGTGGTTTAATTGGTTTAAGCACACCTATGGAGGACTCTCTTGGCAGCGATTCAAGGAAGGACTACTAAACCGCTTCGGACCAATCGATTTTGACAACATCGACGAAAAATTGGCAAAGATTTGTTAAACCTCTACAATACAAGAATACCAAATAAGGTTTGAGCGTTTATCTAAACAAACTAAGAATTAGTCTGAGAAATAACTTTTAGGTACTTTTATCGAGGGCTTAAAGCAGGAGATCGGAGGAGAAGTAAAGGCACGACAACCGTACACTCTTATTGTGGCGATTTCCTTCGCGCGTATCCAGGAAGAACAATTGAACCATGAGATACGAAGGACAAGGGTCGCTTCCCGGCCAGCCATGCTGAGGCCTACTACCCCCTCTACTTCCATCCAAGCCCTTGAACTAAAAAAGTTGACAAGAGACGAGCTTCGTGAATGATCGGCCAAGGAGTTGTATTGGCATTGCGACGAACCATGGAGCCATGAACATCGCTGCAAAAAGGGCCGGCTCCTCATGACTGAACCAATGGAGGATGAGGACAATGAAACATCTGAATAAGCCCTTGAACCTAAGGAAGAAGCCATGGAGGAAGAGTCCCAACCGGCCGACTACGCAGTGCACGCATTGGTTGGCTACTCCAACCCGCAAACGATGAAAGTTGGAGGACTTCTAAAACAACAACCCATCACCATTCTCATCAACACTAGCAACACCAATAACTTCCTCAATAGTAAGGTTGCTACACGTTTGGTGCTTCAAATCAAAGGTTGCAACAAGTTCGACGTAAAGTTCACCGACGGTCGAATCTTTAATTACGACCACCGGTGCCTGCGGGTGAAACTACTCCTCTAAGACCAAGAAGTGGTAGCTGATTTCTTCCTCCTACCCATCGATGATTATGTAGCCGTACTCAGGATCGAATGGCTCACAACACTAGGTGATATCTCTTGGAATTTTTCTAAATTAATCATGAAATTTTATTGCAAAGGGAGACAGGTCATGTTACGAGGCAAGCACGGGAGCCAAATTTCCACTGTTTCGTCGCAACGAATGAAGAACGTTTTATACAAAGCACATGGTGGATTCTTGATGCATATTCAGCAGCCATCTACGGGGGAGAACATACAAAACTCAGATCCTAAGCTTGCCCTTTGCCTGAACGAATTCGCAGATGTTTTCTTGGAGCTGCACGGGCTGCCCCTAACCGGTCGCATGACCACCGCATTCCTATTTTGCCAGGCAAACCTCTAGCAAATTGATGACTATACCACTATCCTCACTTGCAGAAGGACGAGATCGAGAAAATTATCAAAGAGATGCTTGACACCGGGGTGATTCGACCGAGTTGCAGCCCTTACTCCTCATCGGTGCTGCTCGTGCGCAAGAAAGATAATGAACTCTTGGATGAATTAAAAGGAGCCCGAGTCTTCACTAAATTGGATCTCTGATCCGGATACCATCAAATTCGGGTATGCACTGAAGATATTCTGAAAATTATATTTCGCACGCATAACGACCACTACGAGTTTCTGGTAATACCTTTCGGACTTACGAATGCTCCTTCTACTTTCCAAAGCCTGATGAATGACATCTTCTGGAGTTTTCTACGTAAGTTCGTATTGGTATACCTTGATGATATTCTCATTTATAGCCCTACGCTTAATATACATTTTCAGCACTTACGAACTGATCTAACGATTCTTCGGAAGAATACTCTTTATGTTAAACAGTCAAAGTGCAGCTTCTTTCAGCGTATAGTGGAGTATCTTGGCACATTATATCAAAGAATGGAGTGGTGGTGGACCCGACAAAGATCGAGGCAATGCAAGGATGGCCGAGACCTACAAACATACAATCACTACACGGTTTCCTTGGACTCACGGGCTACTACCAAAATTTTATGAAAGATTATGGCAAGATCAGTGCCCCGTTACATTCTTACTGAAGAAAGACTCCTTATGGTCGGATAAAGCCTCCGCAGCCTTCAAACGACTCAAGGCAGCCATGACGATGACGTTGGTCCTAGCGCTACCCAATTTCGGTCGTGCTAGGACCATTCTTATGCAAGATGATCGACTCCTAATTTACACCGAGGCTTCCCCCACACTTCATACAAGGTTTTTATAGGAGATACTAATTACTACCAAATTTAAAATATGGTTGGATACAGGTCCATGGCACGAAAGAGGAGTAAAACTAGAAGAATTGTAATCCATGCTCACACCAAATTGGGCCCTCATCATCCTGAACTATACCAGAGGGCAGTCACCATTCCAGAAGAAAGATTGGCTATCACTAAAGACTAACCATATGGCAGCACATGCAAAGAAGAAACGACCTCTCGACAAATTTCAGAATGGAAAAAAAATTGAAGATCGAGTTTCTTTACACCTTCAGCCCGATCAATAGGAAACTCAAGCCTTAATGAAGTGGTCTCCCTATTTCTTTGGGCCTTGTAAAATTGAGGATCACATTGAGGCCCTAACTTGGAGATCAAATTCATGCACCAGATTAAGATTACAGTTGATCCGCCAAGTATCCCACCTCAAATGGAAATTTAAAGAAGACGACTCAGCCCAAATTCTTCCAACTAACACCCCATCTAATGAGGCCAAAGTTCAGTTAATGATAGCATGTGAGTCATGTGAGGAGTTGAAGATCTAGTTTCCAGAGTTTATGGACCCTCAGCCTTGAGGACAAGGCTGATATGAAGATGGCAGACTTGATAGGACTCCGACAGGGTTGAGTCATAATCATCTTAGTACTAGTCAATAAAAACCATTTTAGATTGTAATAAAGCCACTCCTATCTTATAAAGGAGTATGGCTAAGGTCTAGATTAGCGTTTAGGGCTTAATAGCCGCCACACCCCTTACTGGGTTGGTCGACTATAGAGCTACTTAGCCGCCTCCTGTTCCTATTAAGGCAGGTTGGCTATAGGAGGGGCAAAGGGATAATTCTACTTAGGCAAACATCCCCTTAGACAAGGGTTTTGATCCCTATTTAAAGATGTAGCTGCCCCCCCCCTCTTGAATCAAGCAATCATCTAATTTATTTCAGCCTTGTGCCGAGTCTAGGAGGGAGGAATCCCTATAGCGTTATAAGAGTTGATCCCCCTCAAGGGTCAAAATCTATAGAGCTCCTTCTAGGGTTCTATCACAAATTGATTTATAGTGGTTCGGTTATCCTGATATACATCCACTCTTGATTCCTTTTCCCTCGAGGCCATCGATTGCTACCGATTTTCCTTTTAATGGACGAAGATCAACTACCCTTGTTATAACAATTTTCTTTTTAACAGACTCAGGAGAGAACCTTCATACTTCTTCCTCTTTTAACATGCTCAAGAGAGAACCTGTACACCTCTCTTTTACAAGAGACCTCAACTCTCCAAAAACTTGAAAACACTTCTAACTCAAGGAGAAAGAGACTCAAACACCATTTAAAGAGATTTTGCAACCATTATTTCCTCAGAATTCTTACTTCATTAAACAAGCATGAGTGGGAAATTTATAGACCCCAAAAGCCTTCAAGAATAGAGCTAAAAAATTAAATATCTAAGTTTGTATTAGGTTAAAACTATGTAAACTTGTTAAGGAAGTATTGGGCTTGAAGTAAGGTCAAATTGGGCCTGTTAGAAGACCAAATTGGTGGCCTAAACTAGGCCCGCTAGTATCTAGCAATAGCACTATTTGAATAAGTTGAAAAGCATTATTTGTGCTTTTTTAGTGTTTTCAATGATGGTATAATCTCTATCGATGGTAGTACCACCAAGGGTAGTGATAATACCACTACCCACTAGTTATGGTGGTAGTGTTGGTGCATCACATGCGCAGCGAAAATTAAAGCAAAAACCAGTTTCCCACGCAGATCAAATCGTTGTACAAAAGATTGGGGTCGCGAGAAAAATAGTAAAAACTGAAAAACTGCGATATGTGAGAAATTGATTTTACCTAGGGAGATTGTATATCCCTGTATTCCAGATCCGGATGGAGAAGATGAAGGAGGTCAATCGTCCTCCTCTCTAGCGGTATCCACACGATGGATCTCTACAGCGAAACTACTCCAATATGATCTTGCAACTCTTTCTCAGAGGGAAGGAGGAGAATAGGAGGTGGTGGCTAAAGCTGTAGCCTATCAACCATGAGTCTCCCCTCCTATTTATAGAGAACCACCAAAACCCTAGGGCTCCTTCCTTAGTGGGTATTGGATCTCCATCCAATAACCCACTAACCTTGCATTATTGGATCTCTATCCAATAATCTCTTTAGGCCTATAATTGAGCCTTCATCAAGGAGCCCATCAACATAGGGTCTCATCTAATGAGAATAGAGGCTAATTGGATCTTCATTAAATTCTCTATTCGCTGAAGCATCCACCATATATGTGTAACCCTCTAGGCCTGATACCGAGCTGGCCGTGAGTCACTCCCATCAGAACTCCTTCTGATATAGTGAATTATTATCCCCATAATAATTCATTCGACTCATCGACTATGGACGTACTAGGCCACTACGCCATAGTCCCCAGACGGTACAGGGGGAATCAAATCCATCGGACATGTCTATCCACAGTTACCATGTATCTATAATCCCTCATCCAAATAATATCCCAGAGATCATATATTGGATATAGTACTGTCAGGTCACATACAAAATCAGTTTGTCTTGCTCTAATCGGATTCTACCGAGAACTCATTCTCTCTTAATCCGAATGACCCTGGCCAGAGATTTGTTTGAGCAAGCATATATGGGATATTCCTCTCGTGATACCGAGAGTGGATGATCCTCTATTGACACTCAATTGCCTTCGTAAGGTTGGCTACCAATCCCGATAACCAGTTGTACCAGATCTGAAACTTTCCAAACCTGTAAGTCTGACGTCAAAGAAAGGAGTACTCATACAAGGCATCCTTGGTGTCTCAAGTCTAAGGACCAGATACACAACTGAGACTATGGAATCACTGTCTGACATTATATATCATTAACTATACAGCATTCCATAAGCGGATCAATCAGTGAACTCATTCTCCAATTAGCACCTGTACTATATCCGTAGTGTCTCCACACAAGTGGTTATGAGACCAGCCGCCGCCATCATATGGACAGATATATAGTACACCTATCTGTCCGATTATCTCAATGTCCCTCTTGAGTAACCTATGATCGAGATTATTTAGGATCTGTGTTTAAAGGTGAATCGATATTATTATCATGATCTCATCACGATCCGACTCCCATTGCACAGAACCATGGACATCACAATATATATGTAATAAATAATGTGAGAATATACCAATATTAATCATAAGCAAAAAGATCATACAGCATGTCACACGTGCCATCACTCACGTGATTGGCTTGCAGGGCACCTGTAACTAGCAATCTCCTACTTGACCAAAAGCCAATCACCTATGTGTCTAATCCCCATCAGACCCCTGTGACGCTCAAATACAATCTGAGCCAGCGGCTTCGTAAGTGGATCTACAATGTTATCTTCGGATGGAACTCTTTCCATTGCTATATCTTTTCGGGTCATGATCGCTCTAATCAGATGAAACCTCCTCAGAACAATTCTGATGAGACCTGGGTTCCCTTGCTAGAGTTATCACCCTATCGCTATCATAATATATGGGAGTTAGCTCCACACTACTTGGTATGACCCTAAATCCTTGATGAACTTCATCATCCACACCCCTTCATCTTGCTGCTCCTACTAAAATAATGTATTCTGCCTCTGTGGTCAAGTCAGTAGTAGTATCTTGCTTGGAACTCTTCCAGCTTACTACTCCATTCATGGTGAAAATATACCCTGAATTTGACTTGCTATCATTAATATCGGACTGAAAACTTGAGTTCGTGTAGCCCTCAACCTGGAGGCTACCTCCTCCATATACCCGTAAAAGATCCTTAGTCATTTTCAAGTACTTAAGGATACACTTTACTGTCTTCCAGTATTCTAAACCTGGATCTGCCTGATACCTACTCGTGACACTCAGAGCATATGCTATATCAGGCCTGATACATAGCATCACATACATGATAGACCCTATCGCTGAGGCATAAGGTATCTTATCCATGTCTGTCCTTTCTTCATGAGTCTTTGGGGACATACTCCTAGAAAGTGATATTCCATGTCTCATCGGTATAAGACCTCTCTTGGAATTCTCCATGCCAAACCTTTTGACAATGGAGTCTATGTACCTAGACTGGGACAAGCCAAGCATCCTTTTAGATCTATCTCTATAGATCTCGATCCCCAAAATATAGGATGCTTCCCCTAAGTCTTTCATGGAGAAGTTTCTAGATAGCCAAGCCTTTACCGTGGAGAGCATTCCTACATCATTTCCAATGATTAGGATGTCATCCACATATAGCACCAAGAAGGTGATAGCTCTCTCACTTACCTTCCTATACACACAAGGCTCATATTTGTTCTTAACGAAATCATAAGATCTGATCATCTCATCAAATCTTATGTTCCAACATTAGGAAGCTTGCTTCAATCTATAAATGGATCTAAACAACCTGCACACTTTATTTGGACTATCTTTTGATACGAATATCTCTGGCTGTATCATATACACCTCCTCCTCGAGGTTGCCATTGAGGAATATCGTTTTGACATCCATTTGTCAGGTCTCATAGTCATAGTGTGCTGCAATGGCCAAAATAATTCTAATGGACTTAAGCATAGCTACAAGTGAAAAGATTTCGTCATAGTCAACTCCTTGTCTTTGACGATATCCTTTAGCTACCAGCCTTGCTTTATAGATCTCTATCTTTCCATCCACTCCGATCTTCTTCTTGAAGATCCATTTATAGTTGATGCATATAATACCCTCAAGTGCATCCACAAGGTTCCAAACCTTGTTATAGTACATAGAATCCATCTCAGAATTCATGGTTTCTTGCCACTTCCTGGAGTCTATACTCATAATAGCCTCCTCGTAGGTCTAAGGATCAACATCCTGAGAGTCATCTCAACTGATATGTCTCACATATCTTTCAGGAGGGTGAGATACTCTACTAAACCTATGAAAAGTTAGAATTTGTGTGTTAGGTATCTGAACAGACTCGGGCTCTAGAATGGTGCTCGAGCTAGGTTCTCCAACCTCACTCAATTCTATCTCACTCCCACTATTTTCACCAAGAATGTGTTCCTTCTCAAAGAATACAGCTCTCTTGGCAACAAAGACCTTTCGGTCCTCGGGATGATAAAAATAATACCCCAAAGTCTCCTTAGGTATCCCACGAACATGCACCGCTCCATCCTTGATTCCAACTTGTCGGGGTTATATCTTCTAACATGGGCAGGACAGCCCCAAATCTTAACCACCTTAAGATCATACTTCTTTCCTTTCTATATCTTATATGGTATAGACACTACCAACTTTGATGGAACTCTGTTCAGAAGGTAAGCTACGGTCTCTAAGGCGTACCCCCCAGAATGAGACGGGTAGGTCAGCGAAACTCATCATGGACCACACCATATCTAACAGCATGCGAGTCCTCCTTTCTGATACTCCATTGAGCTGAGGTGTATAAGGAGGTATCCACTGGGATATAATCCCATTATCCCTGAGGAAATGGGTGAACTCCGTACTCAAGTATTCTCCTCCTCGATTTGATTGAAGAGAATTAATACTCTTTCTAATTTGGTTCTCTACCTCATTCTTATATTTTCTGAATTTCTCGAAGGCCTAAGATTTGTATTTTATTAAGTACACGTGTCCATACTTAGAGAAATCATCAATGAATATAATGAAGTATGAGTAACCACCTATAGCCTGAGTCGACATGGGACCACATACATCACTATGTATGAGTTCCAATAACTCGGTGGCTCTATCTCTAGTTCCACTAAAAGGAGAGTTGGTCATCTTCGCACGAAGGCAAGGTTCGCAAGTTGCATATGTCTCATAGTCAAATAGATCTAAGTATCCATCTTTCAGCAACTTTTGAATACTTCCCTCATGTATATGACCTAACCTACAATGCAATAGGTATGCATTATTCACCTCATCTCTTTTCCTCATAGACATATTTATATTCATGATATGTGGAGAAGTGTGTAACATATATAAGCCATTTTTAAGGGTCCCTCTAGTGATGATCTCATCATCCATAATTATTGAACAACTATTGTTCTCATAAACTAATTTATATCCACTGATTGTCAAACAAGAGATAGAAATAATATTTTTGATAATAGAGGAAACAAAATAGCATGCATCTAATGCAATAATAGCTCCACCAGGCAGATGTAAAGTGACCTCTCCAACAACAACTACAACAACTCTTGTTTCATTCCCCATCTTGAGGTCCATCTTGCCTCTAGCTAATCTCCTAGGTCTTGTCAGAACCTGCAACGAATTGCAGATATGATAAACACTCCCGGTATCCAATACATATGTGTTATCATAAAAATCTGACAAGTGGAGACTGATCATGAATATACCTGAAGCTTCTCCAAGCTTCTATCTCGCCTTCTCTGCAAGGTAGTCCTTGCAGTTCCTCTTCCAATGTCCGTCTTGGCCATAGTGGAAGCATTGTCCTTTGTCCTTTCTCGAGTATTTCTTGACAACCTTTGTCTTACCTGGTCTTTCTTTGCCCTTGCCCTTCTTAAGGGTCTTGCTGGTCTTCATTTTCTTTTTGGTCTCACTAATATAGAGAACTGGCTTCAACTTCTTGATGACACTCTCAGCTTCCCTCAACATATTGAGGAGCTCAGGGAGAGTCACCTCAAACTTGCTCATGTTAAAATTCATGATGAAGTGAGAAAAGGAATCTGGTAGGGACTGAAGTATAAGATCAACGCACAGGTTATCCTCTAGGACTATTCCTAGACCTGTGAGTTTCTCGATCCACTCTATCATCTTTAGGACATGATTCTCAATTGATGTCCCTTCTGTCATCCTGGCTTGGAAGAGTTTCTTAGATATATCATATATTTGAGTTCTTCCATGTTTCTCAAACAGCTAACAGAGATGAAGAATGATATAATCTACATCCATGCTCTCATGTTGCCTTTGTAACTCAAGAGTCATAGAGGCCAACATGTAACATTTTGCAAATGTGAAATCATCTATAATATATTTCACATAGCGAGCGATCTCATCCTCGCTTGCCCCTTCTTTCGGCGTGGGCAGAATTGTATCAAGGACATATGCGATTTTCTCCGTAATGAGAACAGTTCTCAAATTACGGAGCCAATCTGTATAGTTGGACCAGTGAGGCGGTTGACATCAAGTATGCCACGTAGGGGGTTTGTGAGCGACATGTTTCTGACAAAACAAGATATAGCAAAAATAAATAATATACAAATTTTACATAAAATACAAATTAAGATATGGACTTCTATCTTAATGTAATCCCACTATTTTCTTAGTGAATCATGCGACATCCTCGACACGTGAGACGGAAGTCTCGGCAGACTCCTAGTGGGGATCGAGATCCAATTGGCATCTTAGTGCAACCTCGAGGGACTCGACTAATTACACTAAGCCCAAAAGGTAGACAACTCTTGCCAATCACAACTCGTTGTGATTCCCATCACGTTTGGCCTCCGAATCATCATGGTCTCGAGGGACTCGACCAACCATGATATTTATTTAAGTCATCACCATCGTTTCAAGATGAGTCTGATTTGATGATATGCCCTCGAGGGACTCGACCAAGCATACTATGTCCTCAGGTCACTGGTGACATCTCTATGTCGTAGGTAAGAACTCGATCACGTAGATAGGTGAGCCTCGAGGGACTCGACCAACTCAACCTATGTCGTGATTCAATTTCTTCCTATAACGATGGAAGGCCACATGGGTCAATTTTATTGCCTCACGCTTACTGACTTAATATTATCGTAGGAGGGGTTTTTGTTTAGTATAGGTCTCCTAATATGTTGTGTCATACACATACATATTTAATATATATCTACATCGCATGCAAATATATATATAGATATATCTAGTAGGTGTATAACACATCACATATACAAGCCACACCAGATGATCATGAGCCGTCACCTAATATGATTAAGCCCGAGCCAATGGGCCTAATCACTCACAATAGGATCTATGTGTGCATTGACGCATCTCCATGCCCTGTGATCTCGTCATCATCGGTTCCGTCGGATCGTCGCATCACCATTCGTCGTAATCTCCCGCCACGGCATCATGGATCCCGCTATCACCTCCACGCTCCCGCTGTGTCTCTCCATGTAATTACAAATAATCATAGGCACGCAGGCCCAATAATAAACGAGAAAAACGCAGGCTCGCAGGCCCAAATAATAATAATAATCATAATTACACACATCACAACACATGGCTCATGATCATCCATCCACATTATACATCACATGTACATCACATCATATGTAGGATTACTAGATATATATAATAATTAATTAAACTATTTAATTAATTATTTTTCTGAAAATCAGGATATGCTCGAAATTTCCAGAATTGTCAAGGGCATTTTCATAATTCTGGATGAGAGGACAGTCCTCGAAATTTCAAGAATTGTCAAGAGTATTTTTTGGATGAGGAGAGTCCTCGAAATTTCCAGAATCGTTGAGGGTATTTTTGAAATTCTGTACATGACAACAGTCCTTGGAATTTTCAAAATTTAGAGGGGTCGGATCATCCTTTTCTCAAAAGGAAGCCCTAGCCCTCTCTTTGCCCCCTTCTCCGCCGTCATCGCCACTGCCCCTACGCCGACGGCGACTGCCCTTGCCCGCCGGCAGCTGCCCCTGCGGTCGGCGTCGCCCCTCTACGGGCTGGCCGTGGGCAAGTGCTGCCCCTGCTGCCTCGCCGCGGGCAAGCAACCCCTTACGAGCTGGCCGCTGGTAGTGGGCGGTTCTTCTGCCCGTAGGCGATCTTCTTGCTAGCGTCGCGCCCGCAGTCGGTCGCCCGCTTGTGGGCTGCTGCCCCTGCGGGTCGCCGCCCCTTGCAGGGGGCCTAGCCGTAGCCGGTCATGCCCGCGGGTGGCTGCTGCCCCTGCGGGCGGTCGCCCCTTGCAGGGGGCCTGGCCGTAGCCGGCCGCCTCCTTGCAGGTGGCCGTAGCTGGCCGCCTCCTTGCAGGTGGCCGGGCCATGCCCGGCTGCCCCTCCTCCTCGTTGTCTTCGCTGTGAAAATGCAGCAAGAACGCGTAGAACAATTCTACGCAATTCAATCTCGTCACACATAGTTTAAAACCAATCTTTCACACGAAAACCTTAGCTCTGATACCACTATTGGGAAACCTCAGTGGGTGCATCACATGTGCAGCAAAAATCAAAACAAAAACCAAGTGTTGTATATCATGTAATAAGTCTCCCTTGAGTTGAAAGCCTATAAGGGTTTGGTCTTCACCTAAAGAAGATCGATAGTAGACACTGGTGGACCTCGGAGAAGGGGACTCGGGAGTGGATGTAGGCCAGGTTGAGGCCGAACCACTATAAATCTGAGTGTTTCCTATCTTGAATTTTATATGGATTTGTATGTTCATATTTGAGCTTTTATTAAGTAAGAATCTTAGCATTATTCTATAAGTTAAATTGTTCACTTACTCTACTTAAATAAAATGCTTCCGATATCGGTTTTATTTTGAACAAAATTTTCTTTAAACCGAGTTTTCATCACTTGCACTAATTCAACTATCGCCCCCCCCCCCTCCATCTTAGTGTCAATTGATCCTAATAATTGGTATCAGAGCAAAGTCTTACTCATTGGATTAATTCTCACTTGAGTAAATGACTTTGTATGACATTAATGTGGGTAAATGCATCACAAGTCCTCCTATGTTCAATGGGATGGACTACAGCTCTTGGAAAATTTGAATACATATTTTATTAATTTCTGTAGACTTTTATTTATGGTGTATTATCGAAAATGATTTTCAGAAGTCATCCAATCAAATAAATGATTAGAATGATTATGAAAAATATATATTTTCTTTAAATGTCAAACCTATGAATGTTTTGTTTTGTGCTTTAAGCAAAAACGAGTTTGATCGGGTTTCTTCTTATGATTCGACTTTTGATATATGACATAAATTAAAAATCACATATGAAAGCACAAGTAAGTCAAATGAATTATTAAATGAAATGATTTGTAAAAATAAACTTGAAGAAGACCTTCCAAAGAACAAGAAGGAGTTTGAACTAAGAAGAACATATGAATTATCGAGTGAAAATTTGAGTGATGAGGACTTTGAACTTTTGACAAATGAACCATATAAGTTAATGAACATGAACCATAAAAATAATCTTAAAATGGACAAAACCTCTTGCTATAAATGCAAGAAGCCGAGGTGCTCCAAAGATGAAGAGCACAATCAAGAAGAAGTGAAAAATCTCACACTTATGGCCATCAACGACGAGGTTACTGATTCATTAAGTATTTCTTTTACTGAATTATTAAATATATTTCATGAATTGTTTAATGAATTTAGAAAAATTAGTAAACCATATAAGTTGCTTAAGAATGAACATGATTTGTTAGTTAACAAACTTGATGAAATGCATGATTCATTAGTATCATACAATCCTTATTCTAAATGTGAAATACTAGATAATGTTAAAGAAAAAAATATCATGCTAAAACAAATCTTAGAAAATTTTGAAATAAGAAATAAATCTCTTAATATGATTCTTGCTAATAAGGGTCATATTAATAGAAGAAATGGTATAAGCTTTGTTGGTAACACTCAACAAAAGCCAACGCTTTTTGTTAAAGGACTTACCTTAAATTTACCATTGAAAATCAAATATAATTTTTGTGATAGATTAGGACATAAAGACAATAAATATCTATTTAGAAAATATAGTTCATATAAATTAGTTTGAATTCTCAAGAGAACAACAAACAACTAAAATCCATTAGAAAGGAAAGATAAAGTTTTGCATGAATGACCTAATGTAAAATGGGTACCTAAATCTTTTTTATAGGTTTGTCACCAAACTAATGCTAGGAGCAAAATGGAATGGAATTTTATGGATGCTCAAGCCATTTGACTTGAGATCTAACTTACTTATCAAACTCTTTAGCTAAAATGTTAAAAATAAGAAAAATTACTTTAATCAAGATGCTTGAAACTTAATGATCTTTGTTATAACAAATCTTTTATTAAAAATAGTTCATGATTATATAATTAATCTTGATAATGCATAGCTAGAGCATGCTAAGAGTAGAACTAAAAGAATCTAAGTTATTGTTAATAAAAAATTATTCATATTGAAATTTACAAAAATGAGATTTTGATTATGATTTAAAAATAGGTTCAAAATCATTAGCTTAGATGTTATTGTTGAATGACTTAAATGTTATGGTGTTTTTGACTAAGTTAGCTTATAAATATTATTATTGAATGATTGATTTAAATGGTTGAATAGTTATTTGTTAAGATTAAACGTGTGATAGATTACTTTTGAATTCAAACATGAAACAAATAAATATTTGGAAATGAGTTTGTTAACTCCTTGCACTATGTGTAAAGAGTTAGAGTCATTTAAAAGTCGAAATTGAGATATGTTGAATTTTTGCTTTGATGATTCCTTTTGAAATGATATTTGGCTTTCGATCTTAATAAAAAATTCATTGATTTGAAAATCATTCTTGAAACGAACAACTAAAAAGCAGATAATTCTTCTTAAAAATATTTATCCTATCAATCCTTCACAAGAGATAAATTGATACCATTATTGTTGAATCTCTTTAACTATAAAATGAATTAGAAAACTTTAGCTATTTTCTTTTGGAAAACAATCTATGTTGCCTTTATTGAAAATTTCTGAAAAGTAATATTTGATTATAATTTTGGATATATTGTCAAATGATTTTGTTTTAAAAAATGATTGATGAATCTACTCAACCTTTTTAACATTTTAATGATTTCATAACTTAAATCATGATTTTGACATCTTAAAAAATCAAAACTTGAAATCTTTATATAAATCAAGTTCATTCAAAGAAGCTTCATAAATATATAAATCAAGATCTTCTATTTTTCTTTCTTTGAAATTAACTCATGATCTTGATATTTATAATTTGATATGAATGAAGACACTTCTTAGATTATTAAGATTACATTTTATTAAATCATGTCTTTTGGTATTCATGAATGTCTTTTGATATTAATATCTTTCTTGACATGATTTATTTTAAAACTTATGAATAATATAACTTATTACCAAAATTAGTATTTCTTAAATTTGTGATAAGTTAAAAATTGAATGAGATTTGTATTATCATGAATATTCACTTAATTTCTTGACTTGACTTATACGTTTTGGGAATCACATTTTAATCTTTATGATTTTTTCTTTTTAATAAAAAGGAGATTTATGATTTTGACAATTATAAGTTGAAACTTATTATTAAGATTGTTCTTTCATTTTATTAAGAAGAATTATCTAAATGAATTATATGTCTTAAGATTTATCTTAAATGAATCAAGATTATTTAATCCCCTAAGACTTATTTTCATTATTTATAAAGGAAAAAAGAGAAAATTTATTAAAAGAAATAATGTCTTTTGATACTTATGATTTAATTTTTCATGACATGATTCCTTTGTATGCATGGTTATATTTAAAACATGGATGCAAAAGAAAAATTAAATCAGTATATTTCTTTTTAACAATAAAAAAGGGGGAGTTAAAATCATTGATTTAGTTAGAAGAAAATTTGGATATAGAAAAAAAATCTTGTAACATTGAATGATTAACAATTGCTTAGAAGAAAATTAGAATTTTTTAAATGCATTCAAAATACATGATTACAATTTGAGCTTGATTTACTATCATGTTTTCTTTTGGATTTCTTGACACTTATTATCAAAATTTATATGAGATGATCTTCAATATGCATGATTTGCTTGATTTGCTACCTTACTTTAAATTTATATAAGATGAATTAACTTGCATGGGTAGCTCTTGATTTTGGATTTTACATCTATAAAATTGAGTATTTTTATGATAGAACCCCAGAAGGAGCATTATAGATTTTGATCTCTGAGGGGGATTAACTCTTGGAACGCTATAGGGGTTCCTCCCTCCTTGAACTCGGCACAAGACTGAATAAAGATTAATCATGCTTGATTTAAGAGAGGGAGCAACTACATCATTATACAGGGTTTTAAACCCTAGCCCACGGGGTGTTTGCCTAAGTAAAATTATCACTTTACCCCTTCTATAGCCGACCTGCCTTAGTAGGAACAGGAGGGCGGCTAGGTTGGCTCTATAGTGGACCTAAGCACGACTAGGTTGGCTCTATAGTGGACCTAAGCAGGGGGAAACCCTGGTCGACTAGTCCAATAAAGGGGTGACGACCACTAAGCTCTAAGGCCCCAATCTAAACCCTAATTATACTTCTTTATAGGATTGAAGTGGTTAGGTGGGGTTTTATTATAATCTTATAGGGTTTTATTGATTACTTCTAGGGTGATTAGGATTCAACCATGTTAGAGTCCTATCATTTTGTGATATCATATTTTTTACTTCTCTTGTTTGTACATTCTTGTTTATAAAAAGGGAAGAAAATATACATGAAGATGATCTACAAAAAAAAAACATGATTGACTATATTGATTTACTATTTGTGTTTGAAGATCATATAATTTAAATGCATAAGTGGCTCTTAATTCTTCTTAGATTTCTCGACTTTTTGAGCTCACTTTCAAAATCACTCTCGTTAAAATAAACATAAGAAGAGGATTCAAATTTTTGTGATGAAATATTTTTTAAAAAGGATTATTCTTATTTCATGAATCTTGATGAATATTTACAAAAGAAGAATATATGACATGAACTTTTATAATGCTTGAATTAAGCTCTATTTTTGTGATGATGTTTTTAACTCCCCTCATTGTTTCTACTAGTTTCTTATTTACAAAAAAAGAAAGACAAATTTTCATGAGAAAATTATGTTTTACTAAGGGGGAGCAATAAAGTATTAAATATTCAATCAATATATATTATAAAAATTTAAAATTTTGACACATGATGAGTTAATGTATCATGAAATTATTTGCTTATTATTTCACCTCTTTTTGTTGATGACAAAGGGGGAGAAATAGTGTATTTGTGACACAAATATGAAAGATGATACATATATGACAAAGGCAAAGAAAATTTTTCATAAGAAAATTATTGCTCATATCCTATTTTACTAAGCGGGAGCAATGACACATGTGCCTTGAAATCATTTGCTCTAATATTTCACCCTTTTGTTGATGACAAAGGGGGAGAAATAACAAATTGATGACACATGTAGAAAAATGAAAAATGGATATTTCTCCTATTTTTACTGATAAACAAAGGGGAGAAATATTGATTACTTAAGGAAGAGAATTTTAACTTAATGTATGATTGATGTTATATACTTTAAAATTTTGATGATTCATTGTTGGTTGAAATTAATGTTATATAATTGATAATTTGATTTTGAAATCCATATCATTTCAAAATTTGATAAATTGATATTATAATACTTGAATTCAAGAGTGGTTGGTTTCTCTTGAATTTAAGTTTTACTTATTTGAATTAATGGCATGGGTTTATGGGGGTTAGGTTTAATTCCTCTCATCAATTTATTGTCATCATCAAAAAGGGGGAGATTATTGAATCTCATATTTTGATGATGAAATCAATTGATAGGTTATTGATCTAATAAGGTTATTAGAGTTGATTGATGTGGGATTAACTATGATAGAGAGAAAATTATAATAAGAGGTTTGGCCAAAGTCAAGTCCAGACATTGGGTCGGAGTGAGGATGATGCGGTTGGGAACTCGCCTGGAGTACATCGGGAGCTCGCCGAGGGTGTCGGGAGTTTACCAGGATGGTGCAAGGGAGTTCGCCGGAAGAAGACCGAGACTTGTCGAAAGATTGTCGGGGGTAGCTAAAAAGCTTGCCGGGAGTTGAGAAGGTCTTGAAGTAGATTTTGTGGTCATATTGATTATAATTAATTAAATCATAGTTAGCATCATTATGATTTAACTACGACAGAAAAAAGGAGTTACAATTAGATGATATACCAAGATCAAGTTTGGGCATCGGGCTAAGGTTCAAATGATGAAGTGGGAGCTCACCGGGAGTTTGCCGAAGGAATTGGAAAGCTCGCTAGGAACATGCCGAGAGATCATAGGAGGAAGACCGTAAGACTCACCGCAAGAATGGCAAAAGCTGCGGATTGGTGGGAGTTAGGTCATTGTTTAGCTTGATGGTCCTTATAGATGTAGTCAAGTGAATCGTAGTTAGACTTGAGTCCTAATTAGGTTTGATTTGGAAGGAATCCAAATCAACTAAATGTGAGGCAACCGGGTCCACGTTTGAGATTGGATTAAGCTCAGGTCGAGCTCAATTGGTTGACCTGAGAATTGGTCAACAAGAGGTATAAGTTGGAATTCAAAAAGTGAAAGGAACCACTTTTCCAAAAAATTTGGCGGTTGTACCACCATCGCCTAGGTTTTCGGGCAGCTATTGGCGGTTGGATCACCTTAGGCCGGTGGTTGAACCGCCCGTACCCTATTTCAGGGTACTTTCGATGGTTGTACCGCTAGTGTCGGTGGTTGTACCGCCCATATCTGAATTTTTCAGGTGAGTTTGAATTTTGGCTCCATTCTTTTGAAGCTAATTGGGGCTTATAAATACCCCATGTTTTCTTACATTTAGCATAGGTTTTTGTACAACAATTGGGATAAAATTATGTAAAACATTGGGTGCTAAAAGTGTGCAAAAAAGAAAATGGGGAAGAGAGTGAGCCAAGTATTGTATTCTTGTAAGAAGTCTCCCTTGAGTTAAAAGCCTGTAAGGGTTTAGTGTTTACCCAAAGAAGATCGATAGTAGACACTGATGGACATTGGAGAAGAGGACTCGGGAGTGGACGCAGGCTAGGTTGAGGTCGAACCACTATAAATCTATGAGTGTTTCCTATCTTGAATTTTATTTGGATTTGCATGTGCATAATTAAGTAAGAACCTTAGCATTGTTCTATAATTTAAATTGCTCACTTACTCTACTTAAATGAAATGCTTCCAATATCGATTTTACTTTGAATAAAGTTTTCTTTAAACTGAGTTTTCATCACTTGCACTAATTCAGCCCCCCTCTTAGTATCAATTGATCCTAACACCTGCATCACTTATCTCCAACATAAAAGTTAGATCATAAATCCATCAATTGATTTCATCATCAAAATCTAAGATTCAACAATCCTCTCTCCTTTTGATGATGACAACCAATTGATGATGGAGTTAACTTTAACTCCCCCTATCTATATGCCATATTTAAAATAGGTCAAACTTGAATTCAAAAGAACCAATCACCTTTGAATTCAAGATAGTATTTTGACCATATTGACTAAAGATTGAAATCTTAACAATTTAACAATTCATCACCATGATACCATACATGATAAAATTTTCAAAACAAATATTCATTATTTTGGTATCACATGATAAAAATTTAAAGCAAAATATGTTTCACATGATAAAAATTTCAAGTGTCATCAATATATCATTTCTCCCCCTTTGTCATTAATATAAAGGAGAAATGTTCAACTCATATTTGAACATTTATCATAAATATTAATCATGTGTCATCAATATATCATTTCTCTCCCTTTCTCATCAACAAAAATGAAAAATGTTCAACATACCATTTCGAAACAAATGTTCATCACATGATAAAAAATTTCAAACAAAACAATAAGCATATGTCATCAATCATGCCATTTATCCCCCTTTATTATCAATAAAAAAGAGAAATATTCACTATATATTTAAATATTTATCATAAACATTCGTCATATGTCATCGTACCATCTTTCCCCTTTGTAAAATAGGAAGAAGAAAAGGAGAGAATTTATTCCTCACAAAAAGAATCAATTCACATCAAATTTCTTTCTCCTATGTAAAAATATAGAAGTAGAAGAGTCAAAGAATCAAATCACAATAGAGGAGTCAAGTATATCAAAGAATCAAGTATCAAAAATTAAGAGGGGGGATTCATGAATCAAAGAATCAAATATTAAGAGTGAAGATTCTAAAGAGAGCTCATGAATCCAAGAATCCAAGAATCAAATATTAAGAGGGATGATTTGAAAGAGAGCTCATGAATCACATATCAAGCATCACAAAAAGCTTTTGAGTCATATTTTTTCTTTTGTAAATTTCAAGAGGAAAGAATGATGTAAAATCATCTTCAAAGATCAAATATCACATTTCTACTTGTAAGTTTCAAGAGGAGAGAATCATTTCGTGCATTCGTAATATTTATGTAAATTTCAAGAAGAAACTCATTTTGCAAGAATGAGAAATCCAAAAAATATGGTAGCAACTCATGCATTTGAAAGATTTAAAAACATCCCAAGTAAATTTCAAGAAGAAACTCATTTTGCAAAAATGAGAAATCTAAAAAATGTGATAGCAACTCATGCATTTGGAAGATTTAAAATCATCTCATGTAAATTTTAAGAAGAAGCTCATTTTGCAAAAACAAGAAATCTGAAAAATATGAGAGCAACTTATACATTCGAAAGATTTAACATTCCTAATTTTCTTCGAATCAAATTGTTCCTTATTTAATGACTTTGTTGTTAAGATAGCAATTTAATCTCCCCTTGGTCTTTGTCAAAAAGAAGGAAAAATTACAATGGTATAAAATCCATTTTCAAATTATAACCATAGGTACAAAGGGATTGTATAATGAAAATCATGTCACGAAGGATATAATAAGAAAGATCAAGTCACAAATACCAAAAGACATGATTTATTTTAATAAATGTCTCTTTTTTAGTAAATGATAAAAATAAATCTTAAGAGATCAATTAGTAAACAATCTTGATTCATATAAGATAAATATTAAGATATATAATTCATTTGGATAATTATTCTTAATAAAACTAAAGAACGATCTTGATTAAAAATATCAAATTACAATTGTCAAGATCATAAATCTCCTTTTTAGTAAAAAAAATCATAGAGGTTACAATTGATTCCCATAAAAGATAAGTTAAGTCAAGAAATCAAGGCAAAGTTCATTATTAGGTTTAAAAAAGAAATCTCATTCAAATTTAAATAGAGATTCAACAATAATGGTATGCATAAATTCATCACTTTTTTTCTTATTGAAAGCTTAATATGATAGAGACATTTTTAAGAAGAATGCATTCCATTTTTTGTATTTCAATTTAAGTGATTTGTTTAATACAAAAATTTATTTATCTTTTATGCCAAATCCATGTATTATCGTTTAAAATAAAAAATCAAGTTTCATTTCAAAAGAAATCATCAAGATCATTAATATAACACATTTAAAACAATAAAATATCTTCAAATAAAAGATTTGATTTAACGATAATACATTGTCCTTCTTATGTCAGTCTAGCTCTTTACACTTAGTGTAAGGAGTTAACATGTAATTGTTATTCTTATTTCAAAATTTTTATTAATTTTTCAAAAACACTAGAAAGAGAAGCATGAATTTTTTATTTTAATTTATGCCCCAATTCAAGAACAATCTATCATTCATCATATAATATTTAATCCTATTTCAACCCATCTAACATTCAACTATCATAACGTTTAAATCAATCATCAGTCAATCTTTATAAGCCAATAATTTTTAACCTAACATTCAAACTATCAATCCTATTTAAAGTCAACATACAATCCATCTAATATTCAATCACCATCGAAATCCCTTTTCCAAAAAAATTAAATGTAGGTAATTTTTCATTAAAAATAGCTAATGTTCTTTAGTTCTAATTCATTTTTGTACTAGCATATTCTAGTTATTTATAAGCCATGCATCATTGAAAAGCAATCCAGATTAATTGTATAAGCGTGAACCATCAAAAGATTTGTTGCCAATAATTTTAATTCTAATATTTTTTTTCTTATTATTGTTGTTTAGGCTAGTGAGCTTGAAAAGTGTTTTAGATCTAACTTTTATGTTCCTAGCCTTTTTTCATAGATAAACCTATAATAAAGGTGATTTTGGTTTATGGTTCCTTTAGGAATCTAAACTAACTTGTGTGGATTATACCTTCTAAATGAGAATCTATTTGCAATATGTCTAAGTCTACCACAAAAGTTATATTTATTTTTAGGTGAAAAATATAATGTGGGTACTTTGAAAAAGATAGTTGGCTTTTGTTGAGTATTACCCGTAAAACCAATGCCTTACTTTCTATGAACATGACCCTTATTGGTAATGATCATATTTAGAGATTTATTATCTATTTTAAACTTTTCTAAGGTTTGTTGTAGTATGACATTTTACTTTTTCATTCCATCTATTATCTCACATTTAGAGCAAGAAATACATGGTGCTGATGCTTCATGTATGGTTTCAAGTTTACTAGCAAGTAATGCATGATCCATTTTGAGTGATTATAAGCTTTACTAATCTTTTTATACTCATTAAATAATTCATGAAAAGTATTAAGAAACTCATCAAATATAAAAGAGGCTTCAGGAGAGTCACTTATCTCATCATTGATAGCCATGAGCACATATTTCGCCACTTCTTCTTGGTTGTCCTCTTGATCTTCGAAGTGCCCGGGCTTCTTGGTCATGTCTTCTTTAAGTTCATTTTTATTCTAATATCTTATTTTTTTACTTTTCATGAATTTTTTAGGTTCTTTTATCATAAGTTAAATACCTTAGTCCTTATCACTCGAGGAGTTTTCTTTTGTTCTTAGTTCAATGTCCTTCTTGTTCTTTGGAATGTGTTCTTCTTGTGTTCTTAGTGTCAAATCCTTTCTGATCTTTGGAAGGTTGTTTTCATGTCCTTTGTATGTTATTTTATTTATTTTTTATTCCTTTAATTTATGTGTGCTTTCGTGTGTGACTTCTAATGTGTGTCATGTGTCAAAAGCCGAAACATAAGTAGAAACCCGATTAAATTTGTTTTTGTCTAAAAGCATAAAATAAAATATTCATAGATTTGATATTTAAAGAAAACATCTTTCTTTCATGATAATTCTAATCGTTTATAGGATTGGATGAATTCTAAAATCTATTTTCAATAATGTTCCAAATTCAAAATCCATCAAAATAAAAAAAATCTATATTCTAGTTTTTCAATAAGTGTAGTCCGTCCCATTGAGCATAGGAGAATGTGTGATGGAATGACCCTCGTTGGGCCGAAAATAACCATTTAACTCTCTTGGGTGTTAGTCCAATTGAGTCGAGCATAACTCTGATACCAACTGTTATGATCAAGTTGACACTAGGGGGTGAATTAGTGCAAGTGATAAAAACTCAGTTCGAAAAACTTTTCACTCAAAGTAAAACCGAAATTGAATGCTTTTCTTAGAAGTAGTTAAGAGCGACTAAGTTAGAGCGAAATAGTAAAGAAAAACCAAAAGAAGTTGCTCATGCTTTCCTCGAAATTGGTTAATAGCAACTAAGTTCAAGAGCAAAATTAAAGAAGGAGAGAGTAGAGATGCTCATAGAGTTTTTATAATGGTTCGGTCCACATGACCTACATCCACTCACAATCCCTCTTCACTCGAGGCTAACTGGTGTCCACTAACGGTCTTCTTTCAAGGGTGAAGATCAACTATCCCTTACACACCTTTCTCCATTTCACAGGCTTAGGAGAACAACCTTTACAACTCTCCTTTTCTCAAGCTTTATAGATCAACCTTTACAACTCTTCAACCCTTCTCTTAACATACATTACACTTGAAAGAAAAATTGAAGCTTTCAACCAAATTCAACATAATTTTACCAAATTTTTCCTTCACTTTCTTGCTTTCCCAAGCAAGAATACTTAGGGTATTTATAGACCCTAATTGACTTCAAAAATTAGAGCAAAAAAATCAAACATCTTGAAAATTTTAAGGTACGAGCGGTAGTATCACTAGCATTGATGGTACTACCATCGAAAGCTACCCAAAAAACTGGGTGGCAATGGTACTACCACTGTCTGGGTGGTACCATTATCACCCATTGATGGTACCACCACCGCTTGGGTGGTACCATCGCTGCCCACTGGCAGTACCATCACCTAGATCCCAGAAATAGTACTGATATGTACTATTTTATACCTAAGTTATACCTTTTGTTGACCTCCTTCCAAGTCAACGAAATGAGCTCTATCATGAGCTCAAATCAAACCCAAAGTGGACCTAGTTGGCCCTTAATTGAGTTAGTAAAAACTCTAATCAAGATGCTAACTATGAAACTTAAAACAAATAATTACAACACACAATCTTCGTTATCCGGCATGTCAATCGATCTTTCGATAAACTCCTGGCATCCTTCTAGCAAACTCCCAGCATCCTTCTGGCAAAACCCTGGTGAGCTCCTGATCTCCAATTAGCGAACTCCCGACCACCTATCGATGAACTCCTAGTAACCTCCGGCGAACTCCCAGTGAGTTCCCAACCACCTATCGGTGAACTCTCGGCAACCTTTGAGGAATTTCCGACGAGCTCCAACCGCATCGTCTAAACCCGGCTTGATGCTTGATCTTGACTCTGGCCCAACGATAGATTCTTCCTTAATTGTTTTGCCTTTTCCCAATCGTAGTTAATCCTATAAAACTTATCTCCAACACAAAGGTTATATTATAGATCCATCAATTGATTTCATCATCAAAATCTAAGATTCAACAAGGGCGATGACTTTGCTCTTGTCCGACTTGTGGGGGTGGATCGATACTATTAAGGCACTGAGTGCTTATTTTTGTGGGTACTCTCTCATCATGTATGACCCTTTGCACAAGAAGCATCTGCAAGGTTTCGAGGCCTTGCCTTTTAAGCTTGGTACTTTGTGAAAGTTTGTCTTCCTTTGTTTGCCCCCAGACTCCTTCGCTAAGGGATATTTGAGTGGGCGATTTCCTGAGGATTGTTACTTCATCCCTGAGTCCTTCGAAGAAACAAAATCTGTGAGCATTTCTACCGTTACAATTGATCCCACTACATCGGAGACATTCCTTCGATTTAGTTCCTATTGTGCCTATGGCTTTAGGCCATCGAGAAAGCTAAATAGCTTATCCTTCTCGGACATGTCCTATATGTGGTCCAACATCAGCGTAGAAAATTGCTTCTACGTAGTCTCGAATGGAAGTACTTTGGCAGAGTTGTCTCAGCTTCCTTCTTGCAATGAACTCTGTGTTCTCGGGTAGGAACTGAGTTCTCAACTCCCACTTCAAGTCTTCTCATGTGTCCACTTCACGCCGACCTTGCTGGTGTTGAATCTCATATTTTGATGATAAAATCAATTGATGAATTTATGATCTAACCTATGTGTTGGAGCTAAGTGATGCAGGATTAACTATATGAAAAGGCAAAATAATCTTATGTTACGCTGGAGTCATGATCGGGCATTGGGCCAGGGCTTTGGATGATGCAGCAAGAGCTCGTCGGGAGTTCGCTGGGAGTTTGCCAAAGATGATTGGAAGCTCATCGGGAGTACGTTGGGAGATCACCGAAATATGATCGGGAGCTCGTTGGGAGTTCAAAAGATCAATTGACATGTCAAACAATAAGAACAATTGTAATTGATTTAGTGTGTCATAGTTAGCATCGTGATTTGAGTCCTAATTAAGTTAGTTTGGAGAAATCCTAACTAATTCAATTATAGGTCAACTAGGTCCACTTTAGGTTAGATTTGAGCTCATGATAAAGCTCATTTCATTGACTTGGAAAGGGGTCAATAGAAGATATGAGTCGAGTACGAAATAGTATAAAAAAGTATTATTCTAAGTTTTTTTAATAGTAGTACCACTGGTAGGCGATGGTAGTATCGCCACTACCTAGTTTTTTCGGGACACTTCTGGCAATAGTACCATTCGTACCTGGATTTTCCCGATGTGTTAAATTTTGGCTCCAATTTTTGAAGCCAATTGGGGTCTATAAATACCCCAAGTATTCTTGTATGGTAAAAGCAAGAAAGTACTAAGATAGTGAATAAAATCTTTGGGAAAATTATGTAAAAATCAATTTAGAGCTTCCCTTGTGTCCTTCAAGTGTAAAGTGAGTTTAAAGGAAGAGGAGAAAGATTGTAAAGGTTCCACTGAACTTGTGAAAAGGAGAAAAGTGTAAAGGGTTGTTTGATCTTCGCCTATGAAAGAAGATCATTAGTGGACACTGATGGGCCTCGACGAAGGAGGACTTGGGAGTGGACATAGGTCAAGTTTTTGACTAAACCACTATAAAATCTATGAGCATCGCTACTCTTGCCTCTCTCTATAATTGCATTCGAATTTGATTATTCTTAATTAGTTCAAAGAAAAGCACGAGCATCTTCTTTCAGTTTTCTCTTGCTTTAAAACTTTATCGCTCTTAGCTACTTCTAAGAAAAGAACTTATGATTTTGGTTTTACTTCAAGCAAAATTTTTAAAATCAAGTTTTTTAGCACTTGCACTAATTCACACCCTCCCCCCCCCTCCCTCTTTCTCTCTCTTAGTGCCAACTCGATCTTAATAGTTGCATCTCTTCCCAATGGATCTCCCACCAAAGTTTTGCATCTCAATTCAGACACATTGTTGCTATCAAAACTTTGGTTTCTTCAGAGTCAGGCCTCGTAGCATGAAAGTATTGTTCCATTTTGAACATGAAATTTTTGAGCTCTTTGGCATCCCTAGCACTCCTGTAGCAATATGGCTCAGGTACTCTGAAGCTTTGTGGCAGTGCAGCATAGTTGTTGCTCCCTCTTGCATCAAGAGTCCTTATGAGCAACATCACCTTGGATGTGAATTTGGACATAACTTCGTGCAGATGTTGTACAGAGTCTTTGGTGTCTTCCATAAATCGATTGACTAGGGACTCAGTCTTATCAATCTAAGATTCAACTTCTTCTTGCAAGCTCTTTACCCTAAGGCCTTCGTTGGCCTTTATAGAGTTCCTCCAAACTCACTTTAAGAACATCGAGGCGGGTTTCCTTCATTGTAAGTCTCTCCTTATGGCTTCTCTTCCTAGTTGGCATTCTAGATTGTGTCTTCTCTACTCGTGGAGAATACTCAACTTCGTGCTCATCTTGTTTGCTGCCGCGCTCGTCACGATTGCTTGGGGTAAAGGTTTGGCTTGCCCCATTGATTTGCCATGATGCTGAATGTGAAACTTCTTTGCTGTTTGTTCAGATTGCTTGCCCACTCTGATACCACAATGTCATGGACTTAGTTGAATTTACCTAAGTCATACAGCACCCTTGCGGTAAACTTAAGGACTTAGCTAAAATTGTAAGTTGTGAAGCACCCTTGCGCCAATGTCTTGGACTTAACTGGGATTGCCCAAGTCATGAAACGCCCATATATTATTCATCCATAAAAGGTCAATCTAAGTGCAACCTCGTGCCAGTCCCCAAGGACCTGCAAAAGAGAAAGTTGATTAGTTTAAAAGTGAGCGATAGACAAGTCCCGATGTCTCGCGAAGAGGAAAGCTTAACTAGCATTCAACAAAAACCTCAAGTGCAAGGGAGAAAAGAGAGAAAGGAGCAAAATAGGACTTCATAAGGTTGTGGTGAGAAACCATGCTGGAGCATCACATGTGCAATGAAAGATCAAAACAAAAAATAGTTTCCCAAGTAGATCAAAATCGTCGTGCAAAAGATTGGTGCGAAAAAATTACAAAACTAAAAAATTGTATCATGTGTGAGATTGTTTATATAGGGAGATCGTTTATCCCTATTTTCTAAGATCCGGACGGAGAAGATGAAGGAGGTCAAGAGCCCTCCTCTCTAGCAGTATCCACATGATAGATTGCTGCAACGATACTCCTCCAATCGTAGCCCCAAGTCTCGTAACTCTTATGCAACTTCTCGCCAAAAACATTGAAGAAAGATCCTCTATCTTCTTAACTGCCCTCTCACACTAGCGAGGGGCTGATCGGCTGAGAAAGAGAGGGAGAGAAGGAGAATAGAGGGGGCGACCAAAGGTGCAGCCTATCACCTATGTGTGACGCCCGTCCTATTTATAGAGAGCCACCCATAAAAACCCTAAGCCTTAGTGGGTATTGGATCTCCATCCAATTACCCACTAAAAACTTAGATTATTGGATCTCTATCCAACAGTCTCCTTTGGCCCTCTAATTAGGCCTTATGTAAGGAGCTCATTAATGTTGCATCTCATCTAATGAGAATAGGGGTTAATTAGGTCTCATCATATGTGTGTGACTCTTTAGGCCAAATACCGTGCTAGCTATGAGTCCTCCCTATCAGAACTCCTTCTAACTTAGTGAATTATTATTTTATAATAATTCACTTGACTCATCGACTATGGACGTACTAGGCTACTACGTCATAGTCCTTAAACGGTACAAGAGATCTTATCCATTGGACTTGTTTGTCCTCAATTATCATGTATCTATAGTCCTCTCATCCAACCAATATTCCAGAGATCATATATTAGACATGGTATTGTTAGGCCACATATGGAATCCATTTGAATCTCTCCCTAATCGGATTCTCTCGGAGAACACCTTCTCTCTCAATCCGAATGATCCTAGCTAGGGATTTATTTGAGCAAGCACATAAGGGATATTCCTCTCGCAATACGAAGAGTGGATGATCTTTTATTAACACTTAATTACCTTCACAAGATTGGTTACCAATCCCGATAATCGGTTCTACCAGATCTAAAACTTTCCAAACCTATAAGTTTGGCATCAAAGAAAGTACTCAAACAAAGCATCCTTGGTGTCTCAAGTCTAAGGACTAGATGCATAACTGGGACTACAGAATCATTGTCTCACATTAGGTATCATTAGCCATACAGTATTTCATAAGTGGATAAATTAGTGAACTCATTCTCCAATGAGCACCGGTATTGTATTCTTAGTGTCTCCACACAAGTGGTTATAAGACTAGCTACCTCCATCATATGGACAGGTATATAGTACATCGGTCTATCTAGTTATCTCGATGTCCATCTCGAGTAACCTATGATTAGGATTATTTGGGATATGTGTTTAAAGGTGAATCTATCTCATTATCGTGATCTCATCATGATCTATTTCTCATTGCACAGAACCAAAGAGATCACAATATATATATATAATAAATAATATAATATGAGAATATGACAATAATAATCATAAGAAAAAATATCGCGTAGCGTGTCACACGTGTCATCACTCACGTGATTAGCTTATAGGGTACTTGTAACTAATAGGTTGAACGAATAGTCGCAAGTCCACAAATGATAATTCACGAGGTGCCGGGCGCGAAGACAAGCTCAACTTGGGAAGAATGTTTAATACCCAACACTATACTGAAGCCCCATCTAGCCCTGTGCCACCCGGGGGGTTTCAGGGTGCTGAGATGATTGACATTTCGTACTGCACCATAATTTATAGAAATCAAACTGTGGCACACGAAAATGGAGTTATTTTGGGTAGTTTTGGCCCGACACGATGAGCGATCGCACTATAACATTGCAAATTATTTTTACTTATATTTCTCAGGTAAAACCACATAAAATTAAGGGAAAATAGACTGTCAAACATATGTACAAGCATGCAAAAGTGATGAACGATTCGTTGAGCGAAGATGTTGTGAGTGCGCGATGACGTTCATGACAGTAGGGTGCCTCACATAGTAGAAAATAATCCCTATGTAGCTAGGAAACCCTAGCCACTAGGGACACCCCTATGGCTAGGAGTCCTTAATCATAAGATAGCCTTGACGGTCAGAAAACCCAAGCCAACAAGGTGTCCCTTGCAGCTAACACCCATGGCTACAATCTGCAATGGGCGGCCATCAAAACCCTAGCCACCAAGTTACCCCCTATAGCCAGGAATCCCTAACCACGAGGTCACCACCTGCGGTAAGGATTCCTAGCTGTAGGGTCACCACCTGTGGCTAGGAACCCTAGCCGCCAAGGTTCCCCATGCGGCCAGGACTCCTTGGTCGTTTGGGGGGCTACTGCTTAGCTAAGAGTGGCATGGCTACTCTCGGTTTGCATTGGGTGGCCATGGCCGAGAGTCTCTTTTAGGGCTATCAGCCAAGGCTGCAAGCACACTACGGCTAAGCCTTAGGACAATAATAATTGCTGCCCTTTTTCTCTCCTTTTGAGTCAACAATTTTGACATCAAAAGACCTCTCCATAACACCTCTCAACAGCGAGCGAACGTGTTGTGCAGATCTGAAGACTATGACAAAATCGCAACAAGTTATGCAGAAAATAATCTGTGATTCATCACAACACAAGTAGTTTTTAGAGCTAATCATCGCACGATGAACCTGGTAAGATACCACTATTGGGAAACCTAATAGGAACATCACATGTAATGGAAAACAAAAACAAAAGTGGTTTCTCATGCTTATCAAAATGTCGTGCAATGATTAGCGTATAAAAAAACCATAAAACCAAAAATTATGTAACATGTGTAAGATGATTTATCTAGGGAGATCGTATATCCCTGAAAAATTAGATCCAAAGGAGAGGATCAAGGAGGTCATATGTCCTCCTCTCTAGGAGTATCCACACAGTGGAAGAAGCAGCAATGCTCATCCCTCGCAGTGTATAAAACTCGTAACTTTTAGGCACCTTCTTTGCAGCTTTTGTGCACCACTTTGTAGCAAGCATAGAAGAAGAACTCCTTTCTTCCTTGTTATCCTCACACACCAAAGAGAGGGGTGGTTGGTTGAGATAAAGAGAGAGACAGGAGAATATAAGAGGGTAGCCAAAAGTACAGCCTATCACTTTTCTTTGCCACTCCTATCACCTATTTATAGAGAGCCTCTTAAACCCAAATAGATCCTTCTGTAGTGAGAATTGGATCTCTATCCAATTATCCTAACTTATTGGATTATTAGATCTCTATCCAATAATATCGATTTACCTCTAATTGGGCCTCATTCAAGGAATCCATTAATGTTGGGTCTCATCCAATGAAATATAGACTTATTGGATATCTCATATCTAATCTTCTACTCATTACAACATCCACCATATTTGTATGACCCTCTAGGCCTAATATTGAGTTGGTGATGAGCTGCACCTGTCAAAACTATTTTTGCTTGACGATGGACTCATTAATTACTGAACTCATTCTCCAATAAGCACATGCATTATATCCATAGTATCCCCACACAAGCAGTTATAAGACTAGTTGTCTCCATTATATGGATGAGTATATAGTATACTGGTCTGTTAGGTTATCTTGAAGTCCCTCTCGAGTAACATATGACCGAAATTATTTAGGATCTATATTTAAAGGTGAATTGGTCTCATTATCATGATCTCATTATGATTGAATTTGTTAGGACCCTAACTAGATTGGGTTCTAAGTTCACTGAGTCTCCTATAGGTGCCGACCATACTAGATTGGGTTCTAAGTTAAAGAAGTGGTCGGTTAGGGTTAGGGAAGAGTTTAAATTAAGTATGAGTCTCCTACAGGTGCCGACCATACTAGTTGGCTAGGGGTTAGGAGTTGAGAGGAGTCTGTTAAAAGTAGGAGTCCTATTAGGAGTTAGGATTTTGAGACCCTATATAAATACATGTAACCACCACAACTTTCTTACCAATATATCAATCTCTTTTTTTGGCCCTTGGCTGAATACCTTGGAGGAGGGAATCCCTATAGAGTTCTAGGAGGCTGATCCCCTATAGAAATCAAACTCCAAACTTAAAATCCGCAAGGGTTCTAACACTTGGTATAAGAGCTACGTTATTGGCATCTCGCTGCTCTTCAATCCTCGTCGCTACCATCTAGCCGCCCATCATCCTTCCAAGCAATTTCCATAATTACTTATCTCGTCACCGACTCCATCATCATCACCCTTGCCGTAGATCCTCCATCTGCTACGGCACCATCGAAATTGCATCACCCGACCCAAATAGCAGTGCAAACTGTAGCCCAAACATCAACCTATCGTAGCCTTGTTCCTAGGCACTTCTTGCCGTAACTACACCAAACTGGTTGCTGCCCTCAATAGAAACCCTATAGCTTCCTTCTTAGCCTCAAATCACTACCATTGAAACCCTATCTAGCCCCCACAACACCCTCAAACCGCAGCAGCAACAACAACCTAAACCGTAAACTATCAATCCAAAATCGTAACCTTGATCCATCACCCTTTTGGCCACCAATCCCTACCAAACTGGTTGCTACCATCAACAGCAACCCTAAGACACCCCTCTAATCCTAAATCTCTGTCACGAAACCCTCCTTACAGCCCCTACAGCAGCTCCAAACCACAGCCCCAATAACAACAAGAAATAGCAACCTAACAACCCCAAACCGTAGCCATCTACTATTGATTCATCACCTCTTTCTGTTAGAATCAATTGGCAGTAAGAGACGGGGGGGACGGGGGGTTGAATTAGTGCAAGTGGAAAAAAATACGGTTTAAGAAAAACTTTTCATTTAGAGCAAAATCGGAAATCAGAAGCATTTCGTTGAGTAAGTGAGCAATAAGCTTATTAAACGAAGCTAAGTTATGATCATACTAAGGGAAAGCTATGTATATAAGAACATGCATAATCAAAAAGGCAAAGTAAAGAGATGCTCAAAGATTTATAGTAGTTCGGCATCAACCTGGCCTACGTCCACTTCCCGAGTCTTCTTCTCCGAGGTCCACTGACGTCCACTATCAATCTTCTTTATGTGAAGATTAAACCCTTACACTTCCCACTCTCCTTTTCTCAGGCTCAGGAGAGGAACCTTACCAACTCACAAGGGAGACTTTACAAGAATTACAATTTTTTCCCTCACTCCCTTGCCCCTTTATTTTCTCTTACAATTTTAGTACACTATTTTTCACAAAATTTCTAGCCCAAAGTCTTGTGTTAAATGCAAGAAATCTTGGGGGGTTTTGAGACCCTAATTAGCTTCAAAATTGGAGCCAAAAATTTAAATGTATCCGAAAAAATTGGATACGGGCAGTACAATCGTCAGTGCCGGCGCCGACAGTACAACCGTCGAAAGTTACCCAAAAAACTAGGCGACGACGGTACAACCGCCGACCTGGGTGGTACAACTACCACCCATAGGTGGTACAACCACCAGGAATCCCAAAAATTTGATCCCTTCATTTTTCCAATCCCAACTTGTACCTTCAGTTTACCCCTTTCCAGGTCAACCAATTGAGCTCAACCTAAGCTCAATCCAATCCTAAATTTTGACCTAGTTTACCTCACTTAAGTTAATTTGGATTCCATCCAAATCTAACTCAAGTAGAACTCAAACCCAAACCGATGCTAACTATGACTTAATCAATTACAATCATATGACCATCAAGTCCACAAGACCCTCATGACTCCCGGCAAGCTTTTTGGCAGCCCCTGACGATCTTCTGGCAAGTCTTTTGCTCTTCTTACAATGAACTCCCAGCAAGCTTTTGATATATTCGACAAGCTTCCGGCGAACTCCTGGCAAGCCTCTAATCTCTTCGGTGAACTCCCGATAAGGTTCTGATACCTTCGGCAAGCTTCTGGTGAGTTCCCACTACATCGTCTGAACCCCGGCCCGATGTCAGACTTGACTCTAGCCTAACATCTGATTGTAATGCTCTCTTTATTGTAGTTAATCTTCAATCATCTCTAACACTATGTTAGATTAATAACCCATCAACTGATTTCATCATCAAAATCCAAGATTCAGCATTTTTGGCCACCAATCCACCAAATCGGTTCATACCATTGACCCAATAGCAAGAGAAGGATCTTGACACCACATATCTAGGGTCTTATGCCATGGCATTGGTGGATCTGATTGATGCCAAGTTGGAGGAAGGTGTAGTGGTGGACCCTACAAAAATCGAGGCAATGTAAAGCTGGCCGACACTTAAGAACATAAAGGTGCTGCATAATTTTCTCAGACGGACGGACTACTATCGCAAGTTTGTCAAGGATTATAGAAAGATCAGTGTCCCCCTCACATCATTTGTTGAAAAAGGATGCTTTTCAGGGGTCAAACAAAGCCTTCGTTGCCTTCGATGCTATCAAGACAACCATGATGTCTACACCTGTGCTAGCACTACTCGACTTCGGTAAAACTTTTATCATTGAAGTGGATGCATCAGGAGTTGGGATCACACCATCTTCATGCAAGAAAGCCAACCCTCACCTACACTAGCAAGGCATTATCTCTTTCCCACCTAAAAATGCCCATCTACGACAAGGAGATGCTAGTGATTATGCACGTGATGACAAAATGGAAACCTTACATGATCGACCAACGCTTTCAAATAAAGACCAACCATAAGAGCCTTAAATATTTTGTCAAGCAGAAGATATCTTCCCCCGAGCAGCAAAAATGAGTAACACGAATTCTTGGATATGATTATGAAATAGCTTATAAAAAGGGGAAAGAAAATATGGTTGTAGATACGCTCTCTCAACTACCCGAGCAAGTTGAATTTTCGACCATCTCTCTTTCGATCAACAACTTCCTCAAAGACATCAGGAAGGAATGGTGAGATGATCCAGAGATTAGGGAGACCATAAAAAAATAGAGGAAGAACCAAGCTCTGTGGCGCATTACAATTGGAACTCAAAGGACTTCAACTATAAGGGACATATAGTACTAGTGTCGAATTCTCCTTGCATAAAGATCATCCTACAAGAGATGCATTCCACACTAGCGATGGGGCACTTCGGATTCCTTCAAACTTACAAGAGAATTGAACAAAAAATTTATTGGAAATGGATGAAGAATGCTATTGCTGAATTTATAGTGTTGTGCAACACATGCCAAGGATATAAAGGCGAGATGGTGGCAAGCCTAGGAAAGCTGCAACCTCTACCTATAGCAGACTTAGTGTAGACCGATTATATTGATGAACTTCATCGAAGGGTTATCCCCATCCCAAGGAAAAGATACAATCCTCATCATAGATGACTATCTCACGAAATATACCCACTTTTGCGCTATCCACAACCCTTACACAGCCACTACATTGCTCGAATCTTCAAGGAAAATATTGTAAAATTGCATGGGATGCCTAGATCTATTGTAAGTGATCATGACAGGGTCTTCACCAGCAAATTTTGGATAGACCTATTTCAGTTACAGGGCACCAAACAGAAGATGAGCATGACGTACTATCCATAAATCGACGGCCAGACCGAAGTGGTGAAAAGGTGCTTAGAGACATACCTCAGATGCTTCACCAATGATCAGCCAAAAGAATGGACGAAGTGGCTCCCTTGGGCCGAGTGGTGGCATAATACGACTTATCAGTCTTCCACTAAATATATTCCTTATGAAGCAGTATATAGCTGACCATCACTTGTAATCCCAAAATATATAATCGACTCATCTAAAGTGGATCAGGTAGATAGGGAGCTCAGGGATGGGGACAAAATTATGAAATTATCAAAGGAAAATCTTTCAATAGCCTAGGCAACAATGAAACAACAGCACGATATACATAAAAGTGAAAGAAAATTTTTAGTGGGAGATTGGGTCTTCCTTCAACTCTAGTTGTATAAGCAGTTATCCGTCCACACTAAAGCATCCATGAAGCTCTCACCATGTTTTTTCGGAGCCTACTAGATCAGGGAGCGCATTGGAGCAGAAGCATACAGGTTGGACCTACCCGCAAGCTCAGGAGCCACCCAGTTTTTCATGTATCATGCCTAAAGCCCAAACTTGGATTTAGCCGAGAGTCACTTGTCGGACACTACAACCCTGGAGAACTAAAGATTTAGCCGAGAGCCATCATTGATCGACGGATCATGACTCATTGTCGACGTCCCACTTTTGAGGTGTTGGTGCAGTGGACAAACTTACCCGCAGAACTTATGAAGACTTGAAGATCAAATTCTCGGAGTTCATGGAGCCTCAACCTTGAGGACAAGATCGATTTGAAGAAGGCGATATGTTAGGACCCTAGCTAGGTTAGGTCCTAAGTTCATTGAGTCATGAATGTAATAAACCCTAAATTAGTCACCACCCCCTATTAAAGAAGTGGTCGACTAGGGTTAGAGAGGAGTTTAAATTAAGTAGGAGTCTCCTATAGCCGTCAACCACACTAGTTGGCTAGGGGTTAGGAGTCGAGGGGAAGAGGAGTCTATTAGAAGTAGAAGTCCTATTAGAAGTTAGGGTTTGAGATCATATATAAACAAATATAGCCACCACTACTTTCTTATCAATAGATCAATCTCTTTTTTCAGCACTTGGCCGCATACCTTGGAGGAGGGAACCCCTATAGAGTTCCAAGAGACCGATCCCCTATAGATATTAAACCCCAAGCTTAGAATCTGCAAGGGTTCTAATAGAATTCTCGTTGCATAGATCCATGGACATCACAATATATATGCAATAGGAAACATAAAGTGAGAAAATATCAATAATAATAATATGCAAAGAGATTGTGCAGTATGTCACACGTGCCATCACTAATGTGGTTGGCTTGCAATACACCTATAACTAGCATTGATGACATCCTGATCATTGTGAATGATGTAGGAATGTTCTCCACATTCTTGGCTAACTAGATACTTCTCCATGAAGGGCTAAGGGGAACCATCATACATCTTAGGGATTCGGATCTATAGAGATAGATCTAAGAGGATGCTTTATTCTTATCCAGGTACATAGATACCATTATCAAAAGGTTTAATATGAAAAATTTTAAGAGATGTCTCATATCGATGAGATATGGAATATCACTTTATAGGAGTATGTCCCCAAAGACTTTTGAAGAAAGGGTAGACATGGATAGGATATCCTATGCCTCTACGATAGGGTCTATCAAGTATGCTATGTTATATAGCACATACTCTGCGTGTCCCGAGCAGGTATCTGGCGGATCTAGGTTTGGAATACTAGAAAGCAGTAAAGTGCATCCTTAAGTGGTTGAGAAGACTAAGAATTTTTTATTAGTATATAGAAGAGGTAGCCTCTAGGTTGAGGCTGCATAAACTTGAGTTTTTAGTTCAAAGTCGATAATAGAAGTCGAATTCATGGTATATCTTCACTCTGAATGAAGGAGCAGTAAGTTAGAACAGTTCCAAGCAAGATACCACTGCTAACTTGACCACAAAGGAAGTATATTGCTATGGCAGAAGCAGCAAAGGAGAGAGTTTGTATAAAGAAGTTCATCATGAATTTGGGAGTCATAACGAGTAGCAAAGAGCCGATTACTATATATTGTGACAATAATAGGGTAATTGCTCAAGCAAAGGAACCTATGTATCATCAATAGTCTAAGCATGTTCTGAGGATGTCCCACTTGATCAAAGAGATCATTGCCCGTGGAGATGTAGCAATGGAAAGAATTTTATCCAAAGATAACATTGCAGATCCACTAATGAAGTCATTGTCTCATATTATCTTTGAGCATCACGGGGGTCTGATAGTGATCAGACACGTAGGTGATTAGCTTTAGGTCCAGTGGGAGATTGCTAGTTACAGGTGCTCTACAAGTCAATCACGTGAGTGATGACACGTGTAACACGTTGCATAGTCTTTTTATTTATTATTGTTATTATCATTGTCTCACTTTATGTTACCTGTTACATATATTATGATATCCTTAGATCTATAGAATGAGAATTAGATTATGATAAGATCATGATAATGAGACTAATTTTTTTTAAAACATATATCTCAAATAATTCTGGTTATAGGTTACTTGAGAGCAATATAGAGAGATAACCGGATAGACGATGTGCTATATGCATGTCCATATGATGGAGGCAATTGGTCTCATAGTTGCTTGTGTGAAGACATTAGCGATATAGTGCAGGTGCTCATTAGAGAATGAGTTTACTGATTGATTCGCTTACTAAATGCTAGATAGTTAATAAAACCTAATCATCATAATGCAATTATGTAGTCTCAGTTGTGTGTCTAGTCCTTAGACTGGAGACACCAAGAATATCTTGTTTGAGTACTCCATTCTTTTATATCCAACTTATGGATCTAGAAGTTTCAGATCTAGAATAATCGATTATCAGGAATGACTACAAAGGTAATTAAGTGTTAATAAAGGATCATCCACTCTCAGTATCACAAGAGAAATATCTCATGGATCATCGCCAAGCAAATCCTTAGCCAGGATTATTCGGATTGAGAGATAAGTTCTCCGAGAGAATCCGATTAGAGTGAGACTCCAATATGATTTCATATGGGCCTGACAATACCATTGTTGATATACGATCTCCAAAATATTAGATGGATGAGAGCCTATATATACACGTTAATTAAGGACAGATAAGTCCAATGGATTAGATCTTTTGTACTACTTGAAGACTATGACATAATGACCTAGTATATTCATAATCGATGAATTGAGTAAATTGTTATAGAATAATAATTCATCGAATCAAAAAGAATTCTGAGTCAGAAGGAGTTCTGACAGGTGCAACTCACAGCCAACTTGGTATTATTCCTAGAGGGTCACACACATATGATAGATGTTATGACGAGTAGAGGTACAGATATGAGATATCTACCGAGCCTCTATTTTTATTAGATATCCAATAAGCCCCTGTATTATTGGATCCTATAGATGAGATCCAATAAGAGCTAATAAGTAATTATTGAATAGAGATCCACTAGTCTAAAAGATTTAGATAATTGGATAGAGATCCAATACCCAATATGGTAGGATCCGTTACGATTAAGCTATCATGCACCTTTAAAGATAGGAAGGGGCTAATGGGCTAGAGCTTTCTACGACCACCCCTCCTATTCTCCTCTCCTCCTTAGTCAATGGCCCTTGTTTGGGGTGTGTGGATAGCAAGAAGGGTCGGCCCCTTCTTGAAGAGATCACAGCCTTATGATGCACGTAGAGAGGAAGATCGTGCAGCGATATGAGGAGTGTAGTCGCCATGTCCACTGTCTGGATCATTGCTAGAGAGGAGGACACGTGCCCTCCTTTATCCTCTCCTTTGGATGGATATACGATCTCCCCAAGTATCATATTTAACACACGTATTGAATTTTTTCAGTTTTACGATTTCTCGCGCACCAATCCTCGTACGATGACTTGATATTTTCTTTAAGAAATTTGATTTCTATTTTTTATTTTTTGCTATACATATGATGTCCAATATGAGATTTCCCAAATAGATCTAACCTCTAATTTTTAGATATGTTGTATATGAATTTATTATAATCCTAAGGCCCTTGGTATTAGTTTAATATAAGATTGGTTCATTAAGTTATGGGTGTTCAGATCCAAGATACTCATAATCCCCCAATTTCTATGAAGGGATTTTGTTTGAGTTGAACTCTTTAGATATATAATAAGATCTTGGTCTTTTGAACATTGTATGTTCTATGAAAAGATTTTGTTTGAGTTGAATTGAAACCCTTACGTCTTAAAAAGATCTCTTAGGGTTTTGTAGGATCTATAACTGAGTGAATATCATCTTGGTGCACTAAAATATGATATTTAAACTTTCATGTAGTCTCATCTTAGTTTCAATAGAAAAAAATAGAAGATGGTAATTGAATTTGGATGGTACTTTAGCCTCTTTATGATTATATTTTATGCTAAAATTTTATATATATGTAGATTTATTTCTCGTGAGCTTTTGCAAAATTTTATGGTAATCTAAGATGGGTTGGTTAGCAATAATAGTGAAACATGATTTTTTGTATAGAATAGAATTATTAGTTGATTGATAAACACTATGTCATGAATTATAGTTTGAGCTATTGGGGAAGGAGTGTTGGAATTTGAATACTTTCATCCGAGTGTAGTCTATCTAGAGGAGATTCAATCAATATTTTTTTTATAAATTATAGTTTGCATAAAGAACTATTAGTGTCTTAAGATATAACCTTCTTTATTTTGGGATAACATACTTCAAATTTGATATGTTTTTAGCTCCCTAGTACCCTAGTACCCCTGATCATTGAGGACCATGGTCCTTCGATAAAAACTTAATTTTATGTCGAATCTAGTAAGTATAAGCTAAATATAAATTAGTGGTCATATGTTTTATTCGCATTCAAATATATTTTGGAAGCATGTTTTAATAAAATGAATGTCATGAGTTAGCTAAAAGCATGGTGTTAATGTATACATTGTTGAATCTCGGATTTTGATGATGAAATCAATTGATGAGTTATAAATTTAACATGGATTGTTAGAGTTGCTTGATGCAGGATTAATTACGATAGAAGAATTATTACAATCAGGATTGGCCAAAGTCAAGTCCATGCATCGAGTCAATGCGGTTGGAAACTCGCTAGGAGTGCGTCGGAAGCTCGCTGAGGGTATCGGGAGCTTGCTAGGATGACGCAAGAGAGTTCGTCAAAAGAAGACCGAGACTCAACGGAAGATTGTCGGGGGTAGTCGAAAAGCTTGGCGGGAGTTAGGATGGTCTTGTAATGGATGTTTGGCTATTATGATTATATTTAATTAAGTCATAATTAGCATCGTGTAGGTCTAACTATAACAAGATCAATGGAGTTACAACCAGATAATTGGCCAAGATCAAGCTTAGGCATCGGGCCGAGTTCGGACGATGCGGTGGGATCTCGCCGGGAGTTCTCTAGGAGATTCGCTGAAGGGATCAGGAAGTTCATTGGGAACATGAAGGGAGATCACCAGAAGAAGACCAGAGGACTTGTCACAAGAATTCCGGAGACTACCGGATTGGCGGAAGTTTGGTCTAAATTAAGTTTATGGTCCTTAAGTGTTGTAATCGTTAAGTCTTAGTTTGAAGTGAGTCCTAATTGAGTTTAATTTAGATGAAATTCAAATCAACTCAATAAGGTAACTAGATCCACTCCTGGGTTTGGTTGAGCTTAAGTTGAGCTCAATCAGTTGACCAAGCACCTGGTCAACATAAAGTCAAAGCCGAAATTCGAAAAGTGGAGGGAACCACTTTTGTGGAGAATCCGACAGGTAAACCATCAGTGAATAGTGGTTGGACCACCTGTACAACAGAATCCGGGTGGTAGCCAGCAGCTTTTGGTGGGTAAATTACCCAAGTAGCGGTTAAACCGCTCGTACCACAGAATGCGGGCGGCGGCCAGTGGCTGACGGCGGGTAAACCACCCAAGTCAGTGGGTGAATCGCCTGTACCTGAATTTTTTGGATATGATTGGATTTTGGCTCTGGTTTTGAAGCCAATTTGGGGCCTATAAATACCTCATGTTTTCTTATATTCAAGACAATAATTTTGGGGATTATATTATGAGAAAATATTATGTGAGAATTATAAGAAAAAGAAAAGGGATAAGGGAGAGAGCTTAGAGTTGTAAATCTTATCCCCCTTGTAAGCTCAAGTGTAAGAGTTTGGTATTCACCCAAAGAAGATCGGTAATCAACGCCGGTGTGCCTCAAGAAGGAGGACTCGGGAGTCGATGGAGGCCTTTGGCGTCGAATCACTATAAAAATTGTGAGTGGTTCTTTGCTTTCATTTGATTATATATTTCTTGTATTAAAGCTTCCTATTTAACTCATCTTTTAAGAAAGCAAAGTTTTCTCAATAAGTTCTTTACCTTAAACATTACTTATCTATCCGGTTTGATTATCTACTTAAAAACTTATCTTTGTTCACTCAATCATTTCACTAAGAACGAAAAGCTTCGATTTCCCTTTCTTATTTTAATCGAAAAGATTTCATCTAGAAAGAATATTTACACTTGCACTAATTCAACCCCCCCCCCCCCCCCCCCCCCCCCCCCCCCCCCCCCTCCTCTTAGTGCCAATTAATCCTAATAATTTGTATCAGAGCAAGGTACTTACTCTTTGGATTAACACCCACTTGAGTAAATTGCTTGTTTTGGCATGAATGAGGGATATTCTATCTCACGTCCTCCCATGTTCAATGGGACGGATTACATATATTGGAAAACACGAATGCGTTAGCATCGTATTTGAGTCATAATTAAGTTAGATTTGGAGAAATCCAAATTAACTCAATGTGAAGCAATCGGGTCCACTTTTGATTAGGATTTGAGCTCATTTCATTAACTCAGAAAGGGTTCAACACAAGGTACAAGTTGTTAGTTACAGGTGCCCTACAAGCCAATCACGTGAGTGATGGCACGTGTGACACACTGCGTAATCTTTTTGCTTATGATTAATATTGACATATTCTTACATTATATTATTTGTTGCATATATATTGTGATGTCCTTGGTTCTATGTAATGAGAATCGGATCGTGATGAGATCACGATAATGAGATCGATTCACCTTTAAACATAGATCCTAAATAATCTCGGTCATAGGTTACTCGAGAGGGACATTGAGATAACCGGACAGATCGGTATACTATATACCCGTCCATATGATCGAGATGGTTGGTCTCATAGCTACTTGTGTGGAGACACTAAGGATATAGTACAGGTGCTCATTGGAGAATGAGTTCACTGATTGATTCGCTTATGGAATGTTGTATGGTTAATGATACTTAATGTCATACAGCGATTCCATAGTCCTAGTTGTGTATCTGGTTCTTAGACTTGAGACACCAAGGATGTATTGTATGAGTACTCATTTCTTTGATGCTAGACTTATAGGTTTGGAAAGTTCTAAATCTGGTATAGCTGGTTATCAGGATTAGTAGCCAACCTTACGAAGGCAATTGAGTGTCAATAGAGGATAATCCACTCTCGGTATCATGAGAGGAATATCCCATATGTGCTTGCTCAGACAAATCCCTGGCTAGGGTCCTTCGGATTGAGAGAGAAAGAGTTCTCTGAGAGAATCCGATTAGAGCGAGACTATGATGGATTTTGTATGTGGCCTGATAGTACCATGTCCAATATACAGTCTCTGGGATATTAGTTGGATAAGGGATTATAGATACACGGTAACTGTGGACAAATAGGTCTGATGGATTCGATCAACCTGTACCGTCTAGGGACTATGGCATGGTGGCCTAGTACGTCCATAGTCGATGAGTCGAGTGAATTATTATATCAGAAGGAGTTCTGATGGGAGTGACTCACGGTCAGCTCGGTATCGGGCCTAGAGGGTCACAAACATATGGTGGATGCTTCAGCGAATAGAGGATTGGATGGAGATCCAATTAGCCCCTATTCTCATTAGATGAGACTCTATACTAATGGGCTCCTTGATTAAGGCCCAATTAGAGGCCTAAGGAGATTATTGGATAGAGATCCAATAATGCAAGGTTAGTAGGTAATTGGATGGAGATCCAATACCCACTAAGGCAGGAGCCCTAGGATTTTTGGTGGCTCTCTATAAATAGGAGGGGAGACTCATGGTTGATAGGCTACAGCTTTAGCCATCACCTCCTATTCTCCTCCCTCCCTCTGCGCAAGAGTTGCGAGATCAGATTGGAGGAGTTTTGCTGCAGAGATCCATCATATGGATACTGCTAGAGAGGAGGACGTTTGACCTCCTTCATCTTCTCCATCCGGATCTAGAATACATGGATATATAATCTCCCTAGGTAAAATCAATCTCTCACACATACATGGATATATAATCTCCCTATGTTAGAGATCATGTGAATAATCATGATATATCTTTCAAATTTATTAATACAAAGCATCAATTAACTGATATTTTTATAAAGCTATTAAATAAAGAGCAATTTCACTTTATTAGAAGATAGTTAGGAATGTTAAACTATCCAAATGTATGATTTATTATTTTTTAGATTTCTTAAGCCTTTTCTTGAAAATTACATGAGATGATTTTAAATGCAATAAGAAGCTCTTATATTTTTGGATTTCTCCATTTTTGAGCTATATTTTAATATTTTAATTCTTGGATTCATTAATATTACCTCTCCTCCCTCCCCACCCCCCCTCCCCCCCCCCCCCCCCCCCCCCCCCCCCCCCCTCTCTCTCTCCCCTACCCACCCCTTCTTTTTTTTTTCTTCTTTTATGTTATTTACAAAGAGGAGGGAGAAAGTAATTTGATGAGAAATAGATTAAACTTTATTCGTCTTATTAGTTTACTAAAGGAGAATAATAGACAAACTTCCTCTCTTTATGCGTTAAATATTGTATTAAATGTTTAAAAAAGTATTTAAATATAATTAAGTATCCCTCTTTTTTTGTTGATGACAAAGGGGAAAAAATGAAATGTCATATGATATGATTGATAACGTAAGAGAACATGAATGTTGTAATATTGTATGATTGATGCCAAATAATATAATTGAAATCTTTGAAATGAATGATGTAATGTTTAAGCTTTGAAATGAATGTTGTAATGTTTGAAATTTTTATGTGATACCGAGAAGATGAATACTTTAAAAATTTTATCATGTATGGTTAAATTATGAAAAGTTTAATATTATCAAAATGTCTGAATTTAAAAGTGATGGGTTCTTTTGAATCAAATGTTGTTCTATTTATCCTATGGCATATATATAGGGGGAGTTAATGTTAACTTCCATCATCAATTGGTTGTCAGCATTAAAAAGAGGGAGATTATTAAATCTCATATTTTAATGATGAAATCAATTGATGGGTATTATGATCTAACTTGTGTATTAGAGAAAGTGATGCAGGATTAACTATGATGATGAAAATGCAATACAATCTGATGTTGGGATGGAGTCAAGTTCGAGCATCAGGCGGGGTTCAGACAATGCAATGGGAACTCGTCGGGAGTTCACCGAAGGATTTCGAGAAGTTCGTTGGGAGTTCAGAAAATCAATTGATATGTTACACAAAAATGATTGTAATTGTAGTGTGTTGTAATTAGCATCGTAATTGAGTTCTAATTGAGATATATTTGAAGAAATCTAAATTACCTCAATGTGAGGTAACCGGGTCTACTTTGGGTTAGGATTTGACCTCCAGTTGAGCTCATTTTATTGACCTGAAAATGGATTAATAAAAGGTACAAGTCGAGTATAAAACTATACAAAAAGTATAGTTTTCAGGATTCCCGATTGTAGTATTATTGGTGGGCAGCGGTAGTACCACCCAAGTGGTGGTAGTACTGCCCAAGCAGTGGTAGTACCATCATCACCTCTGTTTTCGAGGCACTTTCGAGTATTGCCCGTATCCGATTTTTTTTTTTAATTTTGGCTCCATTTTTTGAAGTCAATTGGGGTCTATAAATATCTCAAGTATTCTTACATTGGAGAGTAAGAAAGTACAAGAAAAGCGGTCATAATCTTGGTCAAAATTCTATAAAATTTGAGCTTCCCTTGAATGCTTCAAAATGTAAAGTGAGTTTAAGTGAAGAGAGAGAAAAAAATTATGAAGGTTCCTCTCCTGAACATGTGAAAACGATAAAAGTGTGAGTTTTGATCTTCACCAGTGAAAGAAGATCATTAGTGGATACTGGCAGACCTCGATAAACAAGGACTCAGAAAGTGGACATAGGTCAAGCTTTTGGCCAAACCACTATAAATTTATGAGTCTTCCTTTACTTGTTCTTTTTAAACTTATTTTCTCATTTTAGTAGTCTTTAACTAAATCTAATTCTTCTTTTGAATTTGGTTTAAATCGCTCGCTTACTTGCTTTCTATGAATTCCAAGAAACGCTTCTGATTTCTTCTTTACTTCAAACAAATTTTTGGAAACGAGTCCTTTTTGCACTTGCACTAATTCACCCCCTAGTACCAACTTGATCCTAACATCTTAAATTTAAAAGGTGAGATAGATAATTCCAACAATGACCCGAAGTTAAACAAGTATCACAACCAATGTTTTCTTTCTTGTAGTCATAGTTTCTAAAAAAAGGGCTAGAAGCACAATACAATATCTTAAAAATGAAAGCTTAAGACATATGATTAAAGATCCGATATTTGATTGAATGCTCACTAGCTAGGATTAAGGATATGTTACCTTCGATGAAGATAACCAAGGAAAAAATATTAGTATTCTTAATATATCCAACCTTCTTATATGGCATTAGATACTTGGAAATGCAAGAACTAACTATATCCTATAGAGATTTGCCTCCAAGTACAAGTTCAAAAATAATAATAATTGACAATATATCACTAAGCTTGTTAGTTTATCATACATAGCTTTGTTAAAGACAACATAAATAATTAAATTAGGACATAAACACATCTTGTCGATTATATGTTTGATCCACTAAATGAAAAGATTCACTAGTAAAATGAGAAAATTTTAAAATGAAAAGATTTTTAAATTTCATCATAGGGATGAAGTTGATTGCATTACTCTTGGGATTCTTTGCAATGAAACATGGATTCACTAGTACTTTCTCTCTCCAAGAATCCCCCAAATATATGTATATTAAAGTGTCAAATGCAAATATTTTATGCTTAAGATTATATTGAAAATTCATATGCTGATCTTAAGAAAATTATGATTGTAAAAGAGGTGATTCATATTTTTTATATATTTATTTTCATGGCATAAGAACCATCTTGATGATGAAATAAGTGACAATTATACATGGAGAAGTTGTCACTCAATGTTCATGATTTAGGGAAGTATAGTGTTCAACATATTATGATGATTATTTTATACTTTGTTGCCCAGTTTTCTTTTGGTTAATGACGAAAGGGGAAAGTATTCTGATGATTTAAATCCTTCATGTCTTACCTGAGTTTTCTTGATATCTTTATTACATGCAATAAGCGAGTCTTTTGGCTTACTTGATGAATATTTTAGAAAATGAATTATCATTTTCGAAAACTCATGAAAATGACTTATTACATGATGAAATAAAAGTTGAAATTTTTGATCATTTGTGTGCCCCTCCTTTTGCTAGTGATAGAGGGGAAGAAATATCCAAGACATATGACTTACGCATCCTCTTTGTTCATGACTTATGTTAGATTTTATGACTTATTTTACTTTTGATATTAATTTTCATAGCTTGTGATTTATATTTCTCTTCGATTAATGGTGCTCATGACTTGTGATCTATCATATATATATATATATGTCTCTTATGCCATTTTGATATTCATGACTTGTACTTCTCATGACTTCTTAGCCTCTATGATTTGAATTTATCTTGGTGACTTAATCTTAAGCTTCTTAATTTATCATGATATCAAAGGTATTTTTATGTTCACACAATTAGATCATTGATGTACTCTCTTCTTTTTGCTAATGATAAAAGGGAAGAAGATATGACTAAATATAATGACAAACAAATGATATGGTATTTAAAATATTAGGATGTTTACAAACAAATTATATTCAAGTTATATTTCACTTGATAGTATATTTTACTTGATTCAATTTAAGACTCATGCCATCAAATTAAATTTTATATTTTTTAAAAGGATATGTATCGTATACTTGTGACATATAGATAGGTGAGGTCTTTTAAATCATTCATTAATTAGTTATTATTATTAGAAAAGAAATATTATTAGTTTAAATTTTGATGATAAAATTAATTGATAAATTTAATGAATTAATATTATACTAAGTGATATAGGAAATATTTCGACCATGAACTATGACTACTAAGGGAGTCAAGCTGAAGAGTCGAAACGTTAAATCTAAAGATTATTGTGTTGAAGCTTAAACTTGAATTATGATAGAGGGCATTGGCCATATGGTACTGAGGTAAAGATCGAGTAGCATTGAGAGGTTGGTCGGTGAGGTGTGAACCAAGTGGTGTTGGGGGGATCGGTCACTCAAAGCTGAGGTGACAATCATACGGTGCTGAAGTATCGATCACATGGTATTGAAGTGTTTGTTGATCATATGATACTCAAATATTGATCACATAAATATCAAGGTGTTAGATCAGATCATGTCATACTTATCAATACTTGTACCAAATCCATATACAATCATATATCTTGCACAATATTGAACTCAAGCCATCAAGAGGTGCTTGCTTGCTTATTAGTACACATTTTAAAAAAAAACGCCAAGAGCTTTAGATGGTATATTGCTTGCGAGAATTGCTGGGTGGAAGCTGATCAGTATGAAGAATTTGGGCTTTAGACTAATTTGTTCTTAATTGTTTAACATATTAACTTCACTTGATTTTATCAACGCTTTGGGGACTATATTTCAGATCTACGATATGGCACGTTGTAGATGCTTAGGCACTTGAATTCATTTGCTGTAGTACTTACTACCTGCACTTTCCTTGGAAACTTATGAGCTATGGTCTCTCGAGTCTAAGCAATCAAGCTTATGCAATCATGGGCGATGGGGCCATCGATTATGGGTATATGCCACTTGGATTCAGGGGAATGCCACTGATTTAGTAATAAATATAATGTAATATGTTCATTAAATAAATTACAGTATAGAAATCATGCATTTCATAAAGTTCAATATAATATCTGAGACAAAGGCTTGGGATGTACATTTTTCAGAATCTAATATGTTTACCTTGTCAAAACCTTGGCCAAGAAAATACACAATAAACATAATGGACAACCATAAAAAGGAATTTGCTAAACTTCGAAACTGAAGTGAATATATTAGTGATAAAATAATTTATATCTAAGGTTTGAAAGCTCAAACTCCAGTCTGGAAGCAAAGTTCTGGTTGAGGCTGCCTATACGAAACAGTTTGACCATGCACCTGAACTCACTCATCAAGGAATCGCATTCATGCTACAAGTAGTTATTTGAAGAGGATATGACAAATTTAAACTAGTGAAAACTACTATCCTCGTCATCTCTTCTGAGCTCATGAAATTCACTGGTGAAATCTGGCACCATCTTTGATCAGAGGGTTCAGGAAAAGCTGATGCCAATTCACCATCAGACTTAACATTGTGCTACAGGAAACCTGATGACTTCAGGGCTTCACAAATGATTCCCGGAATCCTGAGTCTGGTTGGCGTGCCAAAGCTTCTTTTGACAAGCTAATAGTTTCTCCTTTGACATGATGTATTCTGTGCCTTGTTTCTCACAATCCCATCTCATTCCTTTGGCAATGGTTGCTATAGCATCAATGAAATAGTATGATTCACGGATTAGTGCATACCCATTTGGACGTAGGATTCGGTCCATCTCAAGGAGCACATATTTCATTTCACATCTGCAAAATTTACAGCAAAAAACCGTGCCATGTTATTGCGTTTGAAGTATTCTACTTAGCAATAGCTTTGGGTTCACTTGAGAATAAACGTACAGCAGCACATGATACTTGTTTTACAAATGCACCTAAGGCACACAGACAGCACAGATAGAAACCATAACGGGAAACAAGCAGAAAGAACAGTGCAATTTAAATGTTCAATCATATAGGCCTTCTCAGATAATATAATAATAAAAATAATTGACTTCCACTTCCACATATTTCAAAAACCAGAAAATTTCAAAATGTAAGACATAATGTCTTTTAACTTAGAGACTGAGCATTCAAGAACAATTTGTCATTATTAGATTAGCCTATCATCAGACTCTGGTGAGATTTGTATTAAATAAAGCCACATTCTGAAGTCTTACTTCATCACGATTTCTTAACGTCAGGAGAAAGGCCGATTCTCTTAAATCAACAGATTCTCAATTCAAGATAAGGATACACTAAGTAGAGTTATTCTCCATTATGACTATGTCAAATAAAGTTTTTTCCAAGTTATGTCTCTTTTTTGTTTTGCAGGGGAGCTATATATCATCTTTAAAACACTGATAGAAAGGTTTCGTAAGAAAATCATTCAGTGTTCGAAGCTTGAAGTGAGATAAAGAATGGATATTAAAAATTTCACCTGTGACTTTCAGCAGTAAATAGGCCATCCAGATGCAACAGGTCATACGTACGAGGATAAGTTGAGAATGGCTCACACCTAAAATGGGTTGGAACAGATAGAAATTATGTTTTCAAAATGCACATTAGTCAATAAAAAAGATTCTATATAAATATCACAACTTTACAAGAATCTGAGGTGAGTCCAACCTATGTCAAATGCACAAAATCCAAGATGATAAATCCAAATTACTTACATCTGGCAGTGTGATATGTGGTTTCTTTGTAACATAGAGCAACATTTGGACATAGTTGTTGCAAGTAATTGCAAAAATAAATTTGTCACTTCAACCATGAAAGAGCTACATAAGAGTCAATCCTTGAAATATATTTAAACATATGCATTTTAGGCAGCAAAAAGAACAATCAATAATAGATTTTGCATTGGCACACAAAGATATAAGCACAATGCAATGATGGGTAACTCCACTAGCTATGCATGGCATCATCCTAAATGGCTGAAGTGGTCAATAAGTAAGCTTCAGCCAACCTTGGAGCAAAGCCACATCCTCATCCACCATTAGTTAAGGCCGATGACCAACGAGGTGAACTGATTTTTTCTCATGTCGTGGCCCTTCTTGTTAGGTCTGTACACACTTCTATTAAATAATCCCATTCAAGCAGGATATCACCTTCAGCAAGTACCTTTTTGACATCTGCAAGCTCCCAATGGGAAAAGTCGGTATCGGCAATGATCTAAAATGCAATCTGAGCTTCTGAAGCTAGCATTTGGCTCCACGGTTGACCACTAGCTTCCTACCTATGAGCAGTCTAACAATCAATAACAGAAAGTTCCCCTGAAGGACGTCAACATTCCCACATACTCTCATACTACACATCCTGGCACATTCTTTTGTACCTCTCAAAACTATAGGCCACATTTAGGCATTGAAGGGTTCTTAACTATGATAATCATTATGTGTCTCCTTCCTCTTTTGCAGGCTCAGCACCTGGATTCAGCATTCCATCAAGTCTTCAAGCTAGTTCATCCCTCAGTTGAGAGAATCCAGAATAAGCTTGCGACTGCCAAATCGGACCCAAAAATCTCCCAGTTCTTCGTAGCAACAAACAACTTTTTTTATTAAAGTAGAATATATTGACTTTAAGAAACATAAAGTGGGAGTGTAATGCATATAAGTATGTTTATCTGAAAAGATAGCTGAGATCCTACAGTTTCAGGATACATTTGAGAGCAGATGAAAAACTAAAACAAAAGAAAAGAGTTCAAACATCAACAAAAAATCTAAATGGAAGTTGTTATTTCCTAGAAAGTTACATACGGCAAAAGCTCTATCACAAAACAAATATGTCATAGTCCCTTTGAATGCAACAATTCATGCATGTAATGATAGTTTCTAGCATAGAAGATAAACAAATTGATAATCTCTAGTACCAAAGAAAATAAGGAACAAGTTCTCTTCCAATTTCTTCCACTTTCACTACATGCTTTCTGACACTGAAAATTTAAAAACCTAGGCACTCCATATTCTTGCGACAAATTGAACAAAATTTATGCAGCAAAATTCCACTTTAAGTAATTGCCTAGATGGAAGCTAGAAGAAAGTGGGGAAGAACAAAAGTGGTCTTTAAAGTCCAAAAAAAATTGTAGAAATTCAGAATAATAGTTTATTGATTTCAAAAGCCAGTATGTCTATGATTTCAGCAAAAGTTCACTTAACAAAGAACACACCAAGTATATCAATAATCACATATCAATTCTATATGCTCAAGCAAATGAAGTAACCCTTTCATAATAGATTATAAAAGGAATTGAATTGCACGTATATCAAAAAACTGTAGATATAAACTAGAGAATTACCAGTCATGATAGGTGCCAATTAGTCCCCTATCATAGACCACCCCAAGTGAATTTGGACCATAAGAGGAAACAACATTCATGACCCATAATGGAGAATCAATAAGAGCTGTTGCAAACCCTCCATACAATGTATTCATATCCATCACATTTCGGATTTCATCACTTCCAAAAGCAGGAAGTAATGCTTTATAGTGTTTCACCCTCACCTTCCATCTACTGTTATCATGCTTGAAACCACCAGAGTTTCCATTGAAAATCATAGAAATACGGTCTGGGCATACATGCAACCGATTTGGCCATTTTGGTACAAAGTTCAGTCCCAATTTCTTAAACTTTTGGCTTGGAATAGTCAGACAAGGTTGCAGTGGAGTATACCATGCCGAATCTGGATCTGAGCTATAATCACATTTAGGTGGGTAAGATGATGAAGTGAGTCGATCGTAGCAGCTACCATCTAGAGACTTCCGCCACACAGCAATGTCATCCTTTTTATTGTAGAATTTGAAGCACATGCTAGTTAGCAACTTCTTCAATTTGTCATAGTCTGACTTCTGTTCCTCCACTGTTGTGTTCCACCCACGCCATCTGTGTTCGTAGTTTATAGGTGGTCCCGAGAGCACCCAGAAGCCCCCAGGTCTAAGTATTCGGTGTATTTCCAGTAGGTAAATACCATCTGGGGAAGATAAAAGATAAAACAGTGAATTCAATTGAACATAATAAGTGTAAAACACTACTTGTTAATCTCTGAGCTTGAATGAGGCAATGGAAGAACTAATTAAGTGTACAAAAAGGAATTTTACATCCCTCTGTCATAACAAGAAAATTTAAAAGAAAATAAGTAGCCAAAAGATTCCCACAGGAGAAGCTTTCAATCTGAATCCAGGACATCGGGCAGACCACTGAGATGGCAAATGACAACAAACCACAAAATGTAGAGCATTGCTTAAAATCTTTAGACTTGGTGCAAGTTGAATCATGCAACTTCAGATAAATATAGGGCAGGTTAAGAAAATATCATAAGCATATCCCCTGAGGAACAGCCTACATCTCCAATTTAGACCCTTCATTCTTGAATAACTTCTTCAATACTCTGTGCAAAAGTCTCAAGAGAGGTGAGCACAACTTTATCAAAAGTTTAGAAGACTGCTGTATCAGTAGGTATGGGTTGGTAAAGCTCAACTTTATCAAAAGTTTAGAAGACCGCTGTATCAGTAGGTACGGGTTGGCATTTACCAATTTAGCAATTAACCAGGATGGTGGGACCAAATGATTTCGCCTGATCCGACCCGATATGGATTGTATCACCCAATACTTTCTTCATACCAAGGTTACCAGGTGGTAAGGAAACCAGTACAAAGCTGTACCAGGAGATAAGCATACTGCTCATACTGATATCCTTTTTCTATTTTTAACAATTGTGACAACTGTCCTTTTTCTATTTTGTTTTCTCTTGGTTTCTCTCAAACTCTCTTTCTCTTTTCCTTCTCTCTTTTACTCACCTCCACTATCTCCTATCCTTTGCCTCTACTTCTCCTGTGCCTTCTACTTCTCCTAAATAGAGGTCATGCCTCCTCTTCTTCCGTCTCGGCCTCGGCCTCTTCTCCTTCTCCTCTGCTCTTCTTTCCCTCTCTCTTCAGGATGGATGGTAACAACCCATACCAAGGGTCAATATGCCAATCAATACTGGTACAATATGAGTCCAACTATTAATGATGTTATCATGGGACCAAAATCTAAAACTTGAGTTTATCAACTTGGTCCTATAGTTCATATATGTAAAAAAGAGTTAATTCATATATATATATGACAATCAACAAAAAGACTAACTATATATGAAAATGAAGCAAAGGAACTAAAACATCATACAGATGCATTAACATTGAGAGAAGAAACACAATTATCATTTTTACACATTCCTATGCATCTTATGACTCATTCTTTATAGACTTTTTAAAGGGTCTAGTTTACCAAGAACCAGAATCATAATCATTTTGCAGTTGTGAGAAAAGAAAATTTACCATGTTCTGTCCATGGTATAAGACATCTGGAGCAGTGAGCCATATCAAATGAATTGGATGGGAATGGAAGACGCTGAGTTGAAATGATGCCTAAGATTGCTGGAATGCCACGTTCAAGGGCAAACTGTACTTGAGCCTCATGATTATCTCTAGGTGCAAGAGAAACAGTTAAAATGCCATGATCTAATAAATCACCTCCCAAGCTTGCAACCTATTAGGATAAAATTAGTCTTAGCTTGAACAACGAAGGCTACAAACAAGAGACAGAAACAAAAATAAATACATGACAACCAAGAATTATAATCAAATAATGATCTATTACAGGCACAAAAAGAAACAGAAAGAGAACATAATTCTTGTCTGGCTATTGTTTCCAAAAGCCTGACATAAAACTTTTGATTGCTAAAAATGCAAGAATACTTGAAAGCAGAGAATATGCTGCAATCTAAGAAACAGAGAATTTCAAAATGACTTGGATCATAAGTTGGTCTGTACTCACACCACATCCAGTATCAATGGCAGTTCGGATAGTTCCATTCTTCATTCCAGGAATCAGCTTTTGCATCAATTTAACATATGAATTAACTCCATTAGGAAACATGGTACCTCCACCTGGAAAGAAGAATTTGTCACCTTCTTTTCTGAGCCAGTGTTGATTTGATTTCTTATTGATTATCCAGTCATAGGGAACATTCCTGACAGACAAAATAAAGACAGTTGATCCCTGATAACATAATATATAAGTATTCAAAATCTTTCCTGGAACGTGAATGTATACATGTCAGAAAATGGGCAAAGAGGATATGTAAAGATAGAAACTTACCTGTACCAACATTGATCTTTGCTTTTTGGCCATCTAATTGGTGGCTTATATCCATCAGGAGGAGGAATCAAGCATTCATTTCTGTCAGTGATTTGTGGACAATGGCGTTCCATAAAACTAAGTCTGTAATTTCTGTACTTCTTCCATCTCTGAAAGAAACAAAAGCAACTTTTGATATAGTGCCTCCAGTAACAATGGCTCACGAAAATTACTTATTCTTGGTGGATAACAGAAAATAATGAGAAAACTAAGAACTGGAGAGTATCATTTCTACAGAACACTGTCAAAGATTTTGTCATTCTTTTCTTTCCAATAGAAAATAATTTCCTTTAAATAAATTTTCTTTTATTTCCATACCAGATATGATTATATCTTTTTTCTGGAACGTTGACTTTTTCTCTAAGTTAGGGTCTTAAGTCTCATCTATGGAAATGGGATAAGACAAGAACAAGAAAGAGTACAAGAAATATGCAGCAAGTTTGTAAGGAAGAAGAGAAAACAAGTGATAAAAAGGTTGGTGAAGAAAGAACAATATAATATATGTTACGGATGAAACCCAAAAGATATTTATTAATGATAAGGAGATTAAGGAAAGATGAAGCAATTATATCAATACATTATTTAATAAACATTTTATAATATAATTAGTTATAAAGACAGATTATAGCGGTAGGTTAATTATTCATAATATTAGGGCAAGCGAGGTAAAAAAGGTTTATAAAAGATGAAATAGTTAAGAATGTGAGACCTGATAACATTCCTATTGAGATTTGTAAAAGTTTGGGGAATCAAAGAATAGTTTTCTTGACTAATTTATTTAACAAAATTTCGAGATTTAGAAAGATATCAAATGGAGGAAGAGCTTTTTGATATTAATTTGTAAAAACAAGGGAGGTAACTGAAACTGTTCTAAATTATAGAGGCATTAAAATTATGAGTCACATTATGGAATTGTGAAACAGTAATTGAATGTAGAATATGATGTAAAATAAATATTTTATAGACCAATTTGGTTTTATGTTTTGAAGATCAACAATAGAGGCTATTTATTTATTAAGATAATTAATCAAAAAATATAAAGAGGATAAGAAAGATTTTCGTATGTTTTCTATCAATTTAAAAATAGTCAATGATTTTCCTAATGATTCTTTATTGCGGTGGATCTTAAAGAAGAAAGTTATATTCACTAATTATAATGATGTTATCAAAGATATGTATAATAATATAATCACTAGTATAAGAACCATTGGAATGTCCAGGTGAGTTTCCTATTAGTATAAGATTCTATCGATTAGTTCTAAGTCCTTACCTTTTTATATTGGTAGTGGATTAACTTATGAATCATATGAAGGATAGACATCTGTTGTGTATCTTATTTGCAAAAAATACATTTTAATTAATGAGAGTTTAAATAAAATTAATTTTAAACTTGAGTTATGGAGACAAAACTTGAAAAACTTAAAAATTCTAAATTTTATAGATCTGAAATTAAATACCACATTCCTAGAAATTTTCCAAAAAATAAATTTCTCTAGACATTAAAAAGTGTCTTTAGTTAGACCACATATAGAAAAAAATTAAGAATAATTTTTTATACTTTACGTGTCCTGTTTCATTTTATATTTAAGTACTACAGAATGAGATCTCTTAATCAGAGTTTTCTTGGCATCCAAGGTGTAACTAGAAGCAAGTACTTGCATTCATCAGAAGCCGTCAACATTAAGAAAAAGCCTTCCTGTAGGGTAAATTTGATGCAGTCATAGACAAACAAATGTATGTGCATCATAAGTCTTCTTAAATGTTAGCTGTGTGATCTCATAAAGACCTAAAAGCAAATAACTCTCCACATCAGATGGTTAGGAAGTAAGGAGCAATATATCTATGAGGAATGCCATTGGATGGAAAAATTACTCCATAAGGAAAACTATGGCAAGGCAAAGATCAATCCATAAGACAACTAAGGAGGAATTATTAATTAAATAGGAGTGAAGCACCCAAATGCAGGACTGAAGAGCAACGAATACTTGATTACATAGAAATGGGACTAAGGACCCTTGGAACAAAGGAGCATGTATTATGTTAGGCTAATTGGCAAAAGTTCTCACAATTCTTTTTTCCACAGCAACAAAGAAACTATGTTACTTCAAAATATGAGCAAAACTATTGCCTCTACCGTCAGAGGCAATCAAAACAGAAAGATTATGGGGGAAAGCTGCCCATCCATGCAAAATTTGTTCTTTTCAACCACCCAAAATTTGCCAACCAATTGGCAGTGCAATTTCCTTTCCTAAAAACATATATGACTTCAGCCTCCTCAAAAGCCCCCAAGAGATATCACATGTTACTAAATGTAGAAGACAACAGAAACAGAGATGAACTAAAGATAAGATGGTAAACAAAACATCAGTTGGCTACATATCATCTATATATATCTAGTGAGATTATAAATGGAAATCAGATATTAGTTTTGACAATCATCATCGCTGCTTGGTCATATATATGCCAGTTCTACCAGTAATTTGAACTATTATTGCTATTAACAGCCTATTAATTTTATGATAAATTCATCTAGTAAGAAGAATCTACAGTACCTTTGGATCTGTGCATGGTGTGTAATCCTGATAGTCCAAACTACACTCTAAGAATTCAACGTACTCAGTTTTAAGGGGATCTACTGTAGTTTCCTGTTGAGATTGGACAATTGGAGCTTTATCCTGCTTAAAGTATCGATTCTTCTCAGAACAAAAAATGCCTCCAAGATAGAAGGAAAATCCGCATAGGACAATGAATCCTAAAGTAAAGGGGACAATCCTAGGATTTATGTCAAGATAAGCTCCTGGCCTGAAATCTTTGTTCTTCATTTTACTTTTTAGATGAAATACCTGCAGAAAAACAAGCAATTTACAGTAATAAACTAAGAAACGGTGATTTTATAAACCAATTGTGCAACATAAAACAAATTATTAAAATAGAAAATAATCAGATCAGTGTATGACATAATCAAATTTGGAAATAGAAATATACTCAGTTATTTCTAATAATTACTAGAATGCAGAAAAAAAATCAAAAAACACTAGCTAAGCAAGAAGAAACTTAAAACATTTTCAAAACTGGATACATGAAATGGATACAATATTTTAAATTTTACAAATAAACTTTATTTTCTAAAAGGGTTCCCACAATTGTATTTATTGATTGCTTAACATTTTTCAGCAAATCATTTATAAAGTTGTAAACTTGAATTATCTGATCTCATGTAATTGAGCTCTTCTCTACAATCAAGAACCATTTGTAATCATAATATTTCTGACATGTAATGTGCATCTATGCATAAATAAATATATATATATATATATATATATATATATATATACACATATATACATATATATATATATAATAAAGTTAAAAAACAAAAAAAATTGACGTTGCCTCGTTCCTTCTCCCTGCGCGGGCGACGAATCGCACAGCGAAGAAATCACCCGCGGGCGATGGATCGAGAGAGCAGCGTCGGCATGGTGAAATCAACAATCATCCACAATTCATCAGAACAATGATTTATATGAACATTTGTCTTCTCTTGATCTAATTAACAACCTTTCTTCACATTTTCTTACCCTCTAAAGTTAAACTTAGGCAGCAAGGTTCGTCATACCGATCTGTACAGGCATACCGAGATCAGGTTGGTCCGATACGGTATGCCGATATCAAGTGGTACGTATAGGCATACCACTCGATATGTATATATATATATATATATATATATATATATATATATATATATATATATATATATATATATATATATATATAATAAAGTTAAAAAACAAAAAAAAATGACGTCGCCTCGTTCCTTCTCCCTGCGCGGGCGACGAACCACGCAGCGAAAAAATCACCCACGGGCGATGGATCGAGAGAGCAGCGTCGGACTCCAGGTTCTCCCATTTCTTCTCCTCTTCTTCTTTCTCCCTCCATCGGCTGATACCGCCCGAAATCGGCCACCAACGATCGAAATCGATCGTTACCGCCCAACAGCGACCTGCGATGGTCGAAATCGACCGTTGCCGATCGATTTCAGGTGTTAATGGGGCGGAAACAGCCCCAATCAGCCGTACTGCCCGGTAGCGAGCAATCCGCATACTAGTCAGTAGGTGGACCAGTATGTACTGCCCGTACCGGGCAGTACGATTCAAAATCGCCGACCTTGTTACGTAGTTTCCAAAATCAACTAAACTAGACTATGCTTGATGAGTTGGGATTCTACAATGTCTTGTGCAGCATATCTATTGCTACTCTTAAAGTAGTGTCAGTGCTTGCTTTAGTAGTTTGGGAGTATAAATGAAGTCCCATAATCATCTTTTCTTCCCTACAATCTCTTCCATCATCTGTTCATCTGGATTTTTCTTATTGATATCTCATCACCACCTAGCAAACCCATTACTTTGTACAAGCATTTTGCTGCTCAGAAGTCTTGAGAAGGGAACTATAATACTTCTCAAAAGAAATCTTTAAGAAATCTCAAAGTTCACTAAATATCAGTTTGCTACAAGATCTGATTCTTAAGAGGCAAAAATATTTCAAAATATTCCAGGTTTAGAAATTTTAAGAGATAAAACTTAACTGCACAAATTATTTTATGAGTCACCAGAACTTGTAATAATAAACAGAAACACTTGCGTCACCCATCATCAGAAGTTAAAAGTTCAACAAGGACAACTAAAACAATGGCAGAACAACCAAAATGAACTTCGTTTGATTCTACATAAGCATGTAAGGCCTAACTCATTAAGATCTGATACTTCCCACGATTAACTCAACTCTTCACCAAACCTCACCATCTTAAAGTTCAACGGTAAAACACCATTCCTGTGACTCAAAACAATTAAGTTCTGGAGATATTTCTTATCACTAGGTAAAAAATTTAGGAAACCAGTAAGAAAAGTGGCAACTGAAAATATCCAAATTAAGTAGTTGTTATTTTCAGGTTCTCGTCGGACGGCTACGGGAATCATCAAATATAATTGAACCCATCACACATTTTCGCCACGCAAATTCTTGAAATTTAAGAATGAAACACCAGAAGATACTTGTCCCTTGGTTAAATCCTCAAAGTAGAGTTAAGGATCCAGGAAGCCACAAAGTCAGAACAGAATCACTTGGACTGTAGACGAGTAGGAAAAGAAACTCGTGATTTCACAGGATTCAAATAAGGGCAAATCTTGGCGCAGCGACGATCTGCCAATAATTCTTAATTTAGTGATTTGATTCTGCGAGTCCTAACAAGAAAGGTTTCTTTTAAGTGGACCAGTACATAAAGAAACGCTAAGTAACACGGAACCAAACAAAATAGAGAACAGAAAAAAAAAAAAAAACAAGTTCAACGAACCGCTTCAAAATAGAGAGAACAACTAAAGATTAAAAGACAAGAGACGGCAACAGCAAAACCCAATCCAGCCCCCCGCTGGCTGATCACATTTTAATCAGCAGCTAATAACGCAGTGATTGTTGCGTACCTCAAGGAGGAGTGTGCCTTCCTTTTCAGGTTTCGCTGTGCAGCTTAGCTTCTATGCGTTTGGATCGACGAAGAGGAGGGTGAGAACTTGAAAGCGATGGGACTGCGGCCTTCCCTGTGGTGACGATTTTAGTTGTCACAGATCTATCTCTTAAGCTTACTACGGTGGACACACGATCCAAAACAAACTAACAGCCCATCAAAAGTTCGAAAGGCAGCGGCATCCTCCGCCTCTTCGGCCACCTTTTGGGGAACAAAAGGCCGGCTTTTACCTGTCCTCGGCTGGAAGTGAAGAGAGGGGAACAGGCACCGACGAATCGGACGGCAGGGGTCAATCAAAGCTGGCCCAGGTACAGAGACGACGCCATTTGACGAATAAAGGTGGAGTCCACACCTCTAGTGAGCTTGGAGAGGGTTTGCAGGACTTGGACGTAATGTAGCCAATAATAAACAAAAAGGTAAAAGTGTTTGCACGTGGCTTCCAGCCGCGTAAACCAAACCAAACCAGATTCCATGTTTCACCGATTTGGTTCGGTTAGTCGCTTAGATCAAACAAATGAAAACCCGTAGTTACTTTTGCTCATTCGCCGCATGACCTTTCAGCATCAAAGGAAATGATAACCATATGCAAAATTGCACAAATCTTTAAGAATGGACATAGTTAAGACGTTGCACATGTTTGGGCAAACGTTTTGCTTGGGTTCTATACATGACCACCCAAATAAGAGACGGGGTCAAAATCTGGTGTAGACGATGATAACACTCGTATTGTTGCTAATGTCATGAACGATCTAGTTCAGCTAAAAGTATGAGTACACACGGCAACTACAATTTGCTAATCTCAAAATGTTATTACAAACATATATGACTGGTTCGATCACGAGTATACGAATTTAACAACAGTTTTAACCCGCTGATCCTAATTTGGTTTAAATTGGTCAAGACTAGAATCGAGATCAGCCAATTATTTCACAGTTTCGATTATAGAAGTAGAATCGACTAATTATTTTACGGTTTCGAATCGATTTCGACACTAAATTGTGTCAAAAAAACAAATCCACAAGCCAACAACTAGTTGGCTATTACAATGATGTTCAAAAGACCATTTTACCCCTTTTAATAGTAAATAATAAATAATATTTTAAAGATATAAAATTATAAAAATCAAAATTTAAATTTATGAAAAGATAATTTTATAGCTTCGGACAACTATTATAACTATGGGTTAAGGCTATTTTGAAAAAAAAAATAAAAAAAACTATAAATATCTGTTTCTTAAATTTTTTTTATTTTTCTCAAATCTTCTCAATCTTTATATTGCTCTTAAATCTTATCAATCTTCTCAAATAAACTATATTGATCTCTAGTCAAGCCCAAGTTCAGTTCCAGCCTAATTGGAGTTCTAATTGGATTGTAACTTGTTACTAATCAGGCTAAACAAAAATTAATCTGACATCTTAAGCTCAAATATCATATTCAAGTCAGCTCCCAATCCTGAATGCATTAAGGCTCTCCAACACCTAACTGCATTAAGACTCTTCAAGGCCTAACCTATTTAGGATTTGGACTCCACCCTTATCTTGACTATAAAAGAGGAAGGAGTGCCTAACTAGCCCTAGGCTAAGAATAGAGGAGAGAAGAAGAGAAAGAGAAGATAAGAAGGGCAGCAATAATGCCCTTCTTCCTGCCGTCCAACTTTCTACTAAGTTTAGAATAGCTTTCTGGCTAAGAGTAGCAATAGAAAAAGAAGAGGAGAAGAGGAAGAAAGCCTCAATAGACCTTCTCTAATAACAATTGAGATCAACAAGCAAGGAGTTATTTTCTTTCAACTTGCAATAAAATTCTTCAAAAGAGAACTAACATCAACCGGTGGCTTCATCTTTGTCTTCGACATCAAAGACTTAGCAATAATCTCAACAAATAATAGTTCTTCCATAACCTATCAAAGGCACTGTGGAATTGGTGAGATGAGGAAATAAAGGGGGAATTGGTAGCAAGTGTTCTATCGTGATCTATCCACGCTTGTCACACAATAACTTTTGAACAATCATTGTTCGAGAACTCTTTGTTTTAATTCCTTATTTTAGCCACTTTAAATTCATAACAAGAGTAGATTAATTTTTTCTAAGTTATGTTTATTGTAGTAAAAGTGTAACTCTACCAAAAACTTCTATTCTAAAGGTAGTATCAAGTCAATGGTTCATCTAATCTGAACCCCATGTAGATTAGGTGGTATCACAATAATGATCCCTCACCTATGGATCGTTAGTACTAGACAATGATATAAAGCCTCAAGGAAATAGCTACAAGAGTTGGAAATCGAGTCGCACTCACCTAAAGGAAGAACTACCGAAGGGATGGTGGCCAACACTCTCATAGCCTTGGTCGACATTATTGCCCAAATGATAGTATTAGCCTAGTAGATGAAGATTATGATGGGCTAGATGCAAGCCCTATAGTTAAGGATGATCGAGTGAAGAACTAATAGCAAAAGAAAGAGTCGTCTCTATTCAAGACGTGCAATCATGAAGAACATGTTCCCAATCAGAATATCATAGCATAAAATTTCCAATTGTAAGTTGAGGCTCACATCAATATACCCTCCTATGATAGCTTGATCAACGCTTAGTTATTAGACTTAGAATCTCTCTAGATGATCACTCGACAGTAATAAAATACACTATTGGCCTACATGAATAGATTCATACCAAGTTGGGTCTCTTTAAAATATATAATATTTTAATTGCTAGCAACATAGTGATAGTGATTGAGAGAAAGCATCACACTCACAATAAGAAATATATGGATAAGGCCAAAGGAAGCCACCCGAAGGCATAGAAGAATTTTAGGAATCGTGAAACTTTTTCATCCTTAAACGAAAGAATCTATTATGTGAATACTATAAAATTATAAGCCACTTTAGAGAAAAATGTTAGAAGATTCACTCAAAACTCTTCCCAAAGTGGTTGAAGAACGATCAAAGTCAGCAAACCATAGTCACAACCATGGGCGATGACTCCATTGAATTTTCACTGGTATCACATTTGGATCTAAGTCTATCACTGATGGTTAGATCAAAGGCTATAGACTTGAGTCCAACTCCTAGTCCAAAAGTTCGAGAAGAGCTTTTCACTATAAGATCTAAGTGAAGCAAGAATTCGTTGGCATGATCTTTGATACTAAGTGCCAAAAGAACCTCATCTCGGCGAGCTTGGGCAAGAGCTCAGCCTAGAGACAATATTACTTCTTTACCCATATCCTCTTGAATAGTTTCATGATGATGTGGAGATGAAGATCGACTAGCAACAAGATACAATTTGTATCACTAAGGAATCCATTGACAAGGTGATAAGCAAGGTGGTTCCACTTGATCTATGCTAAATCATCCTTCAAGCTAAACTCCAATTCAACCTAATTAGAGTTCAAGTTGGACTCTAATTCCATCATAGTCAAACCTAGAATCTTATGCTCAGATTCAAGTCAACCCCAAGTCTTAAAGGTATTAGGACTCTTCAAGTTATAAATATATTAGGACTCTTTTAAGTCCTAACCTAGCTAGGACTCCACTCCTACCTCAACTATAAATCAAGGAGGAGAGACTCATCTAAAGCATCCCCAAAGCAATCCAAGTTGTTGTTCAGGGACGATCTTAATAGTACATAACATAATTGGCTAACTTCTATTGTCAAATAAGGGGAACCACCAAGCAAGAGGTTTGCACTATTAGGAAAGTACTAGTTATGAAGTCCCTCAACCCTAAGGACTTTGAGCACCTCTCACCCTATAAAACAAATGGGTGTACCCCCATCTAAAGAAAATTAAAGAAGTCACCAACAAGAGTATTGTTGACCATTATTATTCCAGCCTTAGAAGAGAGGAGAAGAAAGAAATTAAGAATTCTACGAATTGCATCCAATCCTTCTAACCATAGCCTTCTTCCTCGAGTTTCAATAGTTGAAGCTCTGCATCAAGCTCCATCCAACTACTATGAGAAGCCCCCAAAGCTTGCTATCCAAACCTCAAGATGAGGCTCTAGTATGTCACGGGCTTAGTTGATTTTACCTAAGCCATACGACACCCATGCGTGTCCATCTGCAAACCCGAGATCTCATAGGATCCCTTAAGACTTGCAAAAGAGAAACGGGCCAGAAAAAATAATTCCAATGGGATCCACAAGCAACTGGTCAAGCAAACACTTTATAAAATCAATACGAATTACACTCATGGATATTACAAATTTAGAGAGGTTGTACAAAAATATAATGGTCCATTACAAACTGAAGTCCCCACAAGTGCTTACAAGATACACTTGTACTTACCAACCAAAATCGACCATAAGGCAAACCAAACTAGGACGACCAAGCTTACTGCAAGCCCGTTACTTGATGTACAAGGTATGTACACAAACCGACGGACACAAACAAACATGAGCATTTCATCGAATACCTTATTTATATTTTTGTCCATGACATTCTTCCCCACTTATTCCTTCAATGTCCTTGTCGAAGCCACTATAGACGCTACATCTCCTCGCCTTTTCGTGAATCTTCAATCTTCTGCTTTGGCTGCAACACGCCCCTTTGGCTCCCAACTGCTCTTCGTCGCTGTTGTTGAGTAGTCGAACTCTGATCCGTCATGCTGTTTCAACTCACCAATGACTGACTCTGGTATGGGGTTGGCTGTGTTGTGCTAATCCTTGTTGACTCTCGCAGATTCTTTTGATGAAGAAAAAGACCTGCCTTAATATGTGCTAGTATCATAGTATATTCATGTTTCTTAAACTGGATGTATGCTTGTTGGAACTTTAACGAGCATCACCTCGAAGACTTTGAAGTTTTTGAGGTCCTTCCTCCACAATATTTGCTCATTGATCCTTCTTCCACTTTTAGTTATCACTTCCAAGTAGGTTCGCATTACTCCCGCTTTCGATTGGCATTCAATTGGGAAATGAAATGGACAATCTACTCTCAGTAGTACTGATCACCAATGGTAAGGATTCGATAACTATTGTCTTTCATAAGCTTTCTTCGAAGGGTCACTGAACTTATGTAGAGCTCCTCTACTGGATAAGTAAGAGAACTCGGATACTCGACTTCACCCATTCTCTTAGGAGTTGAGAAGATAAGGTTACTTAGCTTTGCTCGTCTCCTCGAGTTAAGAGAATTAGGGTACTCATTTTTGCCCATTCTCTTGAGTTGAGAAGGCAAATGTTACTTGATTTTGCTTGCCTCATCGAGTTTGTACTTCATGCATTGAGTTGGTTACTAATATTCGCCCGCTCTTTGCTCACACTTCTGAAGCACTTGAAGTATTTAGACTCTTCCCACTGTCATTGAACTTCTGGAATGCAAGAAGTTTTGCTCAAAAAGAGTAAAAGTTTACTCCAACTTGGAGTCTCCTAACTTGGAGTAAGTCTTTGATAGTCCTGATCGCCTTTGGGATTGTACCATCTTCTTCATCACCTTTGATGCTTACTCCTCTGAGTAGAAAAGGTACAGTATCATATACTGCCTACTTCGTTCCTTGGTCGAGCACTCCTGCATCAACCCGAAGTCCCTCACTTTCGGCTATCTTGATGAGAAGCCCATTGACACTGATCTTATGAAGTTCCTTGGCCTCTGTCCTTCTGCCCTATCTTGGTACTTGGAGTTTGCCTTTGCATTCTCCACCTCCTCAGCCCCTTTTCGACCAATGCTCTCCCTCTATGAGAGCAAGGGATCGATAACTCCACCGAAGTCTCATCTTTACAGTGCAATGGTGCTACCAAGCCCATGGCCCTACTATCCGTTACCTTGCATCTGTATCTCTTTCTTCATGATTAGTAGATCGCCTCTATGGCACTATGGTGCTCCTCCGAGTCTACCTCTTTTATAACTGACGTTATTGCTTTGGATAGCTGAGTCCCTCCCGACTCGTCGTCGCTTCCTTGCCCCTTTCGACCACCTACTTCAAAACCATTGTATCCTCTTAGCAGTTCTCCTTGGTCGATGGAAAGACAGACTGTAACTCTCATGCATGGCCTCCGCTATCTTGTTGTAGGGCTCGCGTCGATTCTGTTCTCCTTAGCTTCCTTGGTAGCAACATTCACTTACTTGGCCTTGGCCTCTGGCTTGTCAGGCTCCCTTAAATGAATGTCAGGACTAAAGTAGTCCAACTCTCCAGCCGCTCCGATCATATATTTGTATGATCAAGTTCCCTCTATGGGACTCACTGGTACTTATGATCTGATTTCTCCCTCGGTAATACACAGCCCCCATATGCTAATGACCAAGACTTTCATATGATGCAAGCTTCGATGCACACACACGGAAGACTCGCCTCTGTGGTACCATGACATTCACTCATTGAATCCACAGCCCTTCTTATCGTTGTATTGTTCACCGAAGTGGAGCTCCTAGCAGCTCCTGATCATTCACATGATCACGTCCCCCTCTATGGGACTCACTGGTACTTACACTTGGACTTCTTCCTTGGTGGTATACAGCCTCATATGTTGATGACTAAGGGTTTCATCTAATGTAAGCTCTGATACACACATAAAGACTCGCCTTTGCGGTACCACGATATTCACTCCTTAAATCCATATCTCTTCTTCTTGTTGTGTCATACACTAAAGTGGAGCTCCCAATAGCTCATGATTATACCTTCGTATGATCATATCCTTCACGGGATATGTCTGCATGTATTGTATTACCACGAACTATTCCACCATGATCCACTGCACCATGTCCCCTCTAGTGACATTTTCATTGTATACAGATTCTCGTGTGATGAAATTAGACTATGACTTCTCCATGTATGGCCTATGCTAACACATTGTATGGCCTCTGCCATCTCCATTTTTTGGTTCGCTCCCTTGGCAATTTACTTTCATCCACCCACTCTTGGGTTACACCCGGATGAAGCATAGCTCTAAGATAGTCTGACGCCTAGTAGCTCCTGAAGTCCCTTGACTTCGCTAGAATTGGTGCACCATTATTTGGATCCTGGGCCTCTATCCCCTACCAGCACAATCTCCGTTATGCACCACTTGTTCCTGACAACTCAAATGACATCACCGTGGCATATTTTTCAAGAGTACACACCTCTACATCCTCTTGCCCCATGCTAAGGTCTTCTGAACTCAACTTTGCTGTTGCAAATTAAGTCACCTTAGTTCCCCCGTCAAATGTATCTCTGAGATAAGGTGCATGTGCCTCAAAGCTCCCTTCGTCTTTGGCACCATGCAAGATAAGTCCGTTCTATCGGAATGAAGAACCTATGGAACAACATAATCCCCCTCTTGCCTCTGTAAGTGTTCATGTCCTTGATCTCTATCCAAGGAAAGCTCTGTGCCTCTGCTCCATGTTTCATCTTCTATGTCAACTCTCTTTATACGGCTTGGATACTTCACCAAGTTCCACCCAAGTTGCTCCATCTCTCGATTTACATTGAGTTAATGGTGGCCCTCGTGCCTACCATTCCATGAGTCAGCCCTCTGTTGAGTCTGATTTCCACATCGACACTAAGTGTGCCTTCGTATGATTTTGCCATGATCGCACCCCCACTTGATTTAAAAATGCATCCACCAATACATTACCTCATTCGAGATCATGCGAAGACTCCTTGTCACTCGCTTGGTCTGTTGAGCTTTGTGGAGATATTACCTTAAGAAACTCTTTCTCAATATGTGCGGTTCGTTGCACATGATTCTCCCTCTGGAGAACTAGGACTTATCCATCTTGGATATCTATCCGATTGGAGCAACTTTCCTCTTTTCATTCTTCCTATTGGAAGTTTCAGAGACCATCATCCCTATGGACTACTCCGTCTTGCTGAACAACTTGTGCCTTGTTCTGTCCCTATAAATGCACTTGCTAGATTGTGACTCTTCGCCAATACAGTTTCCACTGCACCCTTCAAGGTCTAGCAACATGCTGAACTTGTTGCACACTTCAGTCGCCTACGGACGTATCCTTTCCATGCCGAAGAGAAAGTTCTGATGCTTCATGGCGCCGAGTTCCGATCGCGCCTTGGGATGGCCATGAACACTCCGGCGTCCGTGTACAAGCCCTTGCATGAGTACCGAATTCTTCGAGTTAGCAATTCCTCTCACCTCTGTGAGCTTTACACATCTCTTATGATTGTTGCACAACACCTCCCACTTTGCACGGTCTTATTTTTCACCAAGTGTCATGCTTGCCTTGAGCACCATCAAGTTTGGTTGCCAACGTCGAGCTGTAGCTCGAACTCAGCTATCCCAATCTTTGTGCGCTACGTATTCTTCTTTGCTTACTTGTCCTCGTGGTGCCTCTCGTGCAAAGGGTTGGCCATTCCTCTGAATGCCAAACTTGGATGTCTGCCCCTTTGAGTGACTCATTTCCCTACATCTTAATGTTCGTTTCCCTAAAACGGTTGCGTGTGCTAGTTGTCCTCCATACAGCCTAGTTAGGTCCCCCACATTTGTATGGTGAGTGTTTCTACGTGTGCTTGTCCCGCTCTGATACCACAATGTCACGAGCTTAGCTGATTTTGCCTAAGTCGTGCGGCATCCATGTGTATCCGTCCGCAAAGGTCGACCTTCCCCGAGATTTCCTAGGGTCCCTTAAGACTTGCAAAAGAGAAAACGAGCCAGAAGAAGCAATTTCAACGGGATCCACAAGCAACTGCTCAAGCAAACACTTTATAAAGCCAATACAAATTACACTCATGGGCATTACAAACTCAGAGATGTTGCACACAAAGGATAATGGTCCATTATAAACCGAAGTCCCCACAAGTGCTTACAAGACGCACTTATATTTACCAGCCAAAATCAACTGTAAAGTAGACCAAACTAGGACTGCCAAGCTTACTGCAAGCCCGCTACTTACTGTATAAGGTATGTACACAAACCGAATGATACAAATAAACATGAGCATTTCATCAAACACATTGTTTATATTTTTATCTATGACAAATAGTGAAAAAGACGGAGACTAAAATTGGTAGTATTCTGTGAACTACTAAGAGCTCCCAAGTGCTATCCAAAGATAACCTAAGTTCTTATATAGTGTCTGAGTCTCACACGTATTACATTATAGCTAGTATTGATGTATAAATAATATATATATACTATCCTCGTTTAGTGATATGATTTGTGATATTTATTCTTAATAAATATAATAAATGATAAACTCATGTTTTTGACTTTCAAACTTAAAGTATATGATTTTCAAAAATATTATTCTTAATATTCTATTAAATATTAGTTAAGCATGTATAAGAATTAATATTTACTTTAAGCAAATTTTATAGCAAAAAAGATATGGTCATTCGGCGCAATAAGCTAAAGTATGCTAGTGAATGTGAATGTGAGGTTAAGTTAGTGGTATTAACTATGCATATAGTAACTAAAAGTGACAACTGAATTATAATTGATATTAAGTGAATCTCAAGACTCGAATGAGTTGAACATGAGCAAAGTAAGAAGATTTAAGTTTTAAACATCATGTATGTAAAAGATAATAAGCTATTTAGGCATGGATTAAGTAATAAAAAATTAAATACAAATATAAATTAAGAGGAATATTATATCAAAATATTGAGATACATAAGTGAGATTGAGATACTTTGAGGAGGGGGGGATGTTGAGTTACTGCTATAGTAAATTTTAACTAGCTTTAAATTTTAGTGTGAATAAAGTGAAAAATATAAATAAGCAATCATAAATAAAAGTCACTAGTAAGAGAAGGAATACAAACTAATTTATAGTGGTTCAGTCTTTTCAACCTACGTCCACTCTCAATTCCTCTTTTCTCAATGTCATCGACTTTCACTATCGATCTTCTTTCCAACAGACAATGATCAACTACCTTTGTTACAAATTTTATCATTTTAATAATCCTAGGAGAGAACCTCTACACTTACTCTTTTATAAGAGATCTCTCACCTCTTACAACTTAGTAACATAACTAAATTTAAGAGGAAGGACGAGACTCAAATAGTACTCAAAGTGAGAGTTATAATATTTTCCAAACTTATGAATGGATGCTCTATCAACCAAGCCTAATTGGGGCATTTATAAGCCCCAAAAAGTTTAAAAAATAGAGCTAAAAAATTTAAATCTTTTAAAATTTTAGAATATGGGTCGTACTATCGCAGTAACTTTTGATATCATAATTATGGACTCTAGAGATACTATCACCATAAAATTTAAAATTTTGATGCTACTATTCTAAGTGGTACTTGGATCACCATAGGTAATAAATACCATTATCAGAAAACTTGACACAAAAACAATGCTTATTGGTTGACTCAAGCAGTCCTATCGCCTAAGCCTAGCGGTACCACCACCTAGGCCTGCTTTTGACTATCGATTTGACCTTCTAATAGGCCCAATTTAGCCCACCTTCAAGCCCAATTGATTTCTTAGCAAATTGGTATTATTTCGGCCTAATACCAACTTAAATTTATCCAAAATGACCTCGATCAAGATTCTAACAAATTAACCATATATTTGACATATTAATGAAGCTTTCAACATGTTATATTCTCTTCTAGCAAGTCATCTAATTTTATGGCACTTCATCTTAACCTTTGGCACATCATCCTTTGCCTCGTCATATCGTCCATTGGATTGGTATGATGACTTTTTCACATCATCCAATCTTTTGGCATAATATTCGATCCTTCTGGCACGATGCCCAAACCTATAACGTGAAGTTAAATATCTAACATTTTAACCAATCCTTCGGCTCGATGTCTAATTTTTGGCATAATAATTTTTTGACATAATATCTAATTCTCTTGCTCAATAGTTGGCCCTTCGGTGAAGTCTGTAATTAAAATATTTCATAGTCACTTATTTTAAAAATAAATTAGTCTAATAAATTCATTAATTAATTTTATTATCAAAATTTGGGATTTAATAATCTCTCCATTTTTACTATAACAACCAATTGATGATGGGATTTTAACAATACTCTTTTATCTATATGTCAGTATAAAAATTTAGAATAAATTTGAAATCAAATGATCATATATCGTTTAAAAGCTTATATTGAATTCAAGTTGAAATAAATATGATCTTATCGGTATTATGATTCAATCATTCAAGCCCAAAACTCAATGTTAAATCAAGTTTTAAATTTTATGTTATAATCATAATCATTTTAAATTTCAAATTTCAACGATTATCAATGTATAATGTCAATCAAACTATAATTGTAAGTTAACTATTTACATAAATTAAATATTATTTATATAATAATAAAAATCATAAGACGTTATGACTCAACCTATTTATGCCATGAGTCACTACTTTTCCCTTTTTCACAAACAAAAAGCATGACTTACTACTCCTTTGTCATCAGCAAAAAGAATGGAATTATGTCATGATATCTGTTAGAAAATCTCAGATTCAGCATCAAATACGTAGCGAAAAACAAAACCAGAAATCAAATTTCCCAAAGAAAATATCAAGTCGTTGTACAAGGGTTAGTGCACGAGAGATTTCAAAACAAAAAAATTCAACATGATGTATGTGAGATGTGATACCTGGGGAGATCATATATCCCCGTAAAATCTCAAATCCAAAGGAGAGGATGAAAGAGGGGACATTTCATCCTCTCTAGTAGTATCCACATTATGGAAGAAGCGGCGATAATTGTCCCTCATAGCGCAGAAACGTCGTAGCTTTCATGCACTTTTTTCACAGCTTTCACACACCACCTCGCAACAAGCGTGAAAGAAGAAAAGTCATTTCTTTTTCATTGTCCTCATGCACTAAGAAGAGGGGTAGTTGGCTGAGAGGAAGAGGGATCGAGGAGAATAGAAGGGGGTGACCAGAAGTGCAGTCTATCACCTTTCATGGCCACCCTTGTCATCTATTTACATAGGGCCTCTTAAACCCTAATGGATCCTACCTTAGTAGGAATTTGATCTCTATCCAATTACATTAACCTCTTAGATTATTAGATCTCTATCAAAGAATCTCAATTTGCTTCTAATTGAGCCTCATTCAAAGAATTAATTAATGTTAGGTCTCATTCAATGAAATGAAGATTTATTGGATATCTTATATTCAATCTTCTACTTGTCGCAACATCCACCATATATGTATGACCCTCTATGCCCAATACCAAGCTAGCCATGAGTTGTACATGTCAAAACTTCTTTCACCTCAGAACTTTTTCTGACTTAGTGAATTATTATCTCAAAAAAATTCACTCAACCTATCAACTATGAACGTACTAGGTCACTATGCCTGGTCCCCAAACTATATAAGGGATCCAATATATTGGACTTGTCTATCCTCAATTACCATGTACCTAGAGTCTCTCATCTATCTAATATCCTAGATATTGTATATCAGGAATGTGATAGGACCCTAACAGGGTCGGGTCCTATCCACTGAGTCATGACATGTTGGTCGGTCTAGTCAAGTCAATTAGGAGTTTATTCGAATAAGGAATCTAAGTCTAATCAAGAGTTGGATTCGGCTAGGAGTATAATGGAGTAAGAGTCCAAGTAAAAATTTAAGTAAGAGTTCAATTAGGAGTTGGATTGGAGTCCCTATTGCTGGTTATAAGTGCCCTGCAAGCCAATCACGTGAGTGATGACACATGTGACACGCTGTGTGATCTTTTTGCTTATGATTAATATTGGTATATTCTCACATTATATTATTTGTTACATATATATTGTGATATCCTTAGTTCTGTGCAATGAGAATCGGATCGTGATGAGATCACGATAATGAGATCAATTCACCTTTAAACACAGATCCTAAATAATCCTGGTTATAAGTTACTCAAGAGGGACATTAAGATAACTAGATAGATCGGTGTACTATATACCTGTCCATATGATGGAGGCGGCTGGTCTCATAGCCACTTGTGTGGAGACACTAAGGATATAGTACAGGTACTCATTAGAGAATAAGTTTACTGATTGATCCGCTTATGGAATACTATATGGTTAATGATACCTAATGTCAAACAACGATTTCATAGTCTCAGTTGTGTATCTGGTCCTTAGACTTGAGACACCAAGGATGCATTGTATGAGTACTCATTTCTTTGACGCCAGACTTACAGGTTTAGAAAGTTCCAGATCTGGTACAACTGGTTATCGGGATTGGTACCCAACCTTACTAAGGCAATTGAGTGTCAATAGAGGATCATCCACTCTCGATATCACGAGAGGAATATCTCATATGTGCTTACTTAGACAAATCCCTAGCTAGGATTATTCGGATTGAGAGAGGAGTTCTCCGATAGAATCCGAATATAGCAAGACAAACTGATTCTGTATGTGACCTGACAATACCATGTCCAATATACGGTCTCTGGGATATTATTTGGATGAGGGATTATAGATACATGGTAATTATGGACAAACTGGTCCGATGGATATGATCCCCCTTATACCGTTTGGGGACTATGGCGTAGTGGCCTAGTACGTCCATAGTCGATAAGTCGAGTGAATTATTATGGGGATAATAATTCACTATATCAGAAGGAGTTCTGATGGGAGTGACTCACGGCCAGCTCGGTATTGAGCCTAGAGGGTCACACACATATGGTGGATGCTTCAACGAATAGAGGATTGGATGAAGATCCAATTAGCTCCTATTCTCATTAGATGAGACCCTATGTTGATGGGCTCTTGATTAAGGCTCAATTATAGGCCTAAGGAGATTATTGGATAGAGATCCAATAATACAATGTCAGTGGGTTATTGGATGAAGATCCAATACCTACTAAGGAAGGAGCCCTAAGGTTTTGGTGGCTCTCTATAAATAGGAGCGGGGACTCATGGTTGAGAGGCTGCAGCTTTAGCCACCATCTCCTATTCTCCTCCCTCCCTCTGCGCAAGAGTTGCGAGATCATATTGGAGGAGTTTCACTGTAGAGATCCATCATATGGATACCGCTAGAGAGGAGGACGCTTGACCTCCTTCATATTCTCCATCCGGATCTAGAATACAGGGATATACGATCTTCCTAGGTAAAATCAATCTCTCATACATCATGGTTTTTCAGTTTTTATGATTTTTCTCGTGACCCAATCTTTTGCATGATGATTTGATCTGCGTGGGAAACTGATTTTTGTTTTGATTTCCGCTGCGCATGTGATGCACCCGTTGAGGTTTCCCAATAGTGGTATCAGAGCCAAGGTTTTCGTGCGAAAGATTGGTTTTAAACTATGTGTGATGAGATTGAATCACATAAAATCGTTCTACGCGTTCTTGTTGCATTTTTAGTAGTGCAGGCAATGAGGAGGGGCAGCAGGGCATGGCCCGGCCACCTGCAAGCCCACGGGCATGACCGATTGCGGCCAGCCCGTAAGGGGCTGCCTACGGCGCCCGCAAAGGGGCAGGTTGCAGGGCGGCGCGCGCAAGTGGCGGCCGCCAACGGCCAGCCCGCAAGCAGCTGCCGCCCGCGACTAGGGCGCAAGGGGCGGTTGCCCACGGCGCGCTTGCAAGCGGGGTTGTCGCCCGCGGCCAGCCCTGCCTCCTGCGCATGGGTAGCGACGGCGGCAGCGCAGAGGGTGACAAGGAGAGGGCTAGTGCATCCTTTTGAGAAAAGGATGATCCTGCCCCTCCAAATTTTAAAAATTTTGAGGACTGTCGTTATGTATAGAATTCCAAAAATACCCTCAATGATTCTAGATATTTTGAGGACTGTTCTCATGTATAGAATTCTAAAGATACCGTTGATAATTCTAAAAATTCTGAGGACTGTCCTCTCATCCAGAATTACGAAAATGCCTTTGATAATTATGGAAATTTCGAGCATGTCCTGATTTCCAGAAAAATAATTAATTAAATAGTTTAATTAATTATTATATATATCTAGTAATCCGACATATGATGTGATGTACATGTATGATATGGATGGATGATCATGAGCCATGTGTTGTGATCTATGTAATTATGATTATTATTATTATTAGGGCCTGCGAGCTTGCGTTTTTCTCGTTTATTGTTGGGCTTGCGTGCTTGTGATTATTTGTAACTACATGGAGAGGCGCAACGGGAGCGTGGAGGTGACAACGGGACCCACGATGCTGTGGCGGTAGATTACGACGCATGGTGATGCGACGATCCGACGGAACCGATGATGACGAGATCAACAATCACAGGACATGGGGTGCGCCAATGCACACATAGATCCTATTATGAGTGATTAGGCCCATTGACTCGGGCTTAATCATATTAGGTGATAGCTCATGATCATCTGGTGTGGCTTGCATATGTGATGTGTTATACACCTACTAGATATATGTATATATATATTTGCATGCGATGTAGATATATATTAAATATGTATGTGTGTGACATGACATATTAGGAGATCAATACGAAACAAAAACCCCTCCTATGATAATATTAAGTCGATAAGCGTGAGACAGTAAGATTGACCCATGTGGCCTTCCATCGTTATAGGAAGAAATTGAATCACGACATAGGTTGAGTTGGTCGAGTCCCTCGAGGCTCACCATCGACGTGATCGAGTTCTTGCCTACGACATAGAGATGTCACCGGTGACTTGAGGACATAGTATGCTTGGTCAAGTCCCTCGAGGGTATATCATCAAATCAGACTCATCTTGTAACGATGGTGATGACTTAACTGAATATCATGGTTGGTCGAGTCCCTCGAGACCATGATGATTCGGAGGCCGAACGTGACGGGAATGATAAGGAGTTGTGATTAGCAAGAGTTGCCTACCTTTTAGGCTTAGTGTAATTGGTCGAGTCCCTCGAGGTTGCACTAAGATGTCAATTGGATCCCGATCCCCACTAGGAGACTGTCGGAGACTTCCATCTCACGTGTCGAGGGTGTCACGTGATTCGCTTAGAAAATAATGGGAGTACATTAAGATAGAAGTTCATATCTTAATTAGTATTTTTTACAAAATATGCATGTTATTTATTTTTACTATATCTTGTTTTGTTAGAAACATGTCGCTCACAAACCCCCTACGTGGCATACTTGATGTCAACTGTCTCACTGGTCCAAACTATACAGATTGGCTCCGTATATGTCCTTGATGTCAACTGTCTCACTGGTCCAAATCGTATATGTCCTTGATACAATTCTACCCACGCTGGAAGAAGGCAAGCGAGGATGAGATCGCTTGCTATGTAAAGTATATAGATGATTCCACGTTGGCAAAATGTTACATGTTGGCCTCCATAACTCCAGAGTTACAAAGGCAACATGAGAGCATGGATGCAGATTATATCATTCTTCATCTCCGCCAGTTGTTTGAGAAACAGGGAAGAACTCAAAGATATGAGATATCTAAGAAACTCTTCCAAGCAAGGATGACAGAAGGGATATTGGTTGAGAACCATGTCCTAAAGATGATAGAGTGGATCGAGAAATTCATAGGTCTAGGAATAGTCCTAGAGGATAACATGTGCGTTGATCTTATACTGCAGTCCCTACCAGATTCCTTTTCTCACTTCATCATGAATTTTAACATAAGTAAGTTTGAGGTGACTCTCCCTGAGCTCCTCAATATGTTGAGGGAAGCTGAGAGTGCCATCAAGAAGGAGAAGTCAGTTCTCTATATTGGTGAGACCAAAAAGAAAAGGAAGGCCAGCAAGACCCTTAAGAAGGGCAAGGGCAAAGGCAAAGGTTGTTAAGAAATACCTGGGAAAGGACAAAGGACAATGCTTCTACTATGGCCAAGACGGACATTGGAAGAGGAACTGCAAGGACTACCTTGCAGAAAAAGCGAGACAGAAGCTTAGAGAAGCTTCAGGTATATTCATGATCAGTCTCCACTTGTCAAATTTTCATGATAATACATGGGTATTGAATACCGGGAGTGTTTATCATATTTGTAATTCATTGCAGGTTCTGACAAGACCTGGGAGATTGGCTAGAGGCGAGATGGACCTCAAGATGGGCAATGGAGCAAGAGTTGCTGCAGTTGCTGTTGGAGAGGTCACCCTACATCTGCCTGGTGGAGCTATTATTGCATTAGATGCAAGCTATTTTGTTCCCTCTATTATAAAAAATATTATTATCTCTTGTTTGATAATTAGTGGATATAAATTAGTTTTTGAGAATAATAGTTGTTCAATAATTATGGATGATGAGATCATCACTAGAGGGACCCTTATAAATGGCTTATATGTGTTAGACACTTCTCCACATATCATGAATATAAATATGTCTAAGAGGAAAAGAGATGAGGTGAATAATGCATACCTATGACATTGTAAGCTAGGTCATATACATGAAAGAAGGATTCAAAAGTTATCTAAAGATGGATACTTAGATCCATTTGACTATGAGACATATGCAACTTACGAACCTTGCCTTTGTGGGAAGATGACCAACTCTCCTTTTAGTGGCACTAGAGAGAGAGCCACCGAGTTATTGGAACTCATACATAGTGATGTATGTGGTCCCATGTCGACTCAAGCTATAGGTGGTTACTCATACTTCATTACATTCACTGATGATTTCTCTAAGTATGGACACGTGTACTTAATAAAGTACAAATCTGAGACCTTCAAGAAATTCAAGGAATATAAGAATGAGGTAGAGAACCAAATTGGAAATAGTATTAAGACTCTTCGATCAGATCGAGGAGGAGAGTACTTGAGTATGGAGGTCACCCATTTCCTCAGGGACAATGGGATTCTATCCTAGTGAACACCTCCTTATACACCTCAGCTCAATGGTATATCAGAAAGGAGGAATCACACGTTGTTAGACATGGTGCGGTCCATGATACGTTTCGCTGACCTACCCATTTCATTCTAGGGGTACGCCCTAGAGACTGCAGCTTACCTTCTGAATAGAGTTCCATCAAAGTCGATCGTGTCTACACCATATGAGATATGGAAAGGAAAGAAGTCCGATCTTAAGATTGTTAAGATTTGGGGCTGTCCTGCCCACGTTAGAAACAACACCGATAAGTTGGAATCAAGGACAAAATGGTGCACGTTCGTGGGATACCTAAAGGAAACCTATGGGTATTATTTCTGTCATCCCGAGGATCGAAAGATCTTTGTTGTCAAGAGAGCTGTGTTCCTTGAGAAGGAACACATTCTTGGTGGAAAAGTGGGAGTGAGATAGAATTGAGCGAGGTTGGAGAACCTAGCTCAAGCACCATTCCAGAGCCCGAGTCTGTTCAGGTACCTAACACACAAGTTTCAACTTTACATAGGTCTAATAGTGTATCTCACCCTCCTGAAAGATATGTGGGACATATCAATGGAGATGACTCTCAGGATGTTGATCCTCAGACATATGAGGAGGCTATTATGAGTATAGACTCCAGGAAATGACAAGAAGCCATGAATTCTGAGATGGATTCAATGTACTCTAACAAGGTTTGGAACCTTGTGTATGCACCTGAGGGTATTGTACCCATCGATTGCAAAGGGATCTTTAAGAAGAAGATCGGAGTGGATGGAAAGGTAGAGACCTATAAGGCAAGGCTGGTAGCTAAAGGATATCGTCAAAGACAAGGAGTTGACTATGACGAAACATTTTCACCTGTAGCCATGCTTAAGTCCATTAGAATTATTTTGGTCATTGCAGCATACTATGACTATGAGATCTGGCAGATGGATGTCAAAATGGCATTCTTTAATGGCAACCTCGAGGAAGAGGTATATATGATACAACCAGATGGATTCATATCCAAAGAGAGTCCAGATAAAGTGTGTAGGTTGCTTAGATCCATTTATGGATTGAAGCAAGCCTCCCGAAGTTGAAAAAGAAAATTTGATGAGGTGATCAGATCTTATAACTTCGTTAAGAACGAAGATGAGCATTATGTGTATAGGAAGGTAAGTGGAAGCGCTATCATCTTCTTGGTGCTATATGTGGATGACATTCTAATCATTGGAAATGATGTATGAATGCTCTCCACAATGAAGGCTTGGCTATCCAGAAACTTCTCCATGAAAGACTTAGGGGAAGCATCCTATATTTTGGGGATCTAGATCTATAGAGATAGATACAAAAAGATGTTTGGCTTGTCCCAGTCTAGGTACATAGACTCCATTGTCAAAAGGTTTGGCATGAAAAATTCCAAGAGATGTCTCATACTGATGAGACATGAAATATCACTTTATAGGAGTATGTCCCCAAAGACTCCTAAAGAAAGGACAGACATGGATAAGATACCTTATGCCTCAGCGATAGAGTCTATCATATATGTGATGCTATGTACTAGCCTGATATAGCACATGCTCTGAGTGTCACGAGCAGGTATCAGACAGATCCAGGTTTAGAACATTGGAAGGCAATAAAGTGTATCCTTAAGTACTTGAGAATGACTAAGGATCTTTAATTGGTATATGGAGGAGGTAGCCTCTAGGTTGAGGGCTACACAAACTCAAGTTTTCAGTATGACATTGATGATAGCAAATCAAATTTAGAATATGTTTTCACCCTGAATAGAGGAGTAGTAAGCTGTAAGAGTTACAAGCAAGATACTACTACTGACTCGACCACAGAGGCGGAATACATTGCTGCAGCAGAAGTAGCAAAGGAAGGGGTGTGGATGAAGAAGTTCATCAAAGATTTGGGAGTCATACCAAGCAACGTGGAGTTGACTCCCACATATTGTGACAGCGATAGGGCGATAACTCTAACAAAGGAACTCAGGTCTCAATAGAATTGTTCTGAGGAGGTTCCAACTGATTAGAGCAATCATGACCTAAAAAGATATAACAATGGATATAGTTCCATCCGAAGATAACATTGTAGATCCACTGACAAAGCCACTAGCTCAGATTATATTTGAGCGTCACAAGGGTCTGATGGGGATCAGATACATAGGTGATTGGCTTTTGGTCAAGTGAGAGATTGCTAGTTATAGGTGCCCTGCAAGCCAATCACGTGAGTGATGGCACGTGTGACACACTGTGTGATCTTTTTGCTTATGATTAATATTGGCATATTCTCATATTATATTATTTGTTACATATATATTGTGATGTCCTTGGTTCTGTGCAGTGGGAATCGGATCGTAATGAGAACATGATAATGAGATCGATTCATCTTTAAACACAGATCCTAAATAATCCCGATCATAAGTTACTCAAGAGGGACATTGAGGTAACCGGATAGATCGGTGTACTATATACATGTCCATATGATAGAGGCGGTTGGTCTCATAGCCACTTGTGTGGAGATACTAAGGATATAGTACAGGTGCTCATTAGAGAATGAGTTCACTGATTGATCCGCTTATGGAATGCTATATGGTTAATGATACATAATGTCAAACAGCGATTCAATAGTCTCAGTTGTGTATCTGGTCCTTAGACTTAAGACACCAAGGATGCCTTATATGAGTACTCATTTCTTTGACGCCAGACTTATAGGTTTGGAAAGTTCCAGATCTGGTACAATTGGTTATCAGGATTGGTAGCCAACCTTACGAAGGTAATTGAGTGTGAATAGATGATCATTCACTTTCGGTATCACGAGAGGAATATCCCATATTGCTTGCTCAGACAAATCCTTGGGAGGGTCATTCGGATTGAGAGAGAAGAAGTTCTCCGGTAGAATCCAAATAGAGCAAGACAAACTAATTCCGTATGTAACCTGACAGTACCATATCCAATATACGGTCTCTGGAATATTATTTGGATGAAGAATTATAGATATATGGTAACTATGGACAGACAGGTCCGATGGATTTGAACCCCTCTATATCGTTTGAGGACTATGGCGTAGTGGCCTAGTACGTCCATAGTCGATGAGTCGAGTGAATTATTATGGGGATAATAATTCACTATATCAGGAGTTCTGATGGGAGTGACTCACGGCCAGTTCGGTGTCGGGCCTAGAGGGTCACACACATATGGTGGATGCTTCAGCGAATAGAGGATTGGATGACGATCCAATTAGTCCCTATTCTTATTAGATGAGACCCTATATTGATGGGCTCCATGATTAAGGCTCAATTATAAGCCTAAGGAGATTATTGTATAGAGATCCAATAATGCAAGGTTTGTGGGTTATTGGATAGAGATCTAATACCCACTAAGGAAGGAACCCTATGGTTTTGGTGGCTCTCTATAAATAGGAGGGGAGACTCATGGTTGATAGGCTGCAGCTTTAGCCACCACCTCCTATTCTCCTCCCTCCCTCTGCGTAAGAGTTGTGAGATCATATTGAAGAAGTTTTGCTGTAAAGATCCATCGTGTGGATACCGCTAGAGAGGAGGACGCTTGACCTCCTTCATCTTCTCCATCCGGATCTGGAATACAGGGATATACGATCTCCCTAGGTAAAATCAATCTCTCACACATCGTGATTTTTTGGTTTTTATGAATTTTCTTGCGATCATAATCTTTTGCACGACGATTTGATCTGCGTGGGAAACTTATTTTTATTTTGATTTTCGCTGCACATGTGATGCACCCGCTGAGGTTTTCTAATACCTATAAATATGGGTGTAACACTTTTGTTTCAATCAATGAAAGTTATTTGATTTCATCCGTTAGCATAAATCCTAGAAGGCTAATCCCCTATAGTGATCGAGTAGTTCTGATCCCCTACAGCTATCATTTATCTTCGATAGAAACTTTTGGCTTTCTATCATCTGGTATCAAAGCAATGTTCTTGGCGTCTTACTATTCATCCACTCCACCGTCGCCCCTACCACCTTGTTACTACCTCCACCTACAACTCTAGATTGCAATCGTCGATTTCCATATCCTACTGCCGCTGTCGTTGCTATCTAACCCTAAGCTGCCACCACCTTTTCATATCTTGCTGTTACCACCACCTACAACATCTTGCTACAGCCATCTAACCCTAGGTTGCTATTATCGCCTCCTCTATCTCTTGTTGTTGCCGCCACTACCACCTAGCCCAAGTTAGTCCAAATCTCATGCCCCTGACTTGCAACAAAAGAAGGAATTAAACATCACTGATCTGCAATCATATTCGAAGGTTGCAGATGATGCACTAAACGCAAGATTTGAAGCTTTCGAGGCTCGTATTGAAGATAAATTATGAGTACTCTTCCATGAATTCAAAACAAGCCGATCAGAGTGCCCCAACAAATCTTAATGTGGAGAAAGTCTTGATTTCAAGAAAAATCGATCTGAGAAGTGTCATCATGGGTAGGACACTGGATACACATGCATGAGGTGGAGTTTCCCAAATGAAAAGATGGAGACCCAACCGGCTGTATCTCATATGCTGAAAGATTTTTTCATTTTCACAGGACCCTAGAAGGATCTAAGGTGGACATAGCTTTCATACAACTCGAAGGGGATGTAATTTAATGGTACAATTGGTTTGAGCATATACACAGAGTACCCACATGGGAGCAATTCAAAAGTAGGCAGCGAAGTATGAGATCCATCAAACTTCCAGCAATTCAAAAGTAGGCAATTGGTTTGATCCATTTCGGGCCATCGAAGTATGAGAACATGGACAGACAACTTATAAAGATCCGTCAAACTTCCATCATATAAGAATACCAAAGCAGGTTTGAACGTCTTTCAAATCAAGCCTGAGATTGGTCCAAAAAACGATTGTTAGGTACATTCATTAAAGGACTCAAACCAAAGATCTAGTGCGAAGTTAAAGCTATCCAATCGTACACCTTGATGGCTGTCATATCCTTCACCCGCATACAAGAGCAAAGGCTTAACATGGACAACCGCAAGGCCAAGAGCATGAATAAACCAGCCACCAACTTCACTTATAGCCAATCGAACCCCCATGGTAAAAAAGTTTACCCGGGAAAAACTCCGAGAGAGGTCGGCCAAACGACTATGTTGGCACTATGACAAATAGTGGAGTGGAGATCACCGTTGCAAAAGAGGAAAACTTTTGATGATCAAGCCAATTGAAGAACGAGAAGTTGAGGACACAGATCCAGAATTCGAGGAAGACATGGAGGAAGAAGCAGAATCGGTCATCATGCACAATGAAGATCGAAGGATTTCTCAAACAGTAACCAGTAACAATTCTGATCGATACATATAGCACTAACAATTTCATAGATCACAAGGTTGCTGCCCGGTTAACCTATCCAATTGAAGATTATGATAAGTTTGAAGTAAAGGTAGCAAATGGTCAAAGACTAACTTGCAGTAACAAGTGTTCAAGGGTGAAGCTGATTATGCAAGGATAAGAAATACTCGTGGACTTCTTCTTACTGCCGTTAGAAGATTATGAAGTGGTGCTTGGCATTAAATGGTTGACAATCCTAGGTAACGTTTCTTGGAACTTCTCTAAACTCATCATAAAGTTTTTCATTAATGGGAAATAAGTGACCCTAAGAGGCAAACGCAGAGGCAAGGTTTCCACCGTTATGAGTCAACGGATGGAAAGCGTACTTCACAAGGCACACATCGATTTCTTAATCCAACTACAAGGACTACAACCTGAAGAACCGACGGTGCAAGAGAAAAACCCTACTCTCCTTTCCCTGCTTTCTGAATTTGTAGATATATTTATTGAACTGTAAGGGTTCCCACCTATTCAGCTGCATGACTATTGAATTCCCATATTGTCGGGGAAGGCTCCAACAAACATTCGACCATGCCGATATCCCCACCTCAAAAAGGATGAAATAAAGAGAATTGTCAGGGAGATGCTGGAAACAAGGATCATCAGGTTGGGTATTAGCTAATACTCTTCACCGGTCCTTTTAGCACAAAAGAAGGACGGATCGTGGTGGATGTGTGTAGATTATCTAGCACTTAATAGCATCACCGTAAAAGATAAAAACCCAATTCCTTTGGTGGATGAGTTGCTAGATGAACTAAAGAGAGCCCAGATCTTTGCCAACTGGACTTACGTTCAAGCTATCATCAAATCCGGGTGCATGAAGATGACATATAGAAAATAGTCTTTTGGACATACAACAGGCACTACGAATTCTTGGTAATGCCTTTCGGCTTAACCAATGCCCCCTCCACCTTTCAGAGCTTAATGAATCGTATCTTTCGGATTCATCTTCATAAGTATGTTTTGATCTTCTTCAACGATATTCTGATTTATAGCTCTTCCTTCGAAAGCCATCTAGCACATTTACGAGAACATTGTTTTTTTCTCAAAAAGTCGAAATGCAACTTTATGTAGTGAGGTTGAATACATCAGACACATAATTTGGAAATAAGTGGCAGTTAATCATTCAAAGATTCAAGTAATGAAAGACTAGCCACTACCAAAGACAATCAAGGCTTTACGGGGATTCCTAGGGTTGATCGGCTAATACCGTAAGTTCATGAAAAATTACAGTAAAATCAGTGCTCCCTGCATAACACTCCTAAAAAATAATGCCTTCAAATGGTCGGATGAATCAACCAAAGCCTTCAACTCTCTAAAGATTGTGATGACCACTACACTGGTGCTAGCCCTACCTGATTTCAACAAAATGTTCATGATTGAGTCTGATGCTTCGGGAGTCAGAATTAGCACTGTATTAATGCAGGAAGGCCGACTAGTAGCATATATCAAGGCCCTCTCCCCAACACATCTGAAATTTTCGATCTACGACAAAGAAATGTTGGCCATAGTACATGCGTTACAAAGTAGAGACCCTACCTGATCTGTTGACGGTTTCAAATTATGACGGACCATAAGAGCTTAAAATACTTAATGGAGTAAAAGATTTCCTCCACAGAATAGCAAAACTGGTAACTAAATTGCTGGAGTTTGATTATGAAATTATTTATAAAAAGGGTAAAGATAACTTGCCTATAGATGTACTTTCCTACCTTCCTGAGCATGTCGAATTCACAGCCATCTCCCTTCCCATCTATGACCTCATGGAAGACATTACGAAAGAATGGCAAAGTGACTTGGAGATACAGGAAATTAGAGGAGAGCCTGAGTTTAGTTGCAGACTATAGTTGGGACTCGAAATATCTACGATATAAGGGCCAAATCATGGTGGTGCCCTATTCCCCTTGCCAAGTCGCCATCCTAAATGAGTTGCACTCATCACCTATGGTTGGACATTCCGAATTTCTTCACTCTTATAAAAGAGTTCACTAAATTTTTTATTAGAAGGGCATGAAAAAAATCAATGGAGAATTTGTGGCCCAGTGCGACACATGCCATTGGCTCAAGGGAGAAAAGGTAGCAAGTCAAGGAAAGCTTCAGCCCTACCTATTCCGGATTCATCTTGAACTGACATCTCTATGGATTTTATTGAAGGGCTGTCATCATCTCAAGAGAAAGATACTATCCTTGTAGTTGTAGACCGTCTTACAAAATATGCTCATTTTTTTGCTATTAGAAATCCTTAAACCATCGCTAGCATTGCTTGAATTTTTGTGGAGAATATAGATAAACTCCATGGGATTCCTCGCTCCACTGTAAGCGACCATGATAGGGTTTTCACCAGCAAATTTTAGACGGAGCTCTTCTAGTTACAAGGCACACAATTAAATATGAGCACAGCCTATCACCTATAAATCGATGACCAAACAAAAGTGGTAAACAGGTTTTTAGAGAACTACCTTAGATGCTTCACTAGTAAAAGGCCGAAGGAGTGGACTAAATGGCTTCCCTAAGCTGAATGGTGGTACAATACAACCTATCACTCATCTATCAAAAGTACCCCATTTGAAGCTGTCTATGGCGTGCCTCCTCCAATAATCACAAAATATGTGGTCGACACATCAAATGTTGATTAGGTAAATAAGGAGTTAATTGACATGGACAAAATTTTGTAGCTCTTGAAAGACAACCTTACAGCAGCCCAAGCAAGGATGAAACAGTAAGGCAACAAACATAGGAGCAAAAGGGAATTTACCGTAGGAGATTAGGTCTTCCTTCACCTTCAGCCATACAAGCAAATCTCCATAAAGACCCTAGCCTCAATGAAGCTGTCTCCTCGCTTTTTTGGATCCTACAAAATATTAGAGCATATTGGAGTCGTTGCTTACTGATTGGATCTACTAGCTGACTCAAAGATACATCTAGTTTTTAAGTTTCCTACCTCAAACTGAAGCTAGTAGAAGATGAATTGGTACAACATCATCTGCCCCACATTTCTACTAATGGAGAAGTCCTAATACGATCGGAGGTTATATTGGATCGCAAGATCGTAATGCACCGCAGATGTCTTTTAACTGAAGTATTGGTATGGTTGACCCATCTCCTATGGAGGATGCTACGTGAGAATCCTATGACGAGTTAAAGATGAAGTTTCCAGAGTTCATGGAAGCTCAACCATGAGGGCAAGGCTGTTTTGAAGAGGGCGGGTCTGATAGAACCCTAACAGGGTCGGGTCTTATCCATTGAGTCATGACATATTGGACGATTCAGTCAAGTTAATTAAGAGTCTATTCGAATAAGGAATCCAAGTCCAATCAAGAGTTGGATTTAGCTAGGAGTCTAATGGAGTAAGAATCCAAGTAAGAGTCAAAGTAGGAGTTCAATTAGGAGTTGGATTAGAGTCCCTATAAATAGGGGTGTACCACTTTTGTTTTAATCAACGAAAGTTATTTGATTTCAACCTTTGGCTAAAACCGTAGGAGGGCCGATCCCCTACAACAATCGTTTATCTTCGATAGAATCCCATAGGTTCCTATAGTCCTTGTCAGACCCATAGGGAATCTATCGAAGTCTCACTCTAATTGGATTCTCCTAGAGAACACTTTCTCTCACAATCAGAAAGACTCTGGCCAGTGATTTGCCTGAGTGAGAACACACAGAATATTTCTCTCATCATATCGAGAGTGGATGATCCTCTATTGACAATCAATTATCTTTGTAAGGTTGGCTACCATTCCCGATAATCAGCTCTACCAAAACTAGAACTTCCTAACCTATAAGTTCAGTGTTAAAGAATATAGTACTCAAATAAGGCATCCTTAGTGTCTCAAATCTAAGGACTAAACACAACTTGGATTACAAAATCATTGTCTAACATCAGATATATTAACTATCCAATATTTTATAAGTGGATAAATCAGTGAACTCATTCTCCAATGAGCACTTGTACTATACATATGTCTCTATATGAATAATTATAAGACTAGCCGCCTCCATAATATGGACAGGTATATTGCATGCTTACCTGTCTAGTTACCTCAATATCTCTCTCGAGTAACCTATGACCATGATTATTTAGGGTCTATGTTTAAAGGTCAATCAGTCTCATTATCATGATCTCATCATAATCCGATATTCATTGCACAAATCCAAGAACATCATAATATATATATCGTAAACAGTATATAATGAAAAAATAATAATAATAATAATAATAAGTAAAAAGACTATTGAGCGTGTCACACATGTCATCACTCACGTGATTAGCTTGTAGGGCACTTGTAACTAGCAATCTCCTACTTGACCTAAAGCCAATTACCTGCTTATTTGATCCTCATCAGACCCCTATGACACTCAAATACAATCTGAGATAACATCTTTGTCAGTGGAGCTACGATGTTATCTTCAGATAGAACTCTTTCTATTGCCACATCTTCACGAGCCATGATCTCTTTGACCATATGGAACCTCCTCAAAATGAGCTTAGACTTCTGATAAGACCTGGGTTCTTTTGCTTGAGTAATCACCTCGTTATTGTCACAATATAAGAGAATCAGCTTCTCGTTGCTCGGGTAGACTCTCAAATCTGTGATGAACTTCTTCATCCATACCTCCTCCTTTGTTGCTTCTATCATAGCAATATACTCCACCTCTATGGTTGAGTCAACATTAGTATATTCTTTGAAACTTTTCCAACTTACTGCTCCTCCATTTAGTGTGAACACATATCTTGAGTCAACTTGCTATCATCAACATCGGACTATAAGCTCAAGTCAGTATAGCCTTCAACATGGAGGCTACCACCTCCATATACTAGTAAAAGATCCTTAGTCCTTCTCAAGTACTTAAGGATATACTTTACTGTCTTCCAGTGTTCCAAACCTGGATCTACCTAATACTTTACTCAAAGCATACACTATATCAGGCCTGGTAAATAGCATGACATACATGATAGACTCTATTGCTGAGGCATAAGATATCCTATCAATGTCTACCCTTTCTTTAGGAGTCCTTGTGGACATACTCTTGAAAAGTGATATTTCATGTCTCATCGGTATGAGACATCTCTTGGAATTTTTAATGTCAAACCTTTTGATGATGGTGTCTATGTACATGGATTAGGATAAGCCAAAAATCCTTTTGGATCTATCTCTATAGATTCAAATTCTCAAAATATAGGATGCTTCCCCTAAGTCCTTCATGGAGAAGTGTCTAGATAACTAAGTCTTGACTGTAGAGAGCATCCCTATATCATTCCCAATTATGATAATGTAATCCACATATAACACCAAAAAGGTGATAGCGCTCACACTTACCTTCCTTTACATATAAGACTCATTTTTATTTTTAACGAAGTCATAGATCTGATCGCCTCATTAAATCTCATGTTTCAACTTTGGAAAGCTTTATTTAATCCATAAATGGACCTAAGTAACTTGCACTCTTTATCTGGACTTTCCTTGGATATGAATCCCTTAGGATGTATCATATACACCTCCTCCGAAAGGTTGTCACTGAGGAATGTGATTTTCATATACATCTGCTAGATCTCATAGTCATAGTGTGCTGCAATGGCTAAGAGAATTCTGATGAATTTCAATATGGCTATGGGTGAGAAGGTTTCGTCATGCCTTTGACGATTACCCTTAGCCACTAGTCTTATTTTATAGGTCTCCACATTTCCTCTACTCTAATCTTCTTCTTAAAGATTCATTTGCAACCGATGGATATGATACCTTCAGGTGCATCAACAAGGTTCCAAAACTTGTTGGAGTACATGTAATCCATCTCAGAGTTCATAGCTTCTTACCACTTCTTGGAGTCTATACTCGTAATAGCCTCCTCGTAAGTATAAGGATCAGTATCCTAAGTGTCCTCTCTATTGACATGTCCTATATATCTCTCAAGAGGGTGAGACACTCTACTAAACCTATGCAAAGTAAAAATTTGTGTTATGTTCATGAACAAACTCGGCCTCCGAAATGGTGCTTGAGCTAGGTGCTCCAACCTTGCTTAACTCTATCATGCTCCCACTATTTTCACCAAGAATGTGCTCCTTCTCATGGAATAATATCCTCTTGGCAATAAAGATATTTTGGTCCTCTGGATGATAGACATAATACTCATAAGTTTTCTTAAGGTATCTCATGAACTTCCACCACTCTATCCTTAATTCCAACTTATCGACGTTGTCTTTTAACGTAGGCAGGGAAGCCCCAAATTTTAACAACCTTAAGATTGAGCTTTTTCACTTTCAATATCTCATGTGGCATAAACACTACCGACTTGAATAGAATTTTGTTTAGAAGGTAACTTATGGTATTAGGACATATCCCCAAAATGAGACGGCTAGGTTAGCAAAACTTATCATTGACCGCACCATATCTAACAGCATGTAGTTCCTCCTTTCTGATACACTATTGAGCTAAGGTGTATTAGGAGGTATCTACTAGATAGAATCTCATAGTCATTAAGGAACTATGTGAACTTTGTTCTCAAGAACTCTCCTTCTTTATCCAATCAAAGAGTCCTAATATGCTTCCTAGTTTGGTTCTCTACTTCATTCTTGTTAGGATTAAATTGACACTAAGAGGGGGGGGGGGGGGGGGGGGGTTGAACTAGTACTTTTAAAAAACTTCTATCGATTTAAAGATTTAAAAAAGCTCATAATGTAAGAGTGTTTAAACTTGAAAATGATCATAGGATTGAATGAGCAAGTAAAGTAATTTGTAGAGTAATTAAATAACAAAAAAAGAAGGCATACCAATTTTATAGTGGTTTGGTCATCGTGAGCTACTCCACTCCTGATTCTTCCTCCATTGAGGTCACAAGCTTCCACTATTGATCTTCTTTTAATGGATGAAGATCAACTACCCTCTTACATTTCTATTCTCCTTTTCGTAGGTTTAGAAGACAACCTTTATAATTCTTTCAGCCCTTTCTTAAACAAAAATCATACTTAGAGAAGAGGAAGGGAACTCTCAAATAATTACAATAATGTTTTCACAAGTTTTGGTTCTCTTTTCTTGCTCTTCCAAGCAAGAATACCTAGGTTATTTATAGAACCTAAATGGATTTCAAATTTGGAGCCCAAATTTAAAATCTTGGAGCTAAAAATTTAAATCCCTGAATTTTTGAGGTACTAGCAGGACCACCGCCTACATCGGGCGATACCACCGCCTAACAACTTTAATGCTGACAATACTACTATCTACCTAGGCGATACCATCGCATGAGACAATCTAGGAGACTGTGTCTGGTTGGTACCACCGCTTGACAACCTAGAAGGCTGTCCGGCTCAAAGGTGGCTTCACCACCTGGTCAAGCGGTGCCATCACCTGACCCAAACTTGGGTCACTGAATGGGCCTCCAAATGAGTCAAAATTACCCTAATTAAGGTTCAAAACTGACTTAGTTAAACTCTAAACTACTTTAATCTAGACAAATGATTACAAAGCATGAATTCAATGTTGTCCGGCATGTCATTGGTTCATCCAGAGCTTTGTCTGATCCTTTGGTGCATCGTCCTCTCCTTCAGCGTATTGTTTAATTAGCATGTTGACCTCCATAACATATGATCTCATTTGGCACCACCTGACCCCAACTTGGGTCACTGAATGGGTCTCCAAATGAGCCAAAATCAGCCCCAATGGGCCTCTAATTAGGTTGGCCTCATTATATTCAAAACCAACTCAATTAGAATTCTAAACTACTTCGATCTAGACAAGTGATTACAAAGCATGAAATCTTTATTGTCTGGCATGTCATTGGTTCATCCAACGCTTCGTCCGATCCTCTAGAGCATCGTCCTCTCCTTCCGCGTATTGTCTAATTAGCATGTTGACCTCCGCAACATCCGATCTCCTTGGCACAATGTCTAATTCTTCTGGCCCGATGCCCGAACTCATGGTATAAAATCCTTCTGCTAGCACATCGACCATTCCTCCAGCTCGACGTCCAATTTTTTGACATGTTTAATTACGGCCCAACATTTGATTCTACTACTTTAATCGATTTGCCTCTCCTTGATCGAGGTTAGTCCTACATCACTAAAATGCATATTAGATCATAACTTTATCAATTGGTTTTATCATCGAAATCTAAGATTCAATAATTTTTATATTTCCTGAATTTCTCGAAGTCTTCATACTTATACTTCATTAACAATATGTGTCTGTATCTAGAGAAGTTGTTAGTGAAAGTAATAAAGAGTAACTGCCTATGGCCTGAGTCGACATTGGACTACATACATCATTATGTATAAGTTCTAATAACTCAGTGGCTCTCTATCCAGTTCCACTAAATAAAGAGTTGGTTAGTTTTCCACAAAGATAGGGTTAACAAGTTACATATGACTCATAGTCGAATGATCTAGGTATCAATCCTTCAGCAACTTCTGAATCCTTCCATCATGGACATGACCTAGTCTACAATGCCGCAGGTATGCTCAATTCACCTCATCTTGTTTTCTCTTAGACACACTTACATTCATGACATGTGGAGCGATGTCTAGCATAAATGAACAATTATGCAACGTTCCTCTAGTATTATCTTATCATCTAATATTATTGATCAATTATTATTTTAAAAAATTAATTTATATCCACTAACTGTGAAACATGAAATGAAGATAATATTTTTTATAATAGAAAAAATGAAATAACATGCATCTAATATAATGGTAGCTCCACTAGGCAGATATAGGATGACCTCGCTAACAGTCATTACAGTAACTTTTGCTCCATTGCCCATCTTTAGGTCCATCTTACCTCACACTAGTCTCCTAGATTTTGTCAAAACCTACAACAAATTATAGATATGATAAGCATCATTGGTATCCAATATGCTAGTTACAGGTGTACTACAAGCCTATCACTTGAGTGATGAAACATGTGACACGTTGCACAGTATTTTTATATTATTATTAGTATATTATGATATTATATTATTTATTACATATATATTGTGACGTCTTTGGTTTTATGTAATGAGAATCGGATCGTGATAATATCATAATAATAAGACTAATTAGTATTTAAACACATACCCTAAATAATCTCAGTCATAGGTTTCTCAATAAAGACATCAAGATAACCGAACAGACCAGTGTATTGTATACTTGTCCATATGATAGAGACGATTGGTCTCATAGCCACTTTTGTGATGATACTAAATGTACAGTACATGTGCTCATTGGAGAATAAGTTCACTAATTGATCCGCTTATGTAATGCTGGTTGGTTAATGATACATAACATCAGACAATGCATTCATATTCCTAGTTGTATATCTGTTACTTAGACTTGAGAGACCAATGATATCTTATTTGAGTATTCCTTTCTTTAACGCCAGACTTACAAGTCTGGAAAGTTTCAGATCTGGTATAACTGATTATTGGGATTAGTAGCCAATCTTACAAATATAATTGAGTATCAATAGAAGATATCCACTCTCAGTATCATGAGAGAAATATCCCATGTGTTATCACTCAGATAAATCCTCGACCGAGGTCATTCGAATTGAGAAAGAAGGGGTTCTCTAGGATAATCGAATTAGAGCGAGACTCTGATGGATTCCGTATGAGGCTTGACAATACCATACCCAATATATAGTCTCTATGATATTAAATAAATGAGGGACAATAGATACATGGTAACTAAGGACAAATATGTCCATTGAATTATATCCTCTATACCGTCTAAGGATTATAACGTAGTGGCATAGTATGTCCATAGTCGATGAGTCGAGTGAATTATTATGAGATAATAATTCATTAAGTCAGTATGAGTTCTGAAGGGTAGGACTCACAGCCAGCTCAGTGTTGGGCCTAGAGGGTCACACACATATGGTGGATGTTTCAGCGAGTAGAGGATTGGATATGAGTTATCCAATTAGCTTTGTTCTCATTGGATGAGATCCAACATTGATGGATCTCCTGTATGAGAACCAATTAGAAGCCAATTGAGATTATTAGATAGAGATCTAATAATCTTTGGAGTGAGGGTAATTGGATGGATATTCAATACCCACTAAGGCAGGATCCACTAGGATTTTTTGATGGCTCTCTATAAATAGAAAGCAGAGGTGGCATAACAGTGATAGGCTGCACTTTTGGCCGCCCCCTCCTATTCTCCTCCCTCCATCTTTTCAGCCGACCAGCCCTTCCCTACTATAAGAGGGTAGCGAAGAAGATATGTGATCTTCTTCCATGAGTGCTGCGAGAAGGTGCACAAGATTTGTAGGTTTCTAGGTTGCGATTAGAGGAGCACCGCTGTAATGATTCATCATGTGAATACCTCCAGAGAGGAGTACATTTGACCTTCTTCATCCTCTACATCTGGATCTAAAATTTTAGAGATATACGATCTCCCTAAGTAATCAATCTCTCACACATCGTAGTATTCAATTTTGCGGGTTTTTCATGCACCAGTCTTTGCATGATGATTTGATACACATGGGAAACCTATTTTTATTTTATTTTCTTTCTTTCACTGCATATGAGATGCTATGATGATTTTCCAATAGTGGTATCAGAGCCAGGTTGCTCGTGCAAAAGATTGGCTTTTAAATTACGTGTGATAAGATTGAAATATGTAAACTATTTTCTGCATACCTTACTGTAACTTTTCATAGTTTTTTAGATATGGACAACACATTTTCTCACTATGAAGAGGTGCAATAGAGAGGTGTCTTAAGGTTCGTTGTTGTCAAAAAAATTATTGACATGGAGAGGAGGGGAAAGGGCAGCAACTTTTGCTACCCTACGGTATGGTCGAATGTTGCTTACAGATTGCTCTGAAGGTTGCATGGCTGAGAGCAACAAGATGTAGGTAAGCACCCCCTTAGGCTAGGGTTTTGATCCCTATTTAGCCGCCCCCTCCCCCCCCCCCCCTCTTGAAGTAAGCAATTATCAATTTTATTTTAGCCTTGTGTCGAATCTAGGAGGGAGGAACCCCTACAGCGTTCCAAGGGTTGATCCCCCTCAAGGATCAAAATCTATAGGGCTCCTTCTGGGGGTTCTATCATTTTCCAATTTTTCTATGATGTCTCGGGTCTCTGGATCATTCTTACATTCCTCCCTAATGTCTTTGAGGAAGTCGATAGAGGGAAGGTGATAGGACTCCAACGGGGTTGAGTCCTAATCTTCCTAGAAGTAGTCAATAAAACCCTATGAGATTATAATAAAACCCAACCTAGCCACTTCTATCCTATAAAGAAGTGTGGTTAAGGTTTAGATTGGAGCCTTAGGGCTTAGTGGTCATCCCCCCCTTTACTGGGCTGGTCGACCAGGGTTTTCCCCTGCTTAAGTCGGCTATAGAGCCAACCTAGCTGCCACATATTCCTACTTAGGCAAGTCGGCTATAGAAGAGGCAAAGGGGTAATTTTACTTAGGCAAGCACCCCATGGGCTAGGGTTTAGAACCCTATATAATGATGTGGTCGCTCTCTCTCTTTTATCAAGTAATTATCATATTTTATTTAGCCATGTGCCTAGTCTAGGAGAGAGGAACCCCTATAGCGTTGTAAGGGTTGATCCCCCTCAAGAGTTAAAATCTATAGAGCTCCTTCTGGGGTTCTATCATCTGGTATTAGAGCCGTGTTCCTACTACCATAGCTATCTCTGGCGCCTCCATCTTCCAAGCAACTCTCACAATTGCTTTTAACATTGCCTTCATCCCCCTTGATAATTTTCCTATGAAATAATTTAGATGTGAGAGACATTGTATCATAAAAAATACGACTCAATCTTTTAGATGTAAATTTCAAAATCCAAGAATTGATATCTACCCATGTAATTTAATTCATTTAAATCAAGAGTATCACATCAAGTGATTCATCAAAGATTTAATATCAAAGACTTATTTCAAGCATCATAGAAGTTTATGTTATATATATTTCTCTTTGTCTCTATTATATATATTTCTCTTTGTAAACATTCATCAAGATTCATGAAATAAGAATAATCTATTAAAATTATCTTATCACAAAAATTTGAATCATCTTATCATGTTCATTTTAACTAGAGTCATTTTGAAAGTGAGTTCAAAAATCTAAGAAATCCAAGAAGAATTAAGAGCCACTCATGCATTTAAATTATGTGATTTTCTAACATAAATAACAAATCATGTATTTTTGTAGATCACCTTTCATTTATATTTTGATAATAAGCATAAAAAATTCCGAAAGAAAACATGATAGCTTAAATTGTTAATTAAGAATTTTGCATTCATATTTTGATAAGAAGTGTAATTTATAAACTCCAAGAAATCCAAAGGAAATTATGATAATACATCATCACACATTCAATCATACAACTATTCAACCATCATTCATTCATAACATTTAGGTCATTCAACAATAGCCTTTCCAAATATTCAAATCAATTATTTGAACTTATTATTCAATCATCATCAAAATCTCATTTATGTAAATTTTAATATATTTTTTAATAACTAAGGTTCTTTAATTCTAGTTCATTTTAATACTTATATGTTCTAGCTATGCATCATCAAGATTATATAATGATGAACTATTAAAAGATTTATTATCAATAATTTTAATTTTAATAATTTTCTTATTACTACTTAAGCGGGTAAGCTTGGAGTGTTAGATCTCAAGTAATATGACTTGAGCATCTACTTTCAAAATATTTTTATTGCTCCTAGCCTTGTTAGGAAACAACTTTATATTATGGGAGGTTTTGATTTAGGTACCTATTTAACATTGGGTCCTTCATGACATGTTCTTCCCATTTTCTCTAATGGCTTAAGGTTGTTTATAGTTCATCTAGGAACCCAAACTAACTTATGAGGACTATAATTTTTAAATGAATATTTATAAGTCATATGTCCTAATCTTCCACAAAAATTATACTTGATTTTTGGTGGCACATTTAATGTAGGTCATTTTATAAAGATGGTTGGCTTTTGTTGAACATTACCAACAAAGCCTATGTCATTTCTACTATTAATATGACCCTTATTAGCAAGGATCATATTTAGGGATTTGTTTCCTATCTCAAATTTCTCTAGTATTATTTTAAGCATGCAATTTTCTTCTTTAATATTATCTAGCATATCACATCTAGAACATGGTTTATGTGATGCTAAGGAATCATGCATTTCATCAAGTCTTTTAACTAACAAATCATGATCAACTTTAAACAATTTAAAAGACTTGCTAAGTTTTCTAAACTCATGAAACATATTTAATAATTCTAAAAATAAAATATTTAAAGGCTTACTAACCTCATTGTTGATAGTCATAAGAGCAAGGTTCTCCACTTCTTGGTTGTGCATTTGATCTTTGGAGCTCCTTGGCTTCTTGTGTTCATAGCAAGAGGTTTTGTCCATCTTTAGATTATTTTTAATATTCAATTTCATTAATTTTTCAAGTTCATTTGTCAAAAGTTCATGTCTAAGGTTCTCATTACTCGAGATTTCACTCGAGGAGTCATATATTCTTCTCGGTTCATATTCCTTCTGGTTCTTTGGAAGGTATTCTTTTTGTTCATTTTTTAGAAGTATTTTCATTTAATGATTCATTTATGTTAAGTGTACTTTCATATGATATTTCTAATGTATGACATATATCAAAAGCTGAATCAAAATAAGAAACCCGATCAAATTCATTTCTAAGGCGCAAAACAAGGCATTCGTAGCCTTTGCATTTAAAGAGAAAGTCTTCTTCTCCAAATCATTTCAATTGTTCATTGGAAGAGAAGACTTTTTAAATCTATTTTCAACAATAGTCCATAAATCAAGGTCTAAAGAAAGCAAGAAAACTCTCATCCGAGTTTTCCAATAAGTGTAGTACGTCCCATTGAATATGGGAGGACGAACGATAAGAAAGCCCTCTTGAAAGCCAATAAGAGCCATTTCTCTTGGGTGTTAAAACAAATGAGAAAAATCGAGACTTTGATACCAATTGTTAGGATCAATTGGCACTAAGAGGGGGGGGTGAATTAGTGCAAGTGCAAATTTTCTTTTTAAATGTAATCTTTCCGATTAAACCAAGATAGGGAAACCGAAGCTTTTCATTCTTAGTGAAATGATTGAGTGAACAACGAAAAGTTGCTAAGTTAATAATCAAACTGGAAACTTATCGTGAAAAACTTTGCTTTCTAAGAGTTGAGATAAATTGGAAGTTTCAATACAAGAAATATGTAAGCAATGAAAGTAAAGAACCACTCACAATTTTTATAGTGGTTCGGCGCCAAAGGCTTACATTCCACTCTCGAGTCCTCCTTCTTGAGGCACACCGATGTCTACTACCAATCTTCTTTGGGTGAAGATAAAACTCTTACACTTGCTTACAAAGGAGACTTGAGAAAATTTCTAACTCTAAGCTCTCTCCCTTATCCCTTTTCTTTTTCTTACAATTCTCACATAATATTTTCTCATAATATAATCCCCAAAATTATTATGTTGAATGTAAGAAAACTTGGGGTATTTATAGGCCCCAAATTTGCTTCAAAACCAGAGCCAAAATCCAATCATATCCGAAAAATCCGAATATAGGCGGTTCACCCATCGGCCTGGGTGGCTCAACCACCCGAATACTTGGGTACAGGCGATTTACCCACTAGCCCTAGGCGGGTCAACCACTCAACATGGGCGGGTCAACCGTCATCAGCCGCCCGAAAGCGTGGGCGGTGGCAGTACACCCATCGCTCACCGGTAGATTACCCGTCGAAATTTCCGCAAAAGTGGTTCCCTTCATTTTTTGAATTTTGGCTTGAACCTAATGTTGTCCAACCCGTTGGTCAACCAATTGAGCTCAACCTAAGCTTAATCAAACCCCAATGGTGGACCTGATTGCCTTATTGAGTTGATTTGGATTCCTTCCAAATCCAACTCAATTTGGGCTCAAACTCTAACTATGATTCAATGATTACAATACTTAATGACCAATAAGCTAAATAAGACCTAACTTCTGCCAATCCAACAGCCTCCGACATTCTTGCGGTAAGTCTTCCGGTCTTCTTTCGGCGATCTCCCGACGTGTTCCCAGCGAGCTTTCTAATCCCTTCGGCGAATCTCCTAGCGAACTTTGGTGAGATCCCACTACATCATCCGAACCCCAGCCCGATGCTCAAGCTTGATCTTAACCCATCATCTGTTTGTAATTCCATTGCTCCTGTCATAGTTAGTCATGCACGATGCTAATTACGACTTAATTAAATATAATCATAATTGTCAAACATCCATTACAAGACCATCCCAACTCCCGGCAAGCTTTTCAGCTACCCCCGACAATCTTTCGGTGAGTCTCAATCTTCTTCTAGCGAACACCCTTGCGCCATCATGGCAAACTCTCGATACCCTCGACGAGCTCCCGACACACTCCTAGCGAGTTCCCAACCGCATCGACCCAATGCATGGACTTGACTGACCTTGGCCAATCCTGATTGTAATAATGATTATGTCATATTTAATCCTGCATCAATTAATTCTAATAATCATGTTAGATCAATAACCCATCAATTGATTTCATCATCAAAATTCAAGATTCAACAGGGAGATGGCTAAAATTTTGACTTGTTTCGGTAGTCGTGATAGAGCATCTGTAATAACATTCTCTTTTCCGTTTTGATAAATAATTTCATAATCAAACCCAAGAAGTTTAGTTACCCATCGTTGCTACTCCGGGGAAGATATTTTCTGCTCTAAAAAATATTTAAGACTTCGGTGGTCGATTTTAATCTGGAAGCGTCGACAGATCAGGTAGGATGAGACAACTTTGCTAGTGTAAGTAAGGGGTCGGCTATCTTGCATTGCTTCGATCTTCGTCGGGTCTACCGCCACTCCATCCTCTGATATAATGTGCCCTAGATACTTCACTTTATGCTGTAAAAAGGTACACTTTGACTGTTTAACATAAAGGGTGTTCTCCCAAAGAATCGTTAGAACGGTTCGTAAGTGATGAAAATGCATATCAAGTGTAGGGCTATAAATGAGGATATCATAAAAAAATACCAACACGAACTTACGTAGAAACCTCCGAAAGATGTCATTCATCAAGCTTTGAAAAGTAAAAGGAGCATTTGTAAGTCCGAAGGGCATTACCAAAAACTCATGCGGGATGCAGCTTTCGGAACATCTTCAGTTTATACCCGAATCTGATGATAAACGAAATGAAGATCCAATTTAGTGAAGACTCGGGCTCCCTTTAGTTCATCCAAGAGCTCATCTATGACTGGTATAAGATATTTGTCTTTGACGGTGATGGCGTTTAAAGCCCGGTAATCAATGCACATCTGCCACGTACTATCCTTCTTGCGCACTAGCAACACCGACGAGGAGTCAGGACTGCATCTTGGTCGAATTACTCCAGTGTCAAGCTTCTCCTTGACGATGTTCTCAATCTCATCCTTCTGCAAGTGAGGATAGTGGTATTGGGAAACCTCAGCATGTGCATCACATGCATAGCAGAAATCAAAACAAAAACCGATTTCCCACGCAGATCAAATCGTCATGCAAAAGATTGGGGTCGCGAGAAAAATCGTAAAAACCGAAAAAAACCGTGATATATGAGAAATTGATTTTACCTAGGGAGATCGTATATTCCTGTATTTCAGATCTGAATGGAGAAGATGAAGGAGGTCAAGCGTCCTCCTCTCTAGTGGTATCCACATGATGGATCTCTGCAGCTAAACTCCTCCAATCTGATCTTGCAACTCTTGCTCAAAAGGAGGGAGGAGAATAGAAGGTGGTGGCTAAAGCTGCAGCCTATCAACCATGAGTTTCCCCTCCTATTTATAGAGAGCCAACAAAACCCTAGGGCTCCTTCCTTAGTGGGTATTGGGTCTCCATCCAATAACCCACTAACCTTGCATTATTGGATCTCTATCCAATAATCTCCTTAGGCCTATAATTGGGCCTTAATCACGGAGCTCATCTACATATGGTCTCATCTAATGAGAATAGGGCCTAATTGGATCTTCATCTAATCCTCTATTCGCTGAAGCATCCACCATATGTGTGTGACCCTCTAGGCTTGATACCGAGGTGGTCGTGAGTCACTCCCATCAGAACTCCTTCTGATATAGTGAATTATTATCCCCATAATAATTCACTCGATGTCTGTCCACAGACCACTATGCCATAGTCCCTAGATGTTACAGGGAGGATCAAATCCATCGGGCATGTCTGTCCACAGTTACCATGTATCTATAATTCCTCATCCAAATAATATCCCAAAGATCGTATATTGGACATGGTACTGTCAGGTCACATACAGAATCAGTTTATCTTGCTCTATTCGGATTCTACCGGAGAACTTCTTCTCTCTCAATCCGAATGACCTTGGCTAGGGATTTGTCTGAGCAAGCATATATGAGATATTCCTCTCGTGATACCGAGAGTGGATGATCCTCTATTGACACTCAATTATATTTGTAAGGTTGGCTACCAATCCCGATAACCAGTTGTACTAGATCTAAAACTTGGCGCCATAGAGTACTGAAAGTTTCTCTTTGGCATGGAATTGATATATTCCTAGGAGACTGAAGTGTGCAACAAGTTCAGCATGTTGCTATGCCTTAAAGGGTGCAGCAGGGGGCTGTATTGGCGAAGAGTCATAATCTAGCAAGCGCATTTGTTCAGTAAGACAGAGTGGTCCAAGGGGATGGTGATCTCCGTCAAAGGGAAGAATACAAAGAGGAAAGTTGCTCCAACAGGACAGATATCCAGGAGGGATAGGTCCTGGTTCTCCAGAGAGAGAATCATGTACAGTGGACCGCACATGTTGAGGAAGAGTTCCTCAAGACAATATCTCTATAAAGCTCAATGGATTGAGCGAGCAGTGAGGAGTCGTTGCATGATCTAAAATGAAGTAATGTATTAGTGGATGCATTGCGAGATCAAGTGGGAGAGCGACAATGACAACATCATACGAATACACACTTAGAGTCAATATGGAAATCAAACTCAACGGATGGATGACCCGTGGAATGGTGAGCACGAAAGCCACCATCAACTCAATGCAAATCGAGAGGCAAAGCAACTTGGGTGGAACTTAGCGAAGTATCCAAGCCGCATGAAGGGAGTCGACGTAGAAGATGGAAATATGGAGCAAAAGCACAGAACTTTTCTTAGACAGAAGTCAAGGACATGAACTCTTGTAGAGGCAAGAGTGAGATTATGTCATTCCATGGGTTCTTCATTCTGATGGAGCGGACTCATTTTGCATGGTGTCAAAGATGAAGCGAGCTTCGAGGCACATGCACCTTATCTCAGAAAAGCATTTGATGGAGGAACTAAGGTGATTTAACTTGCGGAGGCAAAGTTGGGATCATAAGGCCTTAGCATGGGGCAAGAGAACGCAGAGGTGGGTACTCTTGAAGAATATACCATAATGCTACCATTCGAGTTGTCATGAAGAAAGTGGTGCACAGCAGAGATTGTGCTAGTGGGGGATAGAGGCCCGGGATCCACTTTAGTGAACAACACAATAGCAAGAAAGGTTAAGGATTCAATGAGTGAATATCATGGTACCTCAATGATGGGTCTTTTGTGTGTGTATATCGAATCTTGCATCGGATGAAAGCCTTGGTCATCAGCACATGGGGGCTATGTACCATCGAGGGAGAATTTCGAGTGTAAGTACCAAGGAGTCCCATGGGGGGGACTTGATCATATAGAGGTATGATCGGAGCGGCTGGAGAGTTGGACTACTTCGGTGCTCACATTCGCTTAAGGGAGCCCAATAAGTCAAATAACAAGGCCGAGTAAGCGAATGTTGCCACCAAAGAAGCTAAGGAGAATAGAATAGGCACAAGCCTTGCAAACAAGATGGTAGAGACCATGCATAAGAGTTGTAATCTATCTTTTCATCGACTAAGGAGAACTGCTAGGAGAATACAGAGGTGTTGAAGCAGGTGATCAAAAATGGCGAGGAAGCAATGATGAGTCCAAAGGGGCTCAGCTACCCAAAAGTAAAGCGTCAGTCAGAAAGGAGGTGGACTCAGAGGAGTGTCACAATGTCATAGAGGCAGACCTACCGATCACGAAGAAAGGGACATAGATGCAAGACAATGGATAGTAGGGCCATGGGCTGGTAACACTATAGTACTGTAGAGGCAGGACTTCCGTGGAGTCATCTATCCCTTGCTCTCATGGAGGGAGAGCATTGGTCGTAAAAGAGGTCAATGAGGTAAAAAATGCAATGATAAACTCGTACCAAGATAGGGTGGAAGGGTAAAGACCAAGGAACATCATAAGATCGGTGTCGACGGACTTTTCATCAAGATAGCCGAAAGTGAGGGACTTCAGTTTGATACAGGAGTGCTCGACCAAGGAAGAAGTAGATAGTACCTTTTCTACTTAGAGTAGGCGACAAAGATGATGGAGAAGATGGTACAATCCTAGAGGCGACCAGAACTATCAAAGACTTACTCCAAGTTGGGGGACTCCAAGTTAGGGTAAACTTTTTTGCTCTTTTCGGGCAAAACTTCTTGCATTCCGGAAGTTCGATGGCAGTGGGAAGGTAAATTATAGTAGCTAACTTAATGTAAAGAGTATAAACACTTCGAGTGCTTCGAAAGTGTGAGCAAAGGGCAGGCGAAATACTAATAACCAACTCGATGCATGAAGTACAACCTCGAGGAGGCGGGCGAAATCAAGTAACATTTATCTTTTTAACTCAAGAGAATAGGTGAAACTAAGTACCCTATTCTCTTATCTCGGGGAAGCGGGTGAAATCAAGTAACCTTACTTTCTCAACTCAAATGGAATGGGTGAAACTGAGTACCCATATTCTCTTATTTATTCAGCAAAGGAGTTCTACACAAGTTCAGTGATCTTTCGAGGAAAGCTTATGGAAGACAATAGTTGTCAAATCCTCATCGTTGGTGATCAATACTACTGAGAGTAGATTGTCTGTTTCATTTCTCAATAGAATGCCAATCGAAAGTGGGAGTGACGCAAACCTACTTGGAAGTGACAACTAAAGTTGAAAAAGGATCAATGAGCGAATCTTATGGAGGAATGACCTTAAAAACTTCAAAGTCTGTGAAACGATACTCGTTAAAGCTCCAACAAACATCCATCTAGTTTAAGCAACATGAGACTATTATAATACTGGCACATAAAAAAGGAAGGTCTTTTCTTTCACTAAAAGGATCCACAGAAATCAACAAGGATCAACACAGCTCAGCCAACCCCACACAAGAGTTAGTTATCGACGAGTTAAAGCAGCATGACGGATCAGAGTTCGATTACTTAACAACAGCGGCAGAGAGCAGCTAGAAGCCAAGGGGCATGTTGCAGCCAAAGCAAAAGATTGAAGATTCAGCAAAAGGCGAGGAGATGCAGTGTCTACAGCGGCTTCGATGAGGACATCGAAGGAATAAGTGAGGGAGAATGTCACGGACAAAAATATAAACAAGGTGTTTAATGTAATGCTCATGTTTTGTCTGTATCCTTCAATTTTTATACATACTTTATACAGTAAGTAGCGAGCTTGCAGTAGACTTGGTAGTCCTAGTTTGGTTAGCTTTTGTGGCCGGTTTCGGCTTGTGAATGAGAGTTGTGTCATGTAGACACTTGTAGGGACTTTGATTTGTAATGGACTATTATCTCTTTTGTACAACTGTTCAGAACTTGTAAAGTCTATAATTATAATTTGTATTGGCTAAAATTTTAGGAGATTTTGGAAAGCAAAAATAAAAAAATTTTGAAAAAAAAAAAAAAAAAGAGAGAGAGAGAGAAGAAGAAGATATAGGAGGAATTCTGAAAGGTGCTATAGACCTCTAACTACAGCTCCTCCTTCATTGAGTTTCAGCAGTAGAAAACTTTCATCTCAACTTTATCCAATTGTTGTGAGAAGTTCTAAAATCTTACTGTCTACTATCCAAATATCAGGATAAGGTTCCAACGACAATACATGGAAATACCGAAACTGATACTGATCTTTAACCTAAAGACAATCTATAATCTTATGTATCTATGAATCTTTTATCATATTTTTGTTCCATTACTTAGTTTTTATAATTGATATTTTAATTTTACCAGTAATAAAGATTATTTTCATTTCGATTTTAAGCTTGTTTTTAGTAATATATTTTTCTTCATTAAAACTTTCATTGAGAGACGGATCATTGAACCCAAAGTCCATGCATATCAATAATAACTTAATTTTTATCATCCTCAATTTTATAAAGACTTTCTAGATTAACTTAATAATATTTTTCTATAAATTGTCTCATACTTAATAAATTACCTTTCAATTGAGACATAAAAAAGACATTAATTATATGTGTACGATAATTATCTCTTGTTATAATAAGTATTTTTTCTTGCCTTTAATGTCAATTATAGAATCATCACCTAGCTTCACTTTTGTAATAAATTATTTAACAAAAAAAAGGACTCTTATATCTAATTTGATTACTAGCTCTCGTACGTTATTATGTAATATTCTAAATATATTTATTGCTTTTATTATGGTTTCGATTTTAGCGTCTATTTATGCTAATATTTTAGTATTATTTTTTACACTACTATGTCTATTGATTTTTCCCTATTTTCTATTTTTTATAGCAATGCTGCTTACTCTTCACCAGTTTTCAAAGGCGTCTATTTCTATAATTTTTGTTGCATCTTGACTTGGAATGTTTAATTTTGTCAAGCTTTTTATTTTTATTTTACTTTTTATACCCTTTTTTTCTTCTAGATGAAAATGCTTTTATCCTAACTTATTTAATATTAATATTAATAATAATATTATTGATTAAACTAAAACAAGAATAATTGTCACTACAAATATATAAAGGAAGCCTTCAAATTTTTATTATCTCAATAGTAGCAATGACTTGATTTTTATCATCCTTAATTTTACAAAGATTATTTCTCAGATTAATTTCTTAATATTTTTTCACCGACTGTTCCATGCTCAATATATTACTTTTCAATTTAGACATATAAAAAAACATTAACAATATATATGTAAAACTAGGTATTTTAACCTTCCCTTTAATGTTAACTATAAAAACATCACCAAATTTTATTAATAAATGATTCATCTAATTCAGAAAAAACTCTCATATCTAGTTTAGCTTCAATATTTAAGTACTATGTACTATAAAAAAATTAATGTGTCGTAAGCCCATAGAATATTTTCTTCTTAATCAATATAATTTACATGTTCTTGAGTGAGAGAATGACCATAATATTATAATTATAATATGATTTAATAGTATGACAATGACCATGTAGTCATCTTCCACATCACATCCTCTAAACTAGTCTTGACCTCAACGATGACCTTAGTTGGTATATCGATTTTGATCATTTTCTTGGTGTTTCATTAGTGCCTCCACCTCTATCATGATTATTATCTTTGCCTTCGCTTTATCGACCTCTACCTATTCTTTTGCCACCGTAGTTATTATTTAATTTTTTTATTTATAATAGTTGCTCAGGTTATACATATTTATATTCATTGATGTTCATCTCATTGAGATTTTTAGACACCTTGATTGAACATAATATATACTCACACTTATATGTTCAGAATATAATTTTTTTTTCATGATTTAAATATCACTGGCATCATCTCTATAGTTTTTATTTGGTTTTATGATAGACAAAGTTTGAGATATATAATTTGAGAGTGATTCAACTTAGTTCATGTTTAAACTTTCAAACGCTGATTTGAGTGACTATAGCTATACTTTCTGCACCTTAATCATAGCTTGATAAATCTTCTGAAGCACAAACCAACTATCATATAAAGTTTGGGATATAGAGATATTCTAAAAAATATTATGTTTCAATGAATAAGTTATTTTTTTTTCCATGATCTCTTAAGTTGTCCTTCTGATATGAGACGAGTGAATATTTTTCTTCTTTACTAGGATCTATAAAACCCTTATCAATAATATTTTAGTATCTTGATATTGTTAAAATATCTTCGATTTGAATACTCTAGTGATCATAATTTTTGTGGATAAAATGAGGATACTAAAACTGAATTATATTATCAAAGAAAGTTATATTGACAACCAAATTGATTTATCTAATAATCCTCTATTCTATTGTTAGTAGCCTCACCCACATATTATAATACTTTCTTTTGCTTGATAAATATTGACCAGTTACACTGGCAATTAATTAATAATTAATGATATTATTATATGTGATAGGATCCTCACTGTTATTCTATTTAAGTGAAGTGTAGTTCCTTCGAATTATAGTGATTACTCAGTTGCAATAGGACAATTAACATTCATAATAGATAAATCATTCAATTAAGTTGCAATAAATGTAGTTGGTACAAAATGGTAGTGTTTCTCAAAACAACTGTAACTAAATCAACATACATAAATAACTAATGATTCATTTAATTACGTACCTTAATGAGTACTACCATCATAACTTAACAAGTAATTCATTATGCTTCTTCACAAATGACATCGGTTATATTGTCGCCATTTGACTTAAGTTTTATGATAAAATTACTGAGGGAGTGTAGGAGTACATAAAAAGGTTCCACGATGATGATGATCTCACCCACTGCACTACGTATTGGAGTTTGATCTCGTCGCAATATGTACTGTGCATCATGAAGGACTCTTATGGTTAATGTTTATATGCTAGTTACTTATTTATATGGATCGAGATAATAAATTTTTATATTGCATTTGTTATAAGTTATTTTTATAATCGTGATTAGGTACTTAACTGATGCGTGTTGACATTGCATTGCAAGTAGTGTTTCATACAATTATAAGTAGCAGAGATTAAATGCAATTTTAAGTAAGATTCTTGATAGTTTTCTTTCAATAAGATTATATTCCATTAAGGGTTTAATATAATGAATTTTTTATACCAAATAATATAATTTAAAAAAAAACAATATTTTTTACATAAGAGGAAGCAGCCGTCAATTTAAATATTTAACACTCATCTCAATAGCATAACTCTTTTATTTTCTTGATTATAAGTATTGCAAAACGAAAAGAAAAACTTATTTATATGATACGTGACATAAAAGAAAGAGTAAAAGATTAATATGAATAAGTGGTCATATATTGAACTATAATAGTATAAATAATTTATGATAAACACATGATAAATACCTAGCTGATGAATTTTTAGTTGTAGTTATTTGCAATGTAGTAAAGTTAGATACGAAGTATTGTTAAAATTACCGAGTTATTTTATGTACTTACTCCTCTCTTCGTTTGCACCGATAAAGCAGTAGATTTGCTGCTGACTAAAATTTGGATGTATGAATAGATAAGATGTATAACTCGAGAAAATTTGATATCCAAACAGAGATTTTGAAGTACATTCATCGTATTCATTTGTATGTTTTATGCATACTCAAATATTTGTTTATGTTTGAATAGTAAGTAATGATGTTATTAGTATTGCTTAAATGACCATGGATTGTGGATGATAACAGTGAGACTTTTACTATAACCAATGTCAAAAGTCAGACTATTCGGCACGATTAGCCTCGTCTCCATTGTCGGATGTGAGATGAACATGTGACAATTATCAAATCATTATGTTCAAGATTATGGTTATAAATCGATCTTGGCGTGCATCGAGTTTGACTTGTAGTTCAGCTTGAGGCTTGCCTATTCATATGTGTTATAGATTGAGCTATAAAACAAAAACGTTTTATTTGTTAAAAAGAGCCAAAACACAAACAAGATCTCGGTCATTTGTGTTTGTCACGTTAGTACCCGCGTTGCTTTGACATCCCAACTCATTCCATAACACTTCATAAATGTCAATCAATGTATGGGCACAGATGCGTTGTGTTTTTTTTATCTATGTGCGCATATGCGTTGGCGTTGTACTTGGTGTTTGTCACAAGCCTCAAGAACAACTCATAACCACATGATAAAGATCGAACGCATGAGATTGCGTTGATCCATGTCACGTATCTCCATCACGCAACTTAAATGTGCATAGGGCTCTCACTCCAACCGCCAGTCTAATTGGCAGATTAGACGTTGACTTGACGAGCCCATCACTGACATTGAAACTACCAGCCCCAACGCCCGTTGATTAGACAACTGGCACCACGTGGCTTCTCTCCATTCGATGCTGTTGCGTGTATCATAGCTCACAGCTTCGGAGAAACCAAAGCACGGCCTTTTTGTGCAACTATAAAATGTGAAGACGCCCCCCCGAACACCCAAAACGACTGAAGCCTAAGCAGAGAAGAGGAAGTGGCGCGGCCGATCGATGGGTTTGAAGGTGCGAAATATCTCCTAGCTTTATATTTTTTCTCCTGCCCAATCTGCTTTGATAGTTCGCATCTTGTTGAGATCAGTCTGCTTTCAGCTAAGGTAGTGTATGTTCTGATCGGAATTTTGTTGCTGGCGTAGATCAGATTTGGTTTTTGGGTCGCTTGAATATTCCGTGGTGCTGATTCTTTTGTAGATCTTCTGATTCAATCCTCGCACGATCTGTTCAATAAATTGCTGTCTGTGTGCATATGGGATTAGGGATTGTGTTGGATGGAAGAGATGTTAATTTTTTATCCTTCTCAGATGGAACAAGGAATCGATCTTAAACAATGTTATTTGTTTCTGATCTCTTTGCACGGTTGTCATGTCACTTCTACCTATTGATTTCTTGGCATATTATATGTGTTTTTCTGTTTTCTCATATTTTTGGTTCTCAAATTTTTGCGTGTATCGAATAAACATTCAATTATTAGCATTAATGTTTAAGTGATCATAGTAATAATGAAACACTTTTTGCAATTTATCATGTTGCAGGAGGAGTTTGAAGAATATGCCGAGAAAGCAAAGACCTTGCCTGAAAATACGACCAATGAGAATAAGCTGATTCTCTACGGGCTCTACAAGCAAGCAACTGTTGGACCAGTTAATACTAGTATGTTATTTTAGCATCAGCTTTATGTGCTTGCAATGTCAAATATGAAGTTGGTAGATGATGATCTAAATTCTGACAGATATTGCAGGTGCAACCTTTCATCTGCTCTTAACCCTATAAAATTTAGCGGCCATACCACACCAGTCTTGATTGCAATATCATTATTTGAAAAAAAACACTCTTCTGTTATTCCCAAAATTAGGCACCGGTGCAGAATTGCTATAATCATTCATAAGGCATACCTTTATCCTAAACCAAAATGGATGACATGGTCTAAACATTGGGACGACATCCTTTATGTTTGTTCATGTTTTCATGTCATACTTTACATTTTCCCCGTAAAGCTGCTTCCTTTACCATTTCCTGCTATATTTGGGCCTGAACCTGCCTATGTCCTGGTGACCTAAGACACTCCAAATACTTGCATGGTATTATCCACTGTTTAACCTCAAGGAGACAATGCTGAACAGCATTTTGCCTATGTTCATTGCCACTTTTGCAGTTTTCTTGTGCTTCATCTTTTTTAGTATAATATTTTATCAAAGATCCTATCTGTCAATTAAACAGGCTGCTCAGTTATATATAGATTTAGCAATGGAGTCTCAATTATTTGAGATTGGCTAAATAGATCTTTTGCTGCTATTGAGATTCGTAAAGAGCCATATATTTAGCCAAGTTGAGAGTATTTAATTTTTTTTATGATTTCTATTAAAGTTTTTTTTATAGGTCTTCTTCTACCTCTCATCTACCAGGAATTTTTTTTTCCACCTCTGACTGCTGCATCTAAGTCTTATATCTAAGTCTATACTATTAACATTATTTATTTTACCCCTTCTGACTACCACAATAAGTGACATCTTCTAATATAATTTATTTGGGATCGGCCACATGCTCATCTAATTTGTCGATCTCCTTATTAGTATGAATGATTATTTCACTTTCTCATGCAGCTCCCTTGGTTAATGAAGTTTATGCAGTTTAGACCAAGGAATGCAATATCTGCCTATATCGGGCGGTACGTATCGGTCCACCAATTAATCGGTATACGGACCACCCGCTATCGGACAGTACCATCGATTGAGGCTGTTTTTGCCTCGTTACCATCAGAAATCGATCGGTAACGGTCGATTTCGTCGCAGACTGTTGTTGGTCGATAACGGTCGATTGTAATCGTCGATGGCATCAGTTGAAGGAGAGAGAAAGAAGAAGAGGGAGAAGAAAAACCTGGAGTTCGACGTTGCTCTTCGCCCACGCGATCCGTTGCTCGCGGGCGATTTCTTCTCCGCACGCGGGGAGAAGAAACGTCTCCTCGTGTGGGGAGAAGGAACAAGATGTTGTCGCCCTAATTTTATATTTTAATTTGTAATATATTTATTATATTATATTATATTATATAAAACCGAGTGTATGCTTATGTGTACTGCTCAGTACCAATGTATTGTACCATACCGAGTTAAGCTCAGTATGTCAGTATGGATCGGTACGACAAACCTTGGTTTAGACATCTTGTTTGTTGGGTATGAAGGGCACTGGCCCTCCTTAGTGCATGCATTCTGAGTTTGGAGTGCTATTACTTTTGCTGTCAATACATGACTTTTGTTCAATCGACGTGCTTTACATAACAGAGTTCACTCAGGTGCGTTGGTTTCAAAAATAGGTCCATACTTGAGCCCTATGTTTTGCAGGTCGCCCGGGTGTGTTCAATCAGAGGGACAGAGCTAAGTGGGACGCCTGGAAGGCTGTTGAAGGTTTCAGAAGCTACTCTGAATCTTTCGCTCCACGTACTACCGGTTCAAATGCCTAGCTTCTTTCTTACTTCGGTTATCACTTGCAGGCAAATCAAAGGAGGACGCCATGAACGACTACATCACCAAAGTCAAGCAGTTGCAGGAAGAGGCTGCAGCAGCTGCGTAGACTCCTGCCCGAGTGCCTTCTTCTAGTGATGCATTGATTAATTATCTTCTGAGGCTATTGGGATATCTTCTGAACTACGTCTTTCCCCGTGTATTCACATCTTCATCTATCAAATAAATTATGTTTTAATCGTGGATGTATCTGTTCAAGAATTGTTCATGATAGCTCAATAAATTAATTGCAAAGAAAGAACTTATTGAGAGTGCTTACCACAACGATTCCATGACAATTATCTTCAGCTACACCTGAGGAAAAGACTTGGCCATTCTCAAATTCTAACTCCACCTATGAAGTCCAAGTTTCCAACTGATCATTCATAACAGTCGGACATGTCCAAAATGTTTGTTACATGAAAATATTCATTTCTATTAGTCGAACATTGTAGATCAAGACAAATCTTTTAACACTACTTGGGACATGCACTCAAACATACCAAATCTTCAATACCACTTCAAACAGCTCTTCAACACCACTTCAAACAGCACAAAGATTCAACTTATTCGACCATAAAGGAACACAGAAGGCCCTCCACTGAGGTTGGACCGTTTGGTAGATCCAGATAGTGAACTTTTACTTCAGCGGACAATGTTCCTCCAAACAGAGACTACAGTTCTGCAACCAAGCTGGCCGGAACATCGGCAGTAGTTTCTTCGTAACCATCAAGTTTCTTGGTCTTCTCTTTTTCCAGCAAGTAGTATCTCTCAGCTTCTGGCATCGTCACCATGATGGCACGCAGTCGGGAATTCATTTCGTCTACCTTCTGCATCATGGCGTCATTGGTGAACATGCCATTTAAGACGCATACAATTGTTCCCCAGCTTTCCGTTAAAGGTAAGATAATGATTACTACAGAGGCAATGGTACCCCATGCAATGGCAACCACTGCCCAAAACGTGAAGTAGCCCAGACTGAATTTTCCTGCATGAAAATAAAATGAAATTAACAGATATAGTGAATCATATAAGTTCTTCGACATTGAGAATAAATTTTTCCAACCATGATGTCTTTAGATATAGACTCCCTTTTTTGTGTCATTGGCATTGTCACTTAAAGATCGTCAAAGGACTGCATTGCTTGCAAGAAAGAAATCTAAGAGAGATCGAAAATTGATTTTGCATTACTAGACAGTGAGAAAAATACATGTATAATGCTAATAAGGTACTAGTGCAGAACTCAACCAACATGACGAGTGAGCCCCATAATTTCATATGCCAGTTGAAGTCGATGAAGCCAAAAGAAAATTTTGTAACATGTGCTACCAGATTAAAAGTAATGTTGAGTCCATTCTAAACTTGTATATAATATTGAAGGAAAGGATGTGTCTCAATTTTTAAAGGTATTGCTATAGGTTTGCATCAATATGTTGGTAACTAAAATTTATCTTAGAAGTTAGAACTTAGCAAAGTCAAAAAAATTTATCCTTGTCTCTCTGTAATCTTAGCTTACCAAGAAGTAAAGATGGAACTCCAAATATTCTTACCTGCTGGAAGTGAAAGCATCGGCCAAAGGATCACGATGATTGCTGTGAAAACTATGCCCCACTTCACAATCCAACCCTTAGCTCTCAAAAGCTTTTCCTCCTTAAACTCTTCATCTGGCAAATCACTCTGTACCTGCTCAACCAATGTTATTTGTTTGGTAGTTCCCCAGTCATATTTCTGGGGCCACAAGATGCTACACACAACATGAACAAACCCTCCAGTCAATATAGCTACTAGGTTGCCAGCGAGCATGGGAGTATTCCGACCAGTGGTCTCAAGATTAACACGGCCATATTCTATGCTTGTCACTGCTAACCAAGTAACTATTCCTAGGATGCAACCAATGATTGTTCCAAGAATAGCACCAAGTGCATTTGCCTTTCTCCATAGAAGCATCAAAGCTATAGGCATCACTGCTGAGCCTATAATTACTCCCATGGCAAGATACATCCATCCAAGAGAAACTCCGACCTTGTTCAAGATTACAGCTAAAACACCCATGAAACATCCAAAACCAAGGACAACCACTCTGGAGACCTTGAGAATCTGCTTCCCAGTGGCATCAGGATTTATGTATGTCCGGTAAATATCATATGTGCACAAAGAAGAAACCGCCACTAGTTCTGCTGAGCCAGCAGAAGTCACAGCCCTGCAACAAATAATTGACAATGTCCATTTATTACAAACTCCAATATGCTTGTAATATCTTATACAATACAAACTCAGGGTTACTTATGACATAAATATCTTAGTCAGGTCAATCAGTCACTTAAAGCTGTTTTTTATTATTTTAATTACCTTAACATATAGGGTAACAATTGTTAGGGCAATTCAACCAATTCCCTGGTATTTGCGGAACCTATTTCAAGAAATTTTTCCTCTTCTTGTCAAGCTCAAGGTTGTAGATATCTGCTACATCCCTAGGGCTAGTAATTTTGTTGTCCATTCATTGGCAAACTTCAGGAGTCCCCAAGGTTCCCATGTTTTGTACGCTGCAGCTGACTGCCCAGCTCACCTTGTTCTTGATACTTAAATCAATTTAGCTTTCTTTATTTTCAATAAACACATAGGGTAACAATTTGCGTATGATCATTATGGTTAGTGATAATACCCATCATGTCTGTGAGACTGATAAAGAATAGAGGATAATTTGAACAACAAGACTTATTACAAACTAACACTATTTACATGGTCTTATAACTGATCCATTCATATTATTCCACACAATTAGAGGTTTATAAGAGTGGATATGACCATTTACCATGTAAAACACATTATGCTCCAATTTTCTAGAAAGTTTCTGTCTGAATCAAGAGATATTCAATGAAATTACGTTTGCACAAATTAACTACAATTTCAAAAGGACATCCAGATCAGTTAATAAATTGCCAAAGATTCTAGAAGTATCTCTGAGTTTGTGGGTTTGCACAATCTATCACACTCAGATCCAATATGAAGTTCTGTCAGAACAGTCAGTCTGTGTAAGTTTGCTCTATTCTTTTGTCAATAGGAGGCTCTAAGACACGGGACAGACATTTTTATCCAATAACTTTTATGTTGCCTTTTACATTCCTACCAAAAGAAATAGGAATTTGATCATCTCAAATAGGGGATGTTCCTACTCGGCCCTATATCACCTCAAATATCAACTTCTCTTGAAATTTGAATAGGTATTGACAACTGATTCAAAATAACTCAAGTATCACCTTGATATAAGATGCATAATTACTTACTAGTTCTGCTGAACACAATGTAATATCAAGTTGCTGTTTCAAAATTACAAGTACAGATTGATTCGGATTGGTAGATCTAAGATTAGAGTTGTACATAAAAAGAAGTATCTGTAATGAGTACTTGCGACATTAATACTTGTCCCCGATAGTTCCATTAACCGAAATCTCTGTTGCATTCATTCCATATTTCTAAACGAGGGTTAGAACTTTGAGCCCTCCTAACGCCAACAGAAATGTCAAATTCAATAAACATAACATCTCACTTCATTATCCACATTTAGATCTTATTTGCTGAAGCTGATACCCTTATCCTAGATACATTATCCATCATTTTCTCATTCTCCCAATTATCTTATGTTAGATGTTCTTTGGTGCTGAATATTCAAAGAAAATACATTCTAGATCAACTTTTTTCTCTTAGAAGGTTTCAAATGTTATGTCAGACATAAGTACCACAATCTTGAATTTTCAACCAAAGTATATCATTCATCTGTTTCCTAGTGCTCGATGTCACATAAGAACTATGTATGCTTTTTTAACATAAATCCTTCTTTTGATATTAATCCTGACCCTCCATAATTTTTCACAATTTAGTTTACCTAAAAATAAAATGCATTATCGCAAAGCCTCGGATTTTTGTGCACCGAAAAGTTCTAATGTCTTAACGAAGGACTATTGTACTATCCGAAATGATATGAAATCGAGGGGGGTTGGGTTTAAAGGTACATACTAGTTTGGGTGTGGGTTGGTACGTAGACCACCCCTGTTTCGAGCATCATGGTCAAAATAATAAAAAATTATCGCCGCCACTGCTTCCCAACGTCACTACAACCGTTGCCATTTCCCTATGCCGCTACCACCGCCACCACTTCCCAACACTACTGCTTTGTGAATCCTTGGTCATACTGTTGATGTCGCTACCAACATTGTTGCTCCGCATTCGTTCTTCTTCCCAGGTATGCTCCTACCTCTTCTCCTCCACTTCTTTCTTCTTCCTCCGCCTCTTCCTCTTCTTGCTCCTCCTTCCTCCTCTATTCCTCCATTGCTCCTTTCTCTTCTCCCTCTTTTTCTTCCTCTCTGAAACAGTGATTTCAAAAGGCGCTCGAGCCCTCACCTAGGCACTCAAGTGAGGCATGGCAAAGCCCGAGTGCCTTGTTCAGTGTCCAGGAGGCGCGCTTTAAAGAAGCGCCGCCTGGGCGCTCGCTTGAGCCTAGGTGTCGGGTGCTTCAAGCGAGCGCCCAGGTTAGCCCAGGTGTTGGGTGCTTCGAGCGAGTGTCGAGGTTAAACCATGTGACCGAACTAGGTTTTTAGATCTGGTTCGATCGCATTTGCGTTAGTTGGTTCAATCAAACCAACTAAAGCACCAATATCAGCTTCCTAGCCTCTCGCTTGGGCCTTCCCCAACCCTAACCTTACTCGCGATTCCTCCGCCAATATTTCTCTCTACTGCCGTTGCCTCTCTCCGTTGTCGCTGCTTTCCGCTGCCATTGCCACTATCGCTGCTTGCCGTTGTCGTTGCTGCTGCCACTGTCACTACTCGCCACTGCTCTCAGTAAGCAACTTCTGCCCTTGGTCAGCAACCTCGTCTTTACTCTTCTCACATTGACTCGACTCAGTATACTATTAACAGTATATTAACAGTATACTGTTAGCAGTATACTATTAACTATATATTAACAGTATATTAAACTGTTAACATTATACAAGTAACAATATTTTTTATTTATTAGATTAATAATATATTATTTTGATTTTAATATTGCTAATCTTTATTTATTTAAAATTATTGTTAGTGTTTCAGCATAAATGACATGTACAAAGTAACTCAATAGATTCTCTAATGACATCCAAAAAAGATCCTGCATGAAAGTATAATTATCTAAAGGATCCTAAATATCCTAATGTAGTTACTTACACCAAGCTCGGCTTCTACTATTGTTGAAGATATAGAGAATGAAACATATTTTGATGAAGATGAAGGATAAGAGGAAGAGGATGAACTCAAAGAAGATTTGTTTGAAAATGATGATAATATTGATTATGATGAATGACTTTGATGTAAAAATTACTGTTTTGAATTTTGAGACCTTTGTTAATGTGACATTGTCACTTCGTACTTTATATTTTCTTATTTTAATATCATATTTTGATTTAAATTATCATATCTATTAATTATATTATATATTTATTATATTTTAACGCCTCACCTCGCTCGGGCGAGGCGCCTCGGGCATTTTGGGACCCTGGTGCCTAGTGCTTTTTAAATCACTGCTCTGAAACACCAATATAGCAATATACTATGTGTCGACACACTAGTACTGATCAAAATGTACTAGTTCGACATATTGCCGAAACGGGTTTGGCACCCAAAACAATAATCCTTGGTCTTAACTACTAATCTGATTTATGCTAACATATGTGAACTTTTTTCGATTATATGTATTAAAGTCCTTTAGATTAAATAAAATTTAGAAGCTAACCAAATTTTATCTTTAAGGTCTTTTCCTACAAAATAATATAAACCATATAATATTATAACTAAAATAGTTAATCAAGTAACTTAGGTCTATCGCTGCTTTTTGGGCTGTGATGATATTTTTCATGTAAGCATAACACATTAAGTTATCACCTCCACACAGATTTGTCAATATAACTGCAATTTGTTGACATTCCACTAACTTGCACAAAAATCAAGATATCAGTTGCCCATTAGGAAAGAACTAGAGAACTAAGTGCCTGCATCCACTTGCAAACCTATGAAAGTAGAAGAGCAAACTAAAAGGGAGCTTAGAACTTACATAAAGAGCATTGTGAGTAAGAGGACTGATCCTGATTTTCCCATTAAGGCAGTTGCTGTAGCAGGAGGAACAAGGCCTTTCCCAGCTTCAGTTGCTGTTAATGGAAGATCAAGAGCCAGTGCACCTAATCCCAATGATGTTGCTAAAGAGAATGGTACAGCAAACCAAACAAGCCCACCCAACAAATATCCCTTGTGGGTAGATGATGGTCTTGCAGCTATGGCACTCATCCAATATCCCTGAAGGAAAGAAAAATATGAGGACTTTCAAGATATCTTTCGTATTGGACCAATAAACAAAGTAGCTAAATTGTCAATGATATCAATCAAGCTAAACAATCTACCAAATAAAAATAGAAAAAAATATCCAAATTGGAAATAGATAATAACAAGAAGTATTGAACTGTCACAGATAGCAACAGGACAGTCATATCTATTTTGTCACCAGCAACCTGGTTAACAGTGATAAACAGAAAAGGTGCAGTAACTTCCCATTAACCATTTGGTCATGAAATGTTAAGAAATGTCATAGATAACGAAGATGTGACTTCTGCATTTGCTGTAGGTTATGTACCAAAAAAAACCTTGATAGATGTGATGGATGTTGTTTTGTTAATATTTCAATTGCTAAATTTATTTTTATGTTTTGATGTTAATTTTTTGTCACTTCAGATTGCAATTCATTGACATTATGTCAAAACTTTATTAGATTTCTAATTGTTTTCTAAGATAATTGATGCAATGGACAAATATTTTGAGAAAAAAATTGAGTCAATATTTCTCCTTTATATATATATATATATATTTGACATCTGCAAAGAATAAATGACTCTATCAAGTGTAGTCTCCTTTATATTCTTTTACCTGCATTTTTAAATCCTACATAGAAACAAGAAGTGCCAAACATTTTAATAGATTCGTTTAATGATAAAAAGTTATTAGATATAGGAAATAAAACAGTAGGTCCAGAATTATTGATTGAAATATATAGGTCATATGAATCTTTATATGGTTTCTAGCATTTCTTTGCTTCCATCTACTAATGGTATTAGTATCAGGGAAGAAGAAATACATGGAATCTAATTGATAAAAGGAAAAAAACATGATAAACAATTAAAATTAATTAAAAATTTATTTAGAAAGTCATATTAGAAGTGTATGAAGTCCTCACAAGTAGAAAATTTTGATATTTTAGCATGGCAAAAGACACAAACCTACATTTATATTCATTTTACCATGGTTCATGGTATTCTTAGCCCTTCAAACACTCAGAAGCAGCCTTTAATGTAAGCAGAGTCATTAATGAAGAATGGTAGATGAATGAGAGAAAATACATTGGAAGCATCCATCTACCTTAAAGATTAGATGGATGTCAAATAAAGAATAATATTGAAGTAATAAATATTTTTTGTTTTATTTATATTTTTAAATTTTTATGTAATTTTTAACCTATTTTAATTTTCAGAAAAACACGGGTCCACCTTACGTAGTCCAACGTGGCCTTGGGTGGCATGCCAAACTTAGAACAATGCTTGGATTTGGTTTCTTGGCTTGGTCAGTGGAGTGTTGTGCCACCCCAATCCTTGTCTGTCAGCTTGCCCTAGCCCATATTACATCTCTATCTAAAGCATTTGTTTTCAATATTCTTTTATTTTTTACAGAATGAGGATTAAAATAATAGTTTTAAGCACTAAAATAGTATAAATAAGAAAGAGACAAAGATCTAAAGGGCATTGACAAAAGGAAAGAAAGTCAAAAGTGCAGGTTATGATGAATGTGTGCAGAAACAAACAACAATATGTTGGAAAATGTAACTTACATTGTCTACAAAAACGGTTCCAAAGTTTCCGACAATGTTGATAATTCCAAAAACAAGGCCATCTGAACTTAACATGGTTAAGTAAGTTCCTTTATAGTTCCCACTGACAGGTCCACAAGATTGACCTGTATGTGAAATTGGATAAGCACATACTCTTGATTTGCTAGCAACCTCCATAAGGTGGTTGTATACGACTTTTGGGCTACCGAGATGACTACTTCCTGTATATACCAAATAAACAAATATGACCAAGACGATGTGCACTGCATGTAACAGGAAGCTGAAAGTTAGGGATATCAAGATAAGACAGCAGCATGACAAATTCAGATACGTAAGATTCCAGAAAGAGAAAAAAATATCAGAAATATTCTCAATCAGAAACACTTTCAGATTCTTGGAATTTAGATATACCACAAGACTAGGAATACCATAGGATCCTGATCAACTTGTGATAATTGTCAATGCAAAGTTGTTAAAAAGGTTAGTAAAAATTTTGTGCATCCCTGATATCATACTTGTTATGAGATAAAATCAAGATGGTGAGTGTGCAATAACAAGGGATCGAATTATCTCAGACACACCAGATTATAGAAGAACAAAATAAATATGAGAAGCAATATAAACATGTCAGTCAAGTAGCAATAAGATCTGACTGCTTTTGTGCTAGGCAGATACTACATTTGCCAAAGAGAAAAAAGAGCCTAAAGGCCTATATAGGCATGAACTAATATTTAATGTTCAAATTTCTCATTTTGGATGATCATACATTTGTAAAGTAACATGAATAGAAACCTATCCAGAATTCATCTCATGTAGACGGGTGCAACCAAATCCTAGACCTGATGATATAATATGGCTATGCTTGACTTAATGCATAGTCACCAAGAGAAAGTTCCAAGACACAAATCGGCCATGGTCACAACCTTCGATATCACCAAGAGAAAGACAATTTAATATTAATTTAGTGCATGGAACTACACTCATTTTTTATAATCATTGCCTCATTGGTAAATTATACATAGGAAACTTCCAACTTCTAGGTACACTTACTCTGTGACATGATTTGACAGATAAAATGACAATCAGAACCAATCATGAAAACTAACATTAACTAAATTTAGGCTTTTCATTAAGAAAGATGATAAGAAAATTGAAAACTAGAAGGTATAGTGTAAATCTCTAGGGAATTAATTCTACAGTTGAGAAAAAAAAAATCAAAATACAATTCTCTGTGCAATGGCATAAGGAAAATTCAAGTAGATATTTTATAAATAAAAGAAGTTTTTATACTGGTCTATGCCTCTTTGCTTGTTTATCCTTGTCTAATCTGTCAGCATTCAGCCTATGAAAACTAAACAAGATTGAAGATAAAATATTGAAATAATAAACACACACTTAAAATTGGTAATCTAAGATGAATCTATCAACGGTAGACATTTTTTGGGTCTGTTTATGACAGTGCCTCCTAGCTCTTCAAAGGAAGAACTTCATTGATTTGCTGACAGAAGGATCAAACAAGAAATCCCAAAGCTAAAAGTCTGCTACAATTAAAACATATAATGAAAGGTAAATGGATATTCAGGTGGCAAGCATCCATAAGGAGATATGGCCAATCTGTTTATGGACTAGAACAAAGCGTAACTGGAGGACATAAACCAGTGCCAGCCCCATCTTCTGCTGTGTCCTCTGCTTTGCTTTCCTTTCCAAGAGACACCAAACTAAGCTATTCATTTTAGATAAATTCAATATCAGAACCTAGGTTATATCTACTTACTCAGGTATCGAGGCTGGCTTGGCTTTTGAATTCAAATGCATCTCGACAAAGAAGGATGATGACTCCATATCATTATCCAGCCACTGTTATCTTCGAAGTATCTTACATTTACTGATACTTATTCCTTCCTATCTCATACCATGGTGATCTTGCCTATTATTCTTTACCCTTTGGTGATCCTTGATCATTGTGCTCTTAAAGATAACCTGACTTCAAAATGCCTTTTGGACATTATCTTTTACAAGTTCATGTAATGTGTTCATTCTGTGAAAATTCAGTAGTTGAGGCTACTGATTGAAAATTAAATTTGACTTGGAAGACTTGAATACAAAAAACTTTGCCTTCTTCTAATTCAGTACATATTACTGTACCTTCTTCCTTTGGCCATGCTCATTATAGTCTAAATTTTGAGTCGTTAAGTTTTGGTAGTAAAGAAATAAGTTTGCAGTTGAGTTTTTCCATTGAAACCTCTAGAGCTCCTCATTGTGTTGCATATTCTGTGTGGACCAATAAGCTCTCCTAATTGACTAGCAATGATTTTTCTACTAATACTCTTAGTTCATACATATCCTACTCTCTTACGACTTCATTCTTGGTTAAGTTCTAGACACATGACAACAAAGTAACAGCTTACATGGGGTCAGTTGCATGATCCTTTTCAACATTAAATTTTCTGATGTCACTCGCAATTCAAGGTCACATTTCTTTTTGATTGTTTCTAAAGAATTATTCTTTACTGTTTGTTGATATTACTGACAATTCTATTCTGAATAGAGTCTGTTCTTTTTGGTTCTCATTTTGACATGCCCAATTAATCTTGAATAATTTCCCCTCATATTCCTCGATTAGAACTACCTTATAATATCATAAATCCTAGCACAGAACATTGTCAGAACAAACCTGAACATGATCCAAGCATGTTAAACTGCCAATACAGCAATATGTGGCACATACTTTTCTAAAGTTTATCAAGTCCCTTCATCCTAATTACTTCCTTGGAGAGAAATAGTTTGTAACTCCAGGAATCTTAAAATGATTCTCGGGCCCTGTATTGTTCCTTTGCTGACCAAAACATTAATATCCCTGTGGACAAACATTTTTAACCCAATCAACTATAGTTTTAGGCCTCAAAGTAAAATCAAGGCATGGTCACTTTATTTCAGGCCCTAACTAATCAAAATCCTTGCCTTCAACTTTTACATGTTCATGTTGGATTCACCCATCTCCCTATTGGAAAAAAGATAAATTGGTTAATGAAGATTTCTGTATCTCATTGAAAAGAAAGTTTTACAAGGGTCATGCCAACATAGACTTTCCATTTCCTCTGTAACATTTGATTATAGGAAAGATTCACGATCAAAAAGACAATGCTACAGTTTTTATGACAATAACCAAAGAGTAACGCAGAGCTAATATATCCAAAAGAAGGAAGGCTGTATATTAAATTTTCTTTAGTCCGTATCAAACTCATTCTCATCTACTTATTGTTCCAATTCATAAAAAAAAGGAAACTTCCGATTGCATACCTATGACTGAGTGTATGTAGCTCGCCAAGAAGGTTGCCTTTAACCCTCCTGCTAGCGTGTAGACGATAACACCGAGAGGGATCAGAAAGCTCGCGGCGTAGATATTCACACCAGTGAGTGCATTGACAACTGCGGAGCCGCCGAGCAGCAGCATAGCAGTCACAATTATGTTCGTCATGAAGCAAAATACCAGAAACACAATATGCGCAGCAGTTCCCCATCTGCATCGACATGTCGCAAAATCGCGCATCGAAAAAAAAAATCGCAAGAAAATAGATTATAATCAATAGAATCCGTCAATTCTACGGCATACCGTGCTCGGACGATCTCGCAAACGGTGTGAGCCCTGGGTGCCTTTCTCTTGATCTCTATGGCCATGACACCAAACAGGAGAACCTATTCATGAACAAAAGGAGCAACCTTTTATCTTCACTGAAACACTGAGACCCTCCTGGTGAGGGCTGGGGTTTGGGAGCAGAATAGTGACCTGAATGGTAGCACCACTGGCGTACCAGAAAGGGCCGCTGACTCCGTACTCCCAGGCGACGTTGGAGCTCTGCAGGATGGTCGCTGCCCATGTCCACTGCCATGTCCAATTCCAGTAAGGCACGGGGAGGAAGAATGAGGGGCCGAACTCAGTAAAGAGGGCTGACTCAAGGAGGTTAGGAGTACCTGCGACACAATGACGCTGGCGATGAGGCCGGTCTTGACATTTCTTCCGGCGGTGTTGAACCACTCGGACGTGTGACGGGATCCCACATACCGCTTCTCCAACCACACCTTGATACACAACAAGAAATGCCTTCATCATTTGTTGGTATTGCAATTATTATCACCAGTATTTGTTATTCCCTGGTCTTACCCTAAAAATCAATCTACTCGAGCAACTCGATCCAAACTGACATCCTTATCCTTCAGCTGTATTCTCATACAGCTCAAGGATAAGGAGCTCTCCCATAACTCTCCTTATTCAAATTGCTGAGAAACACATGATGGGCATGTTGGCTTTTGATCAGCATATGGTAAGTAGATCATCTTAAACAAGCAAGTAGGAAACCACCGTTCTAGGAGTGCTGTTATTTGGGAGAAGATTAAAACTTTGTATCACTCAGATCTAATGATTTATCTTCGTCTCTATCCTTTTTGATATTCTTGTTTACTTTTTTCCTTTTTTTAATAAAAATATAAAAAATCAACTATTAATTCTTGAGAAAAACCTCTTGATTTAGACTTTTCTTGGAAGATGGTCAGTTTTATTCCCCCCCCCCCCCCCCCCACCTCTCTCTTATTCCAAACAATACTTAGACATCTCTCGTCTTTTTCTCATCCTTTTAACATTATATTGTTCAATTACATGAACCAATTGGAAATTAGTTCAGTTATAATAATTCATATATTATTTTACGAATATGCCAAAGACACTGTAACATATTCATAAGCACACAAAAGTCTCTTTTTTTTTCTTTGTTCTTAAACTAATAAAAAGGTATATTTAAGTTCTCTTTGGTATAGACTTAATACTATTTTAATATATGGAGCAAGAACATTATAACTCTACTAAAAACAATACTATAATTAACATAGAAATCAAGGTTTTACATATTTTGCAAGTAATGTTGGGAAGAGAGAAGAGCAAAATCAAAATTAAAAGAGAAATCCATCCGAGATCAATAAATAAATGATATAATAAAAATTAACTTAATATGATTTGATATATCCCTAACTTATATTTATAAATCAAATTCTTCATCATATAAAATCTACTACAAGACTATTAAATTATCCTCACTCAAGCATAAATTTTCTTAAACATCTTTTCACATAAACTTAGATGGGATGAATTACAAGACCCTTGATTTATCTCCACTCAAATATAAATTTTTTTACATATCCCTTAATATATACTCTAAAAAGTTTATACATTCGATCGAGCATTAAAATATTTCTCATAAGATATTTATAAAAAATTAAAATCCTTTTCTTTATCCAAGAGGAGTCCTTCTCATACTAAGATCTTGTAACATTAGCTCCAGAAATCCTAATGATAAATATGTTTATATTATATTTCAAATATTTATTTTTTTATACAATATAAAAAATACAACAATGTGATATATATGGAAGGCACCTAAGACTTCGGTGGCTGCATCAATGGAGAGCACTGTTCTGGTTTGTCTCTCAATATTCAAAACAAAGCTGGTACTAATTTATTCTGACCATTGAAAATGGAGACCAAAATAACATACCCAAGTGATAGCCATAATAATGGCCCCTCACTCAAATCAGATGATGTGGTCTGATCCGACGTGGAGCAGTATCAATTGATTAGGTGCACGGTTCATCCTACGATATATACGAGCGACACGTTACAACGAAGGGATGAGCCCAATGTACAGCATCATCAGACACCGCACAATCACCACTAAATCTCAAAGAATCTGAAAAGATCGTACGGCAGCAGAGCTGAAACGACAAACCACACGCTCGCCCGCAGCATGGACGGTTGCCGACGGTGCTTGCAGCATTAAAGACCCCAACGGAGAACGTTGCAGGGGTTATGGGTAAGGTACAACTGGCCAACGATGGACAGATATAAAAGCCACCCCTAAGGGGCTCTCAAGGGTGGATCTCCACTCTCGCAATACATATATAATAAGCTCCATCATCGAGAAGACATCGGAGATAATCCATAAGGCTAACTTAGCCATTGGAGGGATCTAATTAGGAGGACCTCCCCTCTCGACGAAGGTCTTTCCTTGCAGGTACCCGACCACGCAACGAGGAAAAGCCTCTGGACGACCAGAACACCCCCGAGCACTTGAAGGCGCCTTGCATTTTCCCCAAGCGCTTAGCCCAGCTGAGTTGCTCCTGTGCATACGAGCCGGACCACGTCATGCTAATTCCTCGTACACGGCGGATCACCCAGCAACATTTTGGCGCTAGAAGGAGGGCTCGATGTCGCAAGAACGCTCAGCACCTGGCAACCCCGGGAAAGATGTCTCTCCCACGACGCAACCAACCTCGGGGGAAGCCCTGCAACCCCTACTTTCACTCCCTCTGTTCGGAGACGGGAAACTGCCTTCCCACACCCCAGGGCAGTACTGGCGCCTATTCAATGACCCCGAACAAACTCCACCCCCACTTAATCCTAGGACCCCGGTGGTGATTCTTGAGGCTTTTCAGGGGCTTACCAACCAGGTCTAGGCCAACGAGAATGCTTCAAGCAATTATCCTCTACATCCCACAGCTCGCCCCAGGTAGAGACAATGCTGTCACTAGAAGGGCAGCCTCCAACGACCCAACCTGTCGACGATCTACCTCGGTTCCCCCCCAGAGTCTGACCAAGCCCATTCGGGCGACGTAGCTAGGCGCCCAACATCCATACCTAGTGCATCAATCCGTAGCTTGTCGAATCCCGACACACTCTCTTTGTATTCCACTGATTCCTTGAGGGCGCAATTCCGTCTGATGAACCAAAGAATTGACGACGTCCACAAGACCATCAAGATGAAGGACAAGCGTGGCGAGTGCCGCCTTTGTGGCTCTCCCTTTATCCAAGAAATTCAAGATATACCCATTCCGCAACACTTCCACCTTCCGATGCTGGAAGCGTATAATGGTGGCTCCGACCCAATAAAGCACGTAGCCGTGTTCCGAGCGCAGATGACTTTGTAAGGCATGTTAGATGTCATAATGTGTCGGGCTTTCCCGATGACCCTCCGTGGGATCGCTTGAGGGTGGTACGACCTGTTGTCGCTTGCCTCCACCACTCTTTTGATCAGCAACTCTCGAAAAGAAAATAATTAAAACGTTTCGTCAAATGCCACCAAAGAGGCAAGTTTAGTGTCTCTAAAGGGCGTTGGTGTCTTGAAACTTGGATTGTGGTATTAATTATTTTTTTTTCGTTTATGTCTTTGGACCTACAAACTTGGTTAAGTCACTTGTTCATGATTGACTCAAAGGCAGATTCCCCAAGCCTAATGCATCCGGAGAGTATATTCACTTCATTGTTTCAATGATTAGCAGAATATTCACTTCACCCTATTCAGCAAAAAAAGTGTTAAAATGATGCATGAAGAGATATTGTTGACTCATGGCAGATGTCACACACACTCCTTTGCTGGATAATATATGAAAATTTAAAAAACAATCTATTTATTGATAATTGAGGTCAAAAGTGAATAAGATACAATTTTAATTAACTCCTGAATCTGAAAATAATATCCAAGGCGATAGTTTTTGAGTGTATCATTGCATCAAATTTAAGAGGTTTATAGCACTGGTGGATTGTTGAAACACGAATTCAAGCTACAAAGAATCTATAAGAAAAGTCTCAGAAAGTATGTCATCATCAAAGGACCCATCACATTATTATATTGTGCTTGAGACACTGACAGGCGCCAAGTATGATGTCAAGGGATGAGATGAGATGGAATGAAGCTATCAAACGGAGATGAGAAGTCAACATATAAAAATCCTATAGCCAATTTGAAACAGATCTTATTCTCTGTTTTCTAATGCGAAAGAAATACTTGGTCTAGCTGAATATTCTTCATACTGCAGATTTCGCACGGTGTGATCTACTGAAGGTAGTAGATTCAAGTGAGGATTTGTACCACAGATCAAAAGCGATGGCTTCTACAATCTGCATTGCACCTCACAAACATTACCAATGTTCCTATAACTATGGAACACAGTTTATTCTTCAAGAAGAGCGCATCTCAAGAACAAGCGAATCAGAGTAGATTATGATAAAAAATTTCTCTGCACTTCAGTGCATCACAATTTAGCTGAAAACAAAATGATTGCAAAAATAACCTTATAGAATTTGGGAATGAGTCCGTGAAAAAAATAATTGGTCGAACAAGCAAAACGTGAATCATTATACTCGATTATTGTTCTTTCGGTATCATGGAAAAATGCGAAACGAAAGCAAATAACTGCATCGAAATCAACGATTTGGACCCACTTCCATGGACCTTAAGGCACACACAAACACAACGCGAAGTAGGAATCATTCAAAGTAACACCTTATCTTATCGCACCTCTTTGTCAACGGGGGAAGAAGAAGAAGAAAGAGGCGTACCAAGAAGGAAGTGAAGACGGCGAAGAAGGCCCCGAAACCGAGGATGACGCTGTAGCCGACGCCCTGATTGAGAACTGGCTTGCCTCCGAAGAAGCTACTCTGCCTCACGCACTGGCCGTCGCTCGACAGCGAGTAGTACTTCTCACCGAACCCCAGAGGGGAGCAAGAGGAGGAAGCCATGAGAGGTCGCTCCTGTGCAACCTCCCTTCCCTTTTAAAGCAAGCTGGAATTTAAGAAGGAAGAAGCATGTGTGCGTTGTTGAAGAAGAGAGGCCGCGAGAGTTTGTAGGAGGAGAAGCAACAGCTCTGTCATCTAAGCCCTTTTTTAAAGTATCAAGCTGTCATGGTCGATGTGGCTGTTATTCTACAAAGTGAGGTCAGATGATTCCATGGTCGTTCTTGTTGCGATTGCTTCTTTTGGAATCTGTGGGGGTTAAATCCCAAACACCAGTCGCTCATAATTTGTGTTATCTTCCTCTTCCTTTCTCCCTCGTTATACCTGCAACCATCAGTGTAATCGTGCCAGTGCTCCAGAATTACCTTAATATGCGGAGATGTCAAAGCTTGCACTTTCGGGAATACGGTGAGATACCGTCTCTCTATTTATCATCTACCATTTTTATTCTATATTTTGATTGGCTGCAGTAGCCATCAGCGGTACACCAAACCATGATACTTGCCTACCTGGAATCTAACACCAACGGTCCTGGGTAACATTTATATTTATATTTATTGCTGCATTAAATAAAAGATACGAATATAAAATATGATCTCCAATTACCTTCTCCTCCTTTGCTATCCAATGACAGCTTCTCATCGATCTCTTCTTAAAGCCGACGATGACAGAAGACGGAGCACTTGAAGCTCCTACCATCATCCCGAGCAATAGCACCTTCCCACTCCTGTCAGCCCCAGCGTTGCCTGCCATCGCTTCGTTGATTGGTCACTATAGCCCGTTACAATGCTGTCTACGAAGCGCTCTCCACCTCGAATGCCCCATCCCGCTCGCTGATGACCGAGCAAGGAAGCGACCACCGCCGCTAACCACCTCTTGTATGTAGGTAGGGGAAAGCAGTGCCCCTCTCAACGATCGGCGACCCGCCAGTGCCCCCTCCCAGCCGCCATCGCCCATCCCATTCGCTGCCCACAGCTAGAGCCTCCCCTCCAACCGCGACCCTTGGCACTCCCTCCTAGCCACGTCACCATCATCGTCCAGGCCGCTCTCTTCTCTTCCTCGACATAGATTCATCACCGGTGCTGCATAGGCTTCCTCCGATGACACCATCAGCCTCAGCTACGACCAAGAAATACCGCCCACAATAAGGCAGCCGCACATCGTCATAGCAGGCTGTAAGTTATGAACCTTTGTAATGCTTGATATGTGATTCATGAGTTCTCTTTTGAATCTTCTCTCTTAACATTTGATTCTTAAATTCTTGAATTCATGACCTTTCTTTCGAATCCTTACTCTTTAAAAGAAAAATATTTTGATCCGTAGATTCATGAATCCCCTCTTGATAATTTATTTTTAGATATTTAATCGTTGATTCTTGGACTCTTTGATACACTAACTCCTACCTTCTCCTTCTCCTTCTATATATTTACAAAAGAGGAGAAAAAAATTTGATATGGCATTTATGATCCTCTTCTTCCAATTTTACAAAGGGGGAGAAATGAAATAAGTTCCTATATGAATGTTTCTGATAAATGTGTTTAAATATGTGGTGAATATTTCTTCTTTTTATTGATAACAAAGGAAAAAAATGATATGACATAATGACATAATGTCAAATGTTTTATTAGAAATGTGATGAATATTTATTTTGAAGTTTGTTTAGAAATAGTATATTAATATAAGTTGGGTATTTCTCCTTTTTTGTTGATAACAAAGGAGGAGAAATGACATAATTGATGATATAAGGGAAAGAAATATTTTGAGATCTTTAAAATGTTTGAAATTGATGTTGTGTGATTTATGCCAAATTTTTTAGATGAAAGTTGTATGCTTTTAAAATTTTATCAATAAAAAAATTTAATATTGGTAAAATACTTGAATTAAAAAGTGATGGGTTCTTTTGAATTCAAGTGTGTTCTATTTATTCTATGACATATATATAGGGGGAGTTAAGGTTAACTTCCGTTATCAATTGGTTGTCATCATCAAAAAGAGAGAGATTGTTGAATCTCGGAGTTTGATGATTAAATCAATTGATGAGTTTTATGATCTAACACACAATATGACCTCTGTGTTAGAGAAAGTGATGTAAGATTAACTACGACAGTGAAAAGATAATACAATCTAATGTTAGGCTGGAGTCAAGTTCGGGCATCAGGTCGGAGTCCAAACGATGCAATAGAAACTTGTTGGGAGCTCACTAAAGGTGATCGAGGGCTTGTCGGGAGTTCGCCGAAGGTGAATGGGAGTTTGCTGAGAGTTCGTCGGGAGCTCACTGAAGGTGATCGGGAGCTTGTAGGGAATACCCGGGAGTTTGTCGGAAGATAATCAAAAGCTCGCTAGGAGTTCACCAGAGGATGCCGAGAAGTTTGACGGGAGTTCGAAATATCAGTTGACGTGCCAGATAACAAGGATGACTGTATTTGTGTGCCTTAGTGTGTCGTAGTTAGCATCGGTTGTTTTGAGTCCTAATTGAGTTAGATTTAGATGAAATCCAAATTAACTCAATGTGAGACAACTGGGTCCACTTTATGTTGGATTTGAGCTCAGGTTGAGCTTATTTTGTTGACTTTAAAAGGGGCCAATTTGAGGTACAAGTTGGGTATGAAATAGTATGGGAAAAGTGATATTTCGAGATTCCCAATGGTAGTACAATCGCTGGGCGGCCTCTTTTGGAATTCTCTATATTAAACCTTTTGACAATGGAGTCTATGTACCTAGACTAGGATAAGTCAAGCATCCTTTTAGATCTATCTCTATAGATCCAGATCCCCAAAATATAGGATGTTTCCCCTAAATCCTTCATGGAGAAGTTTCTGGATATTTAAGTCTTTACTGTTGAGAGTATTCCTACATCATTCATGTCACCCCCCCCGAATTAAATCACATTCGAGAGGTGGGACCATGTCATAAATCAAAAATTTTGTAATCATCACAATCCATCCAGAATCCAATCAAACATTTGAGGATACTAAGAAATATTCTAACTTCAAAATTCACATTCATTTATAAAACCTGTACAATTTATAATCATTCATCACATCACTCGATGATTCATAAAATTTCAAAACCAACTCAACTAAACAATAACCACTACATAATCCACACAAGTGGAAATCTATACGATCACAAAACTAACAAATTACCTTAAGTTCATATTGTTATACAAGTTTAACTTGACATTTCAAAATCCTAAATATGAGAGGTATTTGAAACCTTTATATAGACACATCATTTCAAAATTTATCGACAACATTTCATTAGACACCAAGTATACTTATACAACGAAAACATATCAACTAATAAAGATTTGCCCAAATTCTTCTAGGTTTCCATTGCCTCCGCCTAGTTTCAAACGTTTCAGTATGACAAGCTAACCTGAAAAATTTATATATCAACGAAATGAGCTACAAAGCTCCGCAAGTATCAAACATATCAAAGGTGTATGAATTATTTTAGAGTTTATTAGATGAACAAATAAGGAACATAAGATCATAAATCAAATTAGACATAACATACATTCCATTCTTTTCCAAAACACATATATGAACTCAAAAGCAATACATTGGATATCATATCAAAAATATAGAGGGTGAAGTGGGATACAGACAGAATATGATTCATCCATTTCTGAATGACTATCAAATAGAAGTCTCCCAGGTTTGGGAGCTCCATCCACCCACATCTGGGTGAAGTCAGAAGGGGCCAGCAAAGCATCGCGGGCTCAAAGCATAACTCCCTTTACCATTTCTGGTAAAGGTTCACATTATCCCACCAACACCAGAGTACAAAAGGACATGTGAACAATGAAATTTGTACGCATCGGAAGCACATGCGAAACAATGAAACAAGCATGCACCTATACAAAATAATATGGTGCAACATAAACTAACACATAATATGTTTAGATATAAATTTTTTTTTAAAAACAAAGCATGAAAGAATTTAGAGCAATTATATAAAGCTCAATTAAAGAAAAAACTCTAGAATGAATTAAATTTTCAAATGGATGAAACAAGAATAGACAAAAATTGGCAAGAGCTCTACTCTGGCAGAATTCAGGAGGCACATTACATAAATTATCTAAATAATCAAATATGCTTCAAATTACTCAAATAAGATATCATTTGAAAGTTATATCAGTTTACTTTTATATGAATCCTATTTTATGAAATTTTATGTTACTAATAGGGAGCTTCAAATAATTTAGTATAGAAAGGTCCGAATCTGCAAACTCTATTTTACAGATTTTATAGTATCAATTGAAACAAATGTTTATGCAGGCTATTAAACTCTAAATATTTCAATTTTAGTGTCAAAAGAAAGACCTATAAGTCTATATTCTAAAGAATTAAGTTTTGTATAAATCAGAGACTCCATCAAGGAGTTATATATAATTTAGTGACAAAAGATTAGAAACTACAAACTCTATTTTATAGATTACATAGTATCAATTGAAAACAAATGTTTGGGCAGGCTATTGAACTCCAAATATTTTAATTTATTATTAAAAGAAAGATATATAAATCTAGATTCTAAATAATTAAGTTTTGTATAAATCAGAGACTCTAACAGGGAGTTATTCATAATTTAGTGATAAAAGGTTAGAAACTACAAATTCTGTTTTACATATTACATAGTATCAATTGAAAACAAATGTTTGGGCTGGCTATTTAACTCCAAATATTTTAATTTTATTGTCAAAAGAAAGATCTATAAGTCTAAACTTATATAAAATAAGTTTGACCTAAATCCTAAATTAGTATAATAATTTACAGTCATAACAAGGTAGAAGGGTCAGAACTTTGAAAATTTTCCAGATTCAAACTTTATAACCAACAAGAGAGATTTCGGATTTACAAGTCTTGAATTATTCAAAAAAATTTGGTAATCAAGGCAAAAAAAATAAAGATAAAGTATCAGTAGAAAAATGATAGAACAATTGTCTTAGAATATTTTGATCTAAAATGAATGGATCTTGAGCAAACAAAACCCTAAGCCTCAAATCAATTCTTCTTCTCTTCCTTCTCTCTCTCTCTCTCTCTCTCTTTTCTTCTCTTCACCGAATCAGGCCTTATCAGATTTTCCTAAGGGACTAAGTAAGAAATGTAGAGGCGGTGGAAATTTATTGTTTAGTATATTTTGCACTTTAGTCCTTCTATTATTAATATTTATGATTAGGTCCTTTGGCTTTTACAATAGGCTCTAAGTAAATCCTCAAGTGTTTGAATTGTTCTTTCTGATTGACCATAAGTTTGAGGGTGATAAGTAGTGCTAAACTTGACTTTTGTGCCCATAGATTCTTGTAATCTTCTCCATAATCTAGAAAGAAATTTGGAGTCTCTATCAGAGATGATCTCCTTTGGAACTCCATGAAGTTTTACTATTTCACCAATATATAAATCAACAAGCCTGCCCAGAGAATATGTCATATTGATCGGTAGGAAATGTGCAGATTTGGTTAACCTATCAATGATTACCCATATAGCATTATGCTTTTTGGAGGTTCTGGGTAAACCTGAAACAAAGTCCATGGTGATATTTTCCCATTTCCATTCAGGAATATTTAAAGGTTATAATAACCCTCCAGGTCTCTAGTGTTCAACTTTGATTTATTGGCAAGTTAAACACTTTGAAACATATATTGCAATCTCCTTCTTCATGCCTTCCCACCAGTAGTGACTTTTAAGATCTCTATACATTTTAGTGCTACTAGGATGCAAGGTGAACTTGGAATTATGACCTTCCTTTAGGATTTGATCCTTAATATTTGGATCATCGAGGACACATACTCTATTCCCAATTCTCAATAGGCCATCCTCTGAAACTCAAAAATCAGGTTTTGATCTTTTTTCTACTTTCTTCCTCAAGTAGATTAAACGTGGATCTTGTAGTTGTCTTTCTTTAATTTGTTGAATGAGATCATATTAAACCTGGATAGAGGCCATCAATATCATCGAGTCTTGCTCATTCCTGATAGCATTCACATCATAATTTTCTTTCAATAACCCCCATTGCTTCACAACCAAACTAGTCATAAAGCTTGCATATTTTCTACCAAGTGCATCGACTACAACATTGGCTTTACCCGGATGATATCTGATGGTACAATCATAATCCTTCAATAGTTCTATCCATCTTCGCTGCCTCATATTTAACTCTTTTTGAGTAAAGATATACTTCAAACTCTTGTGATCAGTAAAGATTTCAAATGTTCTCCCATATAAGTAATGTCTCTAAATTTTCAGTGCAAAAATAATTGCTGCTAACTCCAAATCATGGGTTGGATAATTTAGTTCATAACTTTTCAGTTGTCTAAAAGCATAAGCAATCACTTTCCCTTCTTGCATCAGAACACATCCAAGGCCCTTCCTTGAAGCATCAGTGTAAACTACAAATCCCTCGTTACCACTAGGAATTGTGAGAATAAGGGCACTAGTGAATCTTCTTTTTAACTTCTGAAAACTTTATTCACAATCATCACCCCCATTTAAATTTCATATTCTTTTGAGTTAGCTTGGTGAGGGGATTAGCAATTCGAGAAAATCCCTCCATAAATATCCTGTAATAACCTGCCATGCCCAAAGAAACTTCTAACTTCTATTACATTTGTTGGTACTTCCCACTTAACTACTGTTTCAACTTTCTTTGGATCAACAGAGATGCCTTGGCCTGAAATCACATGGCCTAAGAAAGCAACTTCATTTAACTAGAACTAACATTTGCTGAACTTTGCATACAACTTCTTTTCTCTTAGTATGGACAATACATTTCTCAAGTGTTCTTCATGCTTTGGATTATTCCTTGAATACACTAATGTCATTAATGAATACGATTATATAGTTATCCAAAATTGGTTGAAATATCCTATTCATCAATTTCATGAAAACTGCAAGGGCATTAGTCAAGCCAAAAGACATTACTAAGAATTCATAGTGACCATATCAAGTTCTAAAATCTGTTTTAGGGATATCTTCCTTCTTGATATTCAATTGATAGTAACTCGACCTCAAATCAATCTTGGAGAATACCTGTGTACCATGTAATTGATCAAACAGATCATCAATTCTAGGTAGATGATATTTGTTTTTTATGATCACCTGATTCAACTATCTATAATCGATACAAAGCCTTAATGTTTCATCCTTATTCTTAACTAACAGAATCGGAGCACCCCGTGGTGAAACACTAGGTCGAATGAAACCCTTATCTAATAGTTCTTGTAGTTGCTTCTTCAATTCCTCTAGCTCGAGTGGTGCCTTCTATAAGGAGGCTTAGATAATGGGGTTGTCCCAAGGACCAAATCAATAGCAAATTCACCCTCTCTATCTGGTGGTAGTCCAGGCAAGTCATATGGAAATACATCAGGGAACTCTCTGACCACCGAAATTTCATTTAGATGAGCTTCTTGATTTGAACACTCCTTTACACTTATAATATAACAAGAACAACCCCTCTGCATAAGACGATGGGCTTGAAGTGTCGATATCAAGCAAGGAGGTGAATCATGCCTAATACCCTCGAAATAAAAGATGGGTTGATTTGGTATGCAAAAAGTGATTATTTTTATATAGCAATCAACACTAGCATGATAGGAAGATAGCTAATTTATGCCAAGTATAATATCGAAACCCTGAATCTCTAGGAGAATTAGATCAACAAGAAGTTTATGTTTTCTTATAGAAATCAAACATGATGGATAAAGTAAGTTGTTGTCAAAGAATCCCCAATTGCTATAGTTACATATAATGCACAATCTAGTGGTATTGGTTGAATGCCCAAGTGGCAAATAAAATATTATGAAACAAAAGACAGGTTGGAACCAGGCTAAAATAAAACTCTTGCATTTCTATTAGAAACACGAATAATACCTTCAACCACTAATTTAGAAGCTCGAGAATCCTGTTCAGTGATGGGATGATGATCTAAGAGGCAATGGCTCTTTCTTCTTTCTTCAATGGGCAAGCTTTTATTTGATGATCTAACATCCCGTAAGCAAAACAAGCTCCAGTCACCCGATGACACTGGTTTGTTTCATGATTTAACCCACATTTTGCACATGATTGAGCCCTCTGCGGTGGCTTTTCTTTTCCAAAATTAGACATTTTGATTCTCTTATTACTGCTTTCGAGTTCATTTCCTCTCTTACTTTTGCTGATAAACCTATCTTTACCATTCTTACCCTTGATTTCCTGAATCTCCCCCAAGTCTCTTTCGATTATCAAAGCCCTTTCTACCACATCAGCATATGTTGAAAGTTTTAAAGCTGATATCCGACTCCTTATTGCCAGCCTTAGACCTCTCTTAAATCTCTTTACCTTTCTAGATTCATCATCAGTCATATGAGTGGCAAATCTTGAGAGCTCAGTAAATTTAGCTTCATATTTCACTATTGTCAAATTTCTCTGAATAAGATTTAAGAACTCCAATTCTTTCTGCTCTCTGATACAATCTGAAAAATATTTATTATTAAACTTTTCCATGAATACCTTCCAAGGGATAAGCTCATGTCTGATTTTAGAAATTTTCTTTATTGTTCTCCACCAATGTTCAGCTTCCCCTTCCAACATAAAAGTGGCAAAAGAAACCTTCTGATCATCAGGGCAATTTAAGATGTATTTGTTCTATACACATCATCCATTGTTCTGCCACCATTGGATCAGGTTCACCATTAAAACTTGGAGGACTAAGCTTTTTGAATTGTTCTATTCCAAGTCCAGTCTTAATTGATGTCCCTGCTTTATCATTTCCTCCTTGTTGGACTTGTTGTTGCATCACACGTGTCATAGTCTCAAGGGTTCTCATAATCATGCTCAACTAATCAGAAGTTGATGTAACAGGAGAACCCGATGACCTCGTCATCCTTGCTTCCTAAAAACATCAATAGAGAAATTTCCTCTTTTTTTTTGTCAATCACTCTATAAAAATTACTAAACCTCAAGACATATTGCAAATTTAGCTTATCAATAAAAATATCTTAATGATCCTCAAATTATGTGCTCTGATACCATCTTTGTCACGCCCCCTAAATTAAATCACATTTGAGATGTGTGACCATGTCATAAATCAAAAATTTTATAATCATCACAATCCATCCAGGATCCAATCAAACATTTAAGGATACTAAGAAATATTCTAACTTCAAAATTCACATTCATTCACAAAACCTGTCCAATTTATAATCATACATCACATCACTCGATGATTCATAAAATTTTAAAACCAACTCAACTAAACAATGACCACAACATAATCCACACGAGTGGAAATCTATACGATCACAAAACCAACAAATTACCATAAGTTCATACTGTTATACAAGTTTAACTTGATATTCCAAAATCCTAAACATGAGAGGTATTTGAAACCTTTGTATAGACACATCACTTCAAAATTTATTGACAACATTTCATTAGACACCAAGTATACTTATACAATGAAAACATATCAACTAATAAAGATTTGCCCAAATTCTTCTAGGTTTCCACTGTCTCCGCCTAGTTTCAAACGTTTCAGTATGACAAGCTAACCTGAAAAATTTATATATTAATGGAATGAGCTACAAAGCTCAGCAAGTACCACATATATCAAAGGTGTATGGATTATTTTAGAGTTTATCAGATTAACAAATAAGGAATAGAAGATCATAAATCGAATCAGACATAATATACATTTCATTCTTATCCAAAGCACATATATGAACTCAAAAGCAACACATTGGATATCATATCAAAAATATAGAGGGTGAAGTAGGATACAGATAGAATATGATTCATCCATTTCTGAATGACCATCAAACAGAAGTCTCTCAGGTCTGGGAGCTCCATCCACCCACGTATGGGTGAAGTTAGAAGGGGCCGACAGAGTACCACGGGCTCAAAGCATAACTCACTTTACCATTTCTGGCAAAGATTCACATTATCCCACCAACACGAGAGTATAAAAGGACATGTGAACAATGAAATTGGTATGCATCTGAAGCACATGCGAAATAATGAAACCAGCACATGCCTATACAAAATAATACAATACAATATAAACTAACACATAATATGTTCAGATATAAAAAGTTTTCAGAAAACTGAGCATGAAAGAATTTAGAGCAATTATATAAAGCTCAATTAAAGAAAGAACTCTAGAATAAATTAAATTTTCAAATGGATTAAGCAAGAATAGACAAAATCGGCAAGAGCTCTACTCTGACAGAATTCAGGAGGCACATTGCATAAATTATCTAACTAATCAAATATACTTCAAATTACTCAAATATGATATCATTTGAAAGCTATATCAGTCTACTTTTATATGAATCCTATCATTTTATATTACTAATAGGGAGTTTTAAATAATTTAGTATAAAAAGGTCAGAATCTACAAACTATGTTTTACATATTTTATAGTATCAATTGAAACAAATGTTTGGGCAGGCTATTGAACTCCAAATATTTCAATTTTAGTATCAAAATCAATATCTATAAGTCTAGATTCTAAAAAAATTAAGTTTTGTATAAATCAGAGACTCCAACAGGGAGTTATACATAATTTAGTGACAAAAGGTTAAAAATGATAAACTCTATTTTATATATTACATAGTATCAATTTAAAACAAATGTTTGGGTATGCTATTGAACTCTAAATATTTCAATTTTAGTGTCAAAAGAAAGATCTATAAGTCTAAATTCTAAATAATTAAGCTTTGTATAAATCCGAGACTCTAACAGGGAGTTATACATAATTTAGTGACAAAATGTTAGAAACTACAAATTCTGTTTTACAGATTACATAGTATCAATTGAAAACAAATGTTTGGGCAGACTATTGAACTCCAAATATTTCAATTTTAGTGTCAAAAAAAAATCTATAAGTCTAAATTCATATAAAATAAGTTTAACCTAAACCCAAAATTAGTACAATAATTTACATCCATAACAAGGCAAAAGGGTCAGAACTTTGATAATTTTCCAGATTCAAACTTTATAACCAACAAGAGAGATTTCGGATTTGTAAGTCTTGAATTATTCAAAAAAAATTGTAATCAAGGCAAAAAAAACAAAGATAAAGTATCAGTAAAAAAAGAGGATAGAACACTTGCCTTAGAATTCCTCTCTAGTAATATCCACATGATGAATCTCTGTAACGAATCTCTTCTAATCTGATCTTGTAACTCTAGTGCAGAGGGAGGGAAGAGAATAGGAGGGGGAGGCCAAGCTACAGCCTATCAACCATGAGTCTCCCCTCCTATTTATAGAGAGCCACTAAAAAATCCTAAGGCTCCTGTTTTAGTGAGTATTAGATCTCCATCCAATAACCCACTAACCTTGCATTATTTGATCTCTATCCAATAATCTCCTTAGGCCTCTAATTGGGCCTTAAATAAGAAGCCTATCAGCATAGGGTCTCAGCTAATGAGAATATGGGCTAATTGGATCTTCATCCAATCCTCTATTCACTGAAGCATCCACCATATATGGGTGACCCTCTAGGCCCGATACCGAGCTGGCCGTGAGTCGCTCCCATCAGAACTCCTTCTGATATAGTGAATTATTATCTCCATAATAATTCACTCGACTCATCGACTATGGACGTACTAGGCCACTACGCCATAGTCCCTAGATGGTATAAGGGGATAAAGTCTATCGGACCTGTCTATCCACGGTTACTGTATCTATAATCCCTCATCCAACTAATATCCCAGAGATCATATATTGGATATGGTACTGTCAGGTCACATATAGAATCAATTTGTCTTGCTCTAATCAGATTCTACCGAAGAACTCTTTCTCTCTCAATCCGAATGACCCTGGTCAGAGATTTGTCTGAGCAAGCACATATGAGATATTCCTCTTGTGATATCAAGAGTTAATGATCCTCTATTGACACTTAATTGACTTCATAAGGTTGGCTACCAATCTCGATACCCAATTGTACCAGATTTGAAACTTTTCAAACCTGTAAGTTTGGCGTCAAAGAAATGAGTACTCATACAAAGCATCCTTGGCGTCTCAAGTCAAAGGACCAGATACACAATTGGGACTATAGAATCACTGTTTGACATTTGGTATCATCAACCATACAACATTCAATAAGCGGATCAATCAATGAACTCATTTTCCAATAAGCACATGTACTATAACCTTAGTGTCTCCACACAAGTGGCTATGAGACCAGCCACCTCCATCATATGGACGGGTATATAGTACATCGATCTATCCGATTATCTCGATGCCCCAACCTATGATCAGGATTATTTATGATATGTGTTTAAAGGTGAATCGATCTCATTATCGTGATCTCATCACTATCCGATTCTCATTGCACAGAACTAAGAATATTATAATATATTTGCTACAGATAATATAATATGAGAATATGTCAATATTAATCATAAGCAAAAAGATCTCGCAGTGTGTTACATGTGCCATCACTCACGTGATTGGCTTGTAGCGCACCTGTAACTAACACTCCTAACTCCCGACATGCTTTTCGACAACCTCCAATAATCTTCCGGTGAGTCTTTTGGTCTTCTTCCGGCGAACTCCTGATGCCTTCCTGACAAGCTCTCGATCACCTTCGCGAGCTCCCGATAAACTCCCGACAAGCCTCTGATACCTTCGGCGAGCTTCCGGTGAGTCTCTGACGAGTTCCCACTACATCGTCCGAACCCCGGCCCGATGCCCAGACTTAACTATGGCCCAACATGTGATCATAAATTTCTTTCTCTGTTGTGGTTAATCCTACATCAATCATCACTAACACACAAGTTAGATCAACAAATCATCAATTGATTTCATCGTCAAAATCTGATATTCAACAATCTCCCTCTTTTTAATGATAATAATCAATTGATGACGGGAGTTAACTTTTACTCCCCCTAAATTCATGTCATAATCTAAATAAAGAAAACTTAAATTTAAGAGAACCAAACAATTTTGAATTCAAGTATGATAATATTTATTTATTAAATTCAGAAAAGATATATCATGAATTTCATAAATCATCAACCATCAAATCAACAATGATACATGATATAACATTAATTTTAAAATTCATCAACCATCAAATCATCAATGATACTTGATATAACATTAATTTCAAAAATCATCAACCATCAAATGATATAATATTAATTTCAAAATTTTTACCTTAAATCCTCAATCATTAAATCTTCAAGGATATTCCAAGTATACAAAATTCATGCATTAGTCATAAAATTAATTTAAAATTTTCCTTCTTAAATCATCAAATATTTTTCGCTCTTTGTTTAACAATAAAAGGAGAAATGCCCCATTTTATCATTTTTCATATATGTGCCATCAATATGCTATTTCTCCTCCTTTGTCATCAACAAAAAGATGTGAAATAATGAGCAAATAATTTCAAGATGCATAAACTCATCATGTGTCAAATTTTTTATATTTGTATAAAACAAATATTGATTAAATTTTGCATTGCTCCCCCTTAATAAAATAGGATAAAAATATAATTTCCTTGTGAAAATTTTTCTTCCCTTTTTTGAATAATAAAGAAGAAGAAACAAGAGAAGGAAGTGAAAAACATCACACCATAAAAAGGCTCAAATATATATATATATATATATATATATATATATATATATATATATATATATTTCAAAATCCAAGAAAAATCAAGAGCTACGAATGCAATTTAATTCATCTTATGTAAATTACAAGCAAAAGTAGCAAATCATGCATTTTGATGGTTTAGCATTCCTAGCTATCTTCTAATAAAGTCAAATTATTCTTCATTTAATGGCTTAGTGAAAATGTCTGCTAATTGATGCTTAGTATCAATAAATTCTAAAGATATGTCATGACTAATCATATGATCTCTAATAAAGTGATGCCTAATATCAATATGTTTAGTACTTGAGTATTGAACGAGATTTTTAGTTAAACATATAGTACTTGTATTATCACATTTTATAGGGATATTTTTCAAATAAATTTCATAATGTATTTTGCATCCAAATAACTTGGGCACAACATGTACTAGTTGTAATATATTCGACCTTAGTTATTGTTGTGAGTCTTCCACCGTGTCCAGTGGATCCGCACAACGGGGTTCGAGCCGCTACCACAAGACGCGCTCCACACTGGCAATCCGAGGTCGGTGTGTGTCGATGTTCCGACTGTGACTTTGATGCGGGTCTTCCTAACCTTGTTGAGCTATTCCTGCAAGACAAGACCTCCCAGGTGGTGAGTTCCCGAAGAGGTCCCTCTAACGATCAAGACAGAGTTGATCGGAAGGGCGAAGTCTGGCGTCCTGCTTGAGCGTCGGAGCTTCTTCTCTTATTGAATTAAAGTAGAGAGGGAGAGTGAGATGCCCTGAGAGAGACCTTGGGTGACATTTTATATCTCTATGTCACCGACTGGTCAAGTCTCGACTTCATCATTCCTCTAGCGTTCTCTGCCAGTCTGTTTAATGTTGCCGATAGTTCCGACAGCTATACGTGCTACCGGTTGCGTGTTGTTTCTGCTCTGTTGTCGTGTGGTTCCCTCAGGTTCTTATGAGACCTGATGGTGACTGTACGGTGTCCGATACTGTTAGACCTTAGGCTTGTCTGCCTGTTTGTGACATATCGCTCGTGTGCGTCAGAGGGCGGGGTCTGGGAAATTGGTCATTCGGTCCCATCCTTCCACGTCAATTGGCCTTGGGCCACATCGTCCAGTTTGGGAGGGGGACCACTATTATCCCTATCACCCCCCCCCCCCCCCTCCGAGAAGGAGGCTCCATTGAAGTCTTTTAGAAGGCGAGGGGGAGGATCCTTCAAGCGCGAGGTTTGTACGATTAAGGGATCTATATGCGCTTGAGGTCGTGTCGTCTCGGTTGGCCCGTGTTACGAGTAGTCGGGCGAGGTCTAGTGCTGTGTCGAGTAGTCAAGTCAGAGAGCCTTTGGATGAGTGTCGGGACTATAAGCCCGGGGGCGAGGCCGAGAGCTCGTTTGTAGATAGTTGGGACTAAAAGCCCTTGGGCGAGGCTGAGAGCTCGCTTGTAGATAGTCGGGACTGAAAGCCATTGGGCGAAGCTGAGAGCTCGCTAGTGTTGGAAAACCTCAGCGGGAGCATTACATTCGCAGCGGAAATCAAAATAAAAAATTGGTTTCCCTGCACAGGTTAAATCGTCATACAAAATATTTGGGTCACGAGAAAACTACAAAAATTAAAAATCGTATATCCCAGTATTTCTAAATCTGGATGGAGAGGATAAAGGAGGTCAAGCGTCCTCCTCTCTAGCGGTATCCACACGATGGTCTTTGCAGCGAAACTCCTCCAATCTGATCTCACAACTCTTGCACGGAGGGAGGGAGGAGAATAGGAGGGGGAGTTCAAAGTTGCAGCCCATTAACCATGAGTCTCCCCTCCTATTTATAGAGAGCCACCAAAAACCCTATGGCTCCTGCCTTAGTAGGTATGGATCTCCATCCAATTACCCACTAACCTTGTATTATTATATCTCTATCCAATAATCTCCTTAGGCCTCTAATTGGACCCTAATCAAGGAGCTCATCAGCATAGGGTCTCATCTAATGAGAATAGGGGTTAATTGGATCTCCATTCAATCCTCTATTTGCTGAAGCATCTACCATATTAATGTCAGACTAAAAACTCGAGTCTATGTAGCCCTCAACCTGGAGGCTACCATCTCCATATATCAGTAAAAGATCCTTAGTCTTTCTCAAGTACTTAAGGATACACTTTACTGTCTTCTAGTGTTCTAAACCTGGATTTGCCTAATACCTGCTCGTGACACACAGAGCATATGCTATATCAGGCCTAGTATATAGCATCGCATACATGATAGACCCTATCGCTGAGGCATAAGGTATCTTATCTATGTCTGCCTTTTCTTCATGAGTCTTTGGGGACATACTCCTAAAAAGTGATATTTCATGTCTCATCGATATGAGACCTCTCTTGGAATTCTCTATGCCAAATCTTTTGATAATGGAGTCTATGTACCTAGACTGGGACAAGCCAAGTATCCTTTTGGATCTATCTCTATAGATCCGGATTCCCAAAATATAGGATGCTTCCCCTAAGTCTTTCATGGAGAAGTTTCTGAATAGCCAAGTCTTTACTGTGGAGAGCATTCCTACATCATTCCCAATGATTAGGATATCATCCACATATAGCACCAAGAAGATGATAGCGCTCTCACTTACCTTTCTGTACACACAAAGCTCATCTTCATTCTTAACGAAGTCATAAGATCTGATCACCTCATCAAATCTTATATTCCAACTTCGGGTAGCTTGCTTCAATCCATAAATGGATCTAAGCAACCTGCACACTTTATTTGGACTCTATTTAGATACGAATCCCTCTAGTTGTATCATATACACCTCCTCCTCGAGATTGTCATTGAGGAATGCCACTTTGACATCCATCTGTCAGATCTCATAGTCATAGTGTACTGCAATGGCCAAAATAATTCTAATGGACTTAAGCATGGCTACAGGTGAAAAGGTTTCGTAATAGTCAACTCCTTGTCTTTGACGATATCCTTTAGCTACTAGCCTTGCTTTATAGGTCTCTACCTTTCCATCCACTCCGATCTTCTTCTTGAAGATCCATTTGCAGCCGATGGGTATAATACCCTCAGGTGCATCCACAAGGTTCCAAACCTTATTAGAATACATGGAATCAATCTCAGAATTCATGGCTTCTTGCCACTTCCCGGAGTCTATACTCATAATCGCCTCTTTGTAGGTCTGAGGATCAATATCCTGAGAGTCATCTCCATTAATGTCTCACATATCTTTCAAGAGGGTGAGATACTCTACTAGTCCTACGCAAAGTTGGAACTTGTATGTTAGGTACCTGAACAGACTCGGGCTCTGGAATGATGCTAGGTTCTTTAATCTCGCTCAATTCTATCTTGCTCCCACTATTTCCACCAAGAATGTGTTCCTTCTAATAGCTCTCTTAGCAACAAAGACCTTTCGGTCCTCAGAATGATATAAATTATACCCAAAGTCTCCTTAGGGTATCCTACGAATGTGCACCGTTCCGTCCTTGATTCCAACTTGTCAGGGTTGTATCTTCTAACGTGAGCAGGACAACCCCAAATCTTAACCACCTTAAGATCGGACTTCTTTCTTTTTCATATCTCATATGGTGTAGACACTACCGACTTTGATGAAACTCTATTCAAAAGGTATGCTGCGGTCTCTAGGACGTACCCCCATAACGAGACGGGTAGATCAGCAAAACTCATCATGGACCACACCACGTCTAACAACGTGCGATTCCTCCTTTCTGATACACCATTGAGCTCAGGTGTATAAGGAGGTGTCCACTAGGATAGAATCTCATTGTCCATGAGGAAATGGGTGAACTCTGTACTCATGTACTCTCCTCCTCGATCTGATCGAAGAGTTCTAATACTCTTTTCAATCTGGTTCTCCACCCCATTCTTATATTCCCTGAATTTCTCAAAGGCCTTAGATTATACTTCATCAAGTACATGTGTCCATACCTAGAGAAATCATCAGTGAATGTAATGAAGTATGAGTAACCACCTATAGCTTGAGTCAACATGGGACCACATATATCACTATGTATGAGTTCTATTAACTCAGTGGCTCTCTCTCATGTTCCACTAAAAGAAGAGTTGGTCATTTTCCCACGAAGGCAAGGTTCGCAAGTTACATATGACTCATAGTCAAATGGATCTAAGTATCCATCTTTTAGCAACTTTTGAATTCTTCCCTCATATATATCACCTAGCCTACAATGCTATAGGTATGCATTTTTCACCTCATCTCTTTTCCTCTAGGACATATTTATATTCATGATATGTGGAGTAGTGTCTAACACATATAAGCCATTTATAAGGGTCCCTCTAGTGATGATCTCATCATCCATAATTATTGAACAACTATTATTCTCAAAAACTAATTTATATCTACTAATTATAAAATAAGAAATAAAATTAATGTTTTTGATAATAGAAGGGACAAAATAGCATGCATCTAATGCAATAATAGCTCCACTAGGCAAATGTAAGATGCCCCCCCCCCCCCCCCCCCCCCCCCTCAACAGCAATTGTAGTAACTCTTGCTTCATTGCCCATTTTGAGGTCCATCTCGCCTCTAGCCAGTCTCCTAGGTCTTGTCAGAATTTATAACGAATTACAGATATGATAAGCACTCACGGTATCAAATACCCATATGTTATCATGAAAATCTGACAAGTGAAGACTGATCATGAATATACCTGAAGCTTCTCCAAGCTTCTGTTTCACCTTATCTGTAAGGTAGTCTTTAAAGTTCCTCTTCCAATTCCCGTCTTGATCGTAGTGGAAGCACTGTCCTTTGTCCTTTGCTAGGTCTTTCTTGGCAACCTTTGCCTTACTCGGTCTTTCTTTGCCCTTGTCCTTCTTAAGGGTCATACTAGCATTTCTTTTTCCTAATAGTCTCACCAATATAGAGAACTGACTTCTATTTCTTGATGGTACTCTCAGCTTCCCTCAACATATTGAGGAGCTCATGTAGAGTCACCTCAAACTTGTTCATATTAAAGTTAATAATGAACTGTGAAAAGGAATCTGGTAGGGACTAAAGTATAAGATAAACATACAGATTATCCTTTAGGACTATCTTTATACTTCACAAAGCGAGCGATCTCATCCTCGCTTGTCCTTTCCTCCAGCATAGGCACAATCGTATTAAGGACATATACAATTTTCACTTTTGTGAGAATAATTCTCAAATTATGGAGCCTTTGGACCAATGAGGCAGTTGGCATTAAATGTGCCACATAAGGGTTTTGCAAGCGACAAACAAGATATAACAAAAATTAATAATATGCAGACTTTACATAAAATACTAATTAAGATATGGACTTTTATCTTAATGTACTCCCACTATTTTCCTAGTGAATCACGTGACACCCTCGACACGTGAGACGAAAGTCTCGGGTAGACTCCTAGTGGGGATCGGGATCCAATTGGCGTCTTAGTGTAACCTCGAGGGACTTGACCAATTACGCTAAACCCAAATGGTAGACCATAACTCCTTGTGATTCCCGTCATGTTCGGCCTCCGAATCATCATGGTCTCGACTGCTCGACCAACCATGAAGTTCAATTAAGTCATCACCATCGTTACAAGATGAGTCTGATTCGATGGATATGCTATCGACTGCTCGACCAAGTCATACCATGTCCTCAGGTCACTGGTGACATATATATGTCGTAGACAAGAACTTGATCACGTAGATAGGTGAGCCTCGAGTGACTCGACCAACTCAACCTATGTCGGGATTAAATTTCTTCCTATAACGATGGAAGGCCACGTGGGTCAATCTTATTGCCTCATGCTTACCGACTTAATATTATCATAGGAGGGGTTTTTATTTTGTATCGGTCTCATAATATGTTATGTCACACACATACATTTTAATATATATCTACATCGCATACAAATATATATATATATATATATATATATATATATATATATATATATATATATATATATATATATATATATATATATATACATACATATATCTAGTATGTGTATAACATATCACACTTGCAAGCCACATCGGATGATCATGAGCCGTCACCTGATATGATTAAGCCCGAGCCAATGGGCCTAATCACACATAATAGGATCTATATATGCATCGACGCATCTCCATGCCCTGTGATTGTTGATCTCGTCATCATCGGTTTCGTCGGATGATCGCATCACCATGCATCGTAATCTCCCGCCACGACATCGTGAGTCTCACTGTCACCTCCACGCTCCCGATACGCCTCTCCATGTAATTACAAATAATCACAGGCACGCAGGCCCAACAATAAATGAGAAAAACACAGGCTCATAGGCCCCAATAATAACAATAATCATAATTACACACATCAGAACACATGGCTCATGATCATCCATCCATATCATATATCACATGTACATCACATCATAAAGAAGATTACTAGATATATGTAATAATTAATTAAATTATTTAATTAATTATTTTTTTGAAAATCAGGACATGCTCGAAATTTCTAAAATTATCAAGAGCATTTTCATAATTTTGGATCAGAGGATAGTCCATGAAATTTTCAGAATTATTGAAGGTATTTTGAAAATTCTGTATACAAGGACAATCCTCAGAATTTTCCTAATTCAGAGGGGTATGATCATCCTTTTCTCAAAAGGATGCCCTAGCCCTCTTCTCTTACACGATGGATCAAATCGTCGTGCAAAAGATTGGGATCGCGAGAAAAACTGCAAAAATCAAAAAATCGCTACGCGTGAGAGATTGATCTTACCTAGGGAGATCATATATCCATGTATTCCAGATTCGGATGGAGAGGATGAATGAGGTCAAGCGTCCTTCTCCGTAGTAGTATCTACATGATGGATCTATGCAGCAAAACTCCTCCAATTTGATCTCGCAACTCTTGCACAGAGGGAAGGAGGAGAATAAGACGGGGGGGGGGGGGGGGGGGGGGGGGGGCAGAGCTGCAGTCTCTCAACCATGAGTCTCCCCTCCTATTTATAGAGAGCCACCAAAATCCTAGGGCTCCTTCTTTAGTGGGTATTAGATCTCTATCCAATAACCCACTAACCTTACATTATTGGATCTCTATCCAATAATCTCGTTAGGCCTCTAATTGGGCCTTAATCAAGGAGCCCATCAGCATAGGGTCTCATCTAATGAGAATATGGGCTAATTGGATCTTCATCCAATCCTCTATTCGCTGAAGCATCCATCATATGTGTGTGACCTTCTAAGCCCGATACCGAGCTGGCCGTGAGTCACTCCCATCAAAACTCCTTCTAATATAGTAAATTATTATCTCCATAATAATTCACTCGACTCATCGACTATGGACGTACTAGGCCACTATGCCATAGTCCCTAGACGGTACAGAGGGATCGAATCCATCGGACCTGTTTGTCCACAGTTACCATGTATTTATAATCCTTTATTCAACTAATATCCCAGAGATCGTATATTGGATATGGTACTGTCAGGTCACATACGAAATCCGTCATAGTCTCGCTCTAATCAGATTCTCTCGGAGAACTCTTTCTCTCTCAATCCGAATAACCCTAGCCAGGGATTTATCTAAGCAAGCATATATGGGATATTTCTCTCATGATACTGAGAGTGGATGATCCTCTATTGACACTCAATTGCCTTCGTAAGGTTGACTACCAATCCCGTTAACCAGCTGTACTAGATTTAAAACTTTCCAAACCTATAAGTTTGGCGTCAAAGAAAGGAGTACTCATACAAGGCATCCTTTGTGTCTCAAGTCTAAGGAACAGATACACAACTGGGACTATAGAATCGCTGTCTGACATTAGGTATCATTAACCATATAGTATTCCATAAGCGGATCAATCAGTGAACTCATTCTCTAATGTGCACCTGTACTATATCATTAGTTTGTGTGGCTATGAGACCAGCCGCCTCCATCATATGGACGGGTATATAGTACACTGGTCTGTCCGGTTATCTCGATGTCCCTCTAGAGTAACCTATGACCGGGATTATTTAGGATCTATGTTTAAAGGTAAATCGATCTCATTATCGTGATCTCATCACGATCCGATTCCTATTGCACAGAACCAAGGACATCACAATATATATATACAACATATAATATAATGTGAGAATATGCCAATATTAATCATAAGCAAAAAGATCACACAGTGTGTCACACATGCCATCACTCACGTGATTGGCTTGCATGGCACCAGCAATCAGCAATCCCCCGATGGTCTCTCGAGCAGGTCGGATGTCTTCCACCTCCTCCCACTCTGAGTTTCGGTCGTTCGGACTTTCAACCCAAAGGTTTAGGGTTTTGAGTCGTCCCTCCGGGGACTCTGTGTCAGTGGCAGTTGTCCCATCAACCAGTGCTGCGACTCGGGGACCTTTGACACCTTGGCGACGATGCGATCTTTCTTCAATGTAGACTCGATCGTGACAACTCGTCGGTTGATCGAGCTGAGGAAGAACTATTTCATTCCTCCAGCGTATGAACTCCATGTCCCTCTGCCGGGGGAGTGTCCTTATGACGCTTTTCCATGCGGCTTTGGTCTGTCGACTGATGCCCTTGAGGCAGGATTAAGATTCTCGTTGCATCCTGTGATCGAGGCATGTCTCGAGTAGTGGAGGATTTCTCCTTCCCATATGGTGTTAGGATCAATTGACACTAAGAGGGGGGGGGGGGGGGGGGGATTAGTGCAAGCTAAAATTTTTCTTTCTAAAGCAAAAGCTTTTCGAATAAGATAGAATAGGAAATCTGAAGCTTTTTATTTTTAATAAAATAAGTGAGTGATTAAAAGTAAGTTGTTAAGAAAGCTAGAAAGATAATCACATTTGAGGAAAAGAACTTATCGTCTTGCTTTCAAGGAGTTTAGTTAAGTTAGAAACATCAATTCAACAACATTCAAGCAATGTAAGTATGAAACACTTATAATTTTATAGTGGTTCAGCACCAATGACCTACATCTACTTCCGAGTCCTCCTTCTTGAGGCACACCAGTATCCACTACCAATATTCTTTGGGTGAAGATCAAACCATTACACTTGAGCTTACAAGGGAGACTAGATTTACAACTCTAAGCTCTCTCTCTTACCCCTTTTCTTTTTCTTACAATTCTCATAATATTTTCTGTCCCCTAAAAGTGTTGTTGTGAATGTAAGAAAACTTGGGGTATTTATAGGCCCCAAATTGGCTTCAAAACCGAAGCCAAAATCCAACCGTATCCAAAAAATCCAGGTACGAGCAGTTTACCTGCCATCCCAAGCGATTTACTGCCACCCAGATTCTGTGGTACGGGTGGTTCACCCATCACCTGGGTGGTTTACCCACTGAAAGCTGCTGCCTGCCGCTTGGATTTTGTGGTACGGACGGTCCAACCGCCACTCACCGACGGTTTACTCATCGGAATTTTTGCAAAAGTAGTTCCCTCCACTTTTCGAATTCCGGCTTGACTTTTACGTTAACCAGCTCTTTGGTCAACTGATTGAGCTCAACTTGAGCTCAACTAAACCCAGTAGTGGATCTGGTTGCCTCATTGAGTTGATTTGGATTCCTTCCAAATCCAATTCAATTAGGACTCTAACCCTAACTACGACTCAATGATTATAACACTTAATGACCAATTAAGCCTAATTAAGACCTAACTCTCGCATACTCCGACAACCTCTGGCAATCTTGCAACAAGTCCTTCGGTCTTCTTTTCGGCAATCTCTCTTTGCGTTCCCAGCGAGCTTCCCGATTCATTCGGCGAATCTCCTAGCGAACTTCCGGCGAGATCCCACCGCATCGTCCGAACTCGTCCCGATGCCTAGGCTTTATCTTGGCCTATCATCTGGTTGTAACTTCATTGATCCCGCCATAGTTAGACCTGCACGATGCTAATTACGACTTAATTAAATATAATTATAATTATAAAAAATCTATTACAAGACCATCCTGACTCCTAGCAAGCTTTTCGACTACCCCCGACAATCTTTCGACGAGTCTCGATCTTCTTTTAGCGAACTCCCTTGCGCCATCCTTATAAATTCTCATACCCTCTGCGAGCTTCTGACACACTCCTGGTGAGTTCCTAAACGCATCGACTCGATGCATGGACTTAACCTTAGCCAACCCTGATTGTAATAATCCTTCTATCGTAACTAATCATACATTAATCAACTCTAACAATCCTTTTAGGTCAATAATCCATCAATTGATTTCATCATCAAAATCTTAGATTCAACAATCTTCCCATTTTTTATGATGACAATCAATTGATGACAGGAGTTAATTATAACTCCCCCTAAAACCATACCACTTAAATTTAAGAGACGCACTCACTCTTAAATTTAAGCAATCAATCATTCTATGCAAATTTCAACACAAATTTACATCAAGTCATCAAATCTTGTAAAATATTTAAGTTATATCATTAAGTGTTATCAATGAATATTTTTCAATGACATCTGTCATAAATATATATTTCTCCCCCTTTGTCATCAACAAAAAGGTAAAATATGGAGCTAATAATTTTAAAACATATGATGACATTACTCCCCCTTAAATATATGCATTAATATAGAATGCTTAAATTCAAGAGAGTCACATCCTCTTGAATTCAAGTAAATCAAAGCAATAAGCATAACCTTTCAAGTATAATAAAGATTTACTTTTTAAACTTTTTAACTTATCAAGCACTTTCAAGGATTGTCAGGAAGTTAAAAATATTTGATAATTTTTCTTCAAATTATCAAGAATAGAAACTTTTCAAATAAATAAGCATAGAAAATTTTCAAGGCATAGAGTATAGAAGATTTTCAAGTCATTGAGCATAGAAAATTTTCAAGTCATAGAAAATTTCAAGTCATAGTGCATAGAAAATTTTTAAGTCATAATGCATAGAAGATTTTCAAGTCATTAAGCATATAAAATTTTCAAGTCATTAAGCATACCTTTCTCAATAAATTTAATATATTTAAAAATTAATCTCTAGTCATCAATCATACCTTTTATAATTAATAAGTAGAGAAACAGGGGAGGTGTTGTTGAATCATTTCATCATGAGAAAAGCTCTTAATAAATTTTAAAAGCAATATTAAGATGAGCTCAAAAGTCCAAGAGATTTAAAGACTACTTATGTATTTTAAATATAGCAAAAGTCATCTCTTGATATATATAATCATCTCTTTTAAATTTCAAATGTAGTACATCTTCATGCATTTTTTGAAAACAATAAGATACCAAATCATTGAGAAAGTTTTCAAAAATATTATAAAAAAACATAATCTCATGAAATCTAGATTAACAATTATATATTTTCATGATTTAGCATTTCTAGGTCTCAACCTCAATCTTGTAGATATATAAAATTAGAATATGAGCTCAACATATTTTCTCATGTAAATTTTAAAAAAATATAATAAATAAATCTAGTAAGTTCTTTCTTCTCTTTTGGGAAGTGCAAGCTAGCAAATTTTTGCTTCCTTTGTATTGTTCAAGCTTGCAATTTTGCAAGCTAACAAATTTTGCTCCCCGTTTGACATTGTCAAAAAGAGATAGTGTAAAACTTTTCCCATTACATTATTTTTTAATATCATCACATGAAATATATCATGAAAAATTAACATAGTGATGAGATGAACAATTAATGAAGGTAAATTATGAATATGAAGAGACAAAGTTATAGGAGAAATAATTAAAATAAAATCTCTTGATTCATCTATAAGAAATCTTAAGTTGTCAAGTTCATGATTTGTATAAAAATCTCCTTTTAAATAATATGAAAACACCTAACAAAAGATTTTGATTCATAAAAGATTTTAAGTTATAATTCTAAGAAATCAAAATCATGATATCATTTAATTTAAAAATCATTCTCTACTTTGTGTGAATAGGAATGCAGAATCAAGGTAGAGAAACAAAAATATCATATCACAAAAAATATTTAATTTTAAAGATGTAAATTTTATAGATGTGAATTTTAAAATTAAGCTCAAAACTTTAAGATGTTCAAGGAGATTCAAAAGTTTCAAAGCTACTCATGCATTTAAAATCATCTCATGCAATTTTGATAAAAAGCATCAAGAATTTCATAAGAAGGCATGATTGTAGATCAAGCTCAAATTGTAAATCAAGTATTTTGTATGTATTTAGAAAGTTCAAATTTTCTTCTAAGCACTTGTTCATCATTCATTGTTTGCTTCTAATCATATTAAAAAAATTATCTCCTATTTTTTGTTATTGTCAAGAGAGAAATATGATTGCATAATTTCTTTTCATCTATGTTTAATTTATGTCAAAAAGTATAAGAGATATCATATCATTAGAAATTCAAATCTAAAAGATATTATTTCATTTAATAAGTTTTTTCCCCTCTTTTGTAAATATTACAAATGAGTCTTAGGGGATAATCTTAATTTATCCAAGATAAATCTTTTTAATAGAAAAGAAAAATGATCTTGATAAATTTTTTAATTATTATTGTTAAGATTATAGATCTCCTTTTAAAGAAAATCATAGAGATCAATAATGTTATTCCCATAACATATAAGTCAAGTCGAGAAGTTAAGGGAATATTCATGATAATACAAATCTCTTTTAATTTTAAACTTATTACAATGTTAAGAAATACTAATTTTGGTGATAAGTTATACTATGAAGAAAGTCATAAGTAATCATGTTATAAAGAATATTATTATCAAATCATAAATGTCAAGAACATGATTTATTTTGACACATTTATTCCTAGATAAAATTTTAAAGCTTTTGAAATCTTTGGAGACAATGTAAGAAGGATCTTGATTCTTATAGAAATATCAAGTTATAAATATTGAGAAGTCAAGATCCTGTTTAGGATGAAAGGAATCTTAGTAAATTAAAAGATCTCAAATTATAATTTTTAAGATTTTAAGATCATGATTTAAGTTATCCAATAATTAAAAGCAACATATCAATGAAGTTGGATAGATTAAAACATATCCATTTTTTAAAACAAAATCATTTGAAAATATATCCAAAATCATCATCAAAAATCGCTTTTCGAAAAATTTCAATAAAGTCATCATAGATTGTTTTTCAAAAGAAAATATTTAAAAGTTTTCTAATTCATTTTTGTAGTTAAAGAGACTCAACAATAGTATCGTTTTATCTCTTGTTGAAGGATTCATAGGATAGAAATATTATTTAAAGAAGAATTATCCTTTTTTTGAAATTTATTTCAAGAATACAATAACATTTAAGATTAATTATCCTCCTTTTGGTTGTTTCATGTGATTTCTTTCTCTCCCTTTTCTATATTGTTCTATGCTAAAATTCTATCATTCAAATCAATCATAGCAATTCAATCAATGTAACATTTAAATCAATCATTCCATAGAGTTTGTCAATATTTGAACCATTTAACAATAGTTTTTACATTTAAACCAATTTTTCAATCATCATTAAAATCTCATTTATGTAAATTTTAACATGATTAATTTTTTTAGTAATAATAACTTGGGTTCTTTTAGTTCTAGTCTTAGCATGCTCTAGCTATGCATCATCAAGATTAATTATATAATGATGAACTATTTTTAATAAAAGGATTTATTATAATAGAAACAATGATCATTAAGTTTTAAACATCTTAATTCAAATAATTATTTTTGTTATTGTTACATAGGCTAGTGAGCTTTTAAAGAGTAATAGATCTCAAGTCTTGAGTATCTACTTTCAAAACATTACTTAGTGCTCCTAGTCATATTAGGAAACAACTTTATATTATGGGAGGTTTTGATTTAGGTACCTATTTAACATTGAATCCTTCATGAAGATTTTTATCTTTCTTTTCTAACTGATTTTCATTGTATAGAGTTTTCTTTGGAACTCATACAAGATGATGTGGTGTACATTTTCTAAAAAGGTGTTGTTTGCCTTATGTCCTAATTTGCCACAAAAATTACACTTAACTCTTGGTAGCACATTCAATGTAAGTTCTCTTACAAATATGGTTGGCTTTTGTTGAATATTTCCAACAAAGCCTATGCCATGTCTATTATTGTTATGACCCTTTTTGGCAAGGATCATATTTAGGGATTTATTCTCTATCTCAAATTTCTCTAATGTAGTTTTAAGTATACAATTATCTACTTTAACATTATCTAGCATATCGTATTTTGTACATGGTTTAGGTGAAGCTAAGGAGTCATGCATTTCATCAAGTCCTTTAACTATCAAATCATGATCAACTTTAAGTAGTTTAAAAGACTTGCTAAGTTTTATAGACTCATTAAATAAATAATTAAATATGCTTGATATTTCTAAAAATAAAAAATCTAAATACTCATTAACCTCATCTTCAAATGCCATTAAGGCATAGTTAGCCACCTCTTCTTTGGACTGGTCTTCATCCTCGGAGGAACTTGAATCATCACAAGTGGCAGAAGTGCCTTTTTATTAAGCACCAGTTTCTTTTTCAGTTGAGGACATTCACTTTTGAAGTGTCTCGGTTTTTTACATTCATAGCAAATAATATTGTATTTCTTTGGTTCCTTTTTGTTTTTATAGTTTTTGTTCCTTTTTATAAATTTTTTAAATTTTCTTGACAGAAGTACAATGTCATAGTCTTCATCACTCGAGGTTTCACTCGAGGAGTCATTCATTGTTCGAAGTGCTATATCCTTCCTGTTATTTGGAAGGGGTTCATCAAGGTTATTATGAGCTTTACAGTTTAGTTTATAAGTCATTAGGGAGCCCATCAATTCTTCAAGAGGTAGGTTATTCAAATCTTTGGCCTCTTGAATAGAGGTTACTTTAGGATCCCAATTTTTAGGCAAAGATCGTAAAATCTTACTCACAAGTTTAAATTTTGAAAAATATTTTCCAAGTGCTTTAAGTCCATTAACAATATCCGTGAAACGAGTGTACATGTCTTCAATAGACTCATTTGGTTTCATTCGAAACAACTCATAGTTATGAACTAAAGTATTGATCTTTGATTCTTTTACTCTACTAGTCCCCTCGTGTGTAATTTCTAGTGTGTGCCAAATATCGGAAGCCGATTCGTAAATAGAAACACAATTAAACTCATTTTTATCAAGTGCATAAAATAATACATTCATAGCCTTTGCATTTAGAGAAAAATTATTCCTTTCCAACTCATTTAACTCATTCATTGGTTTGGAAGATTTTTCAAATCTGTTCTCAACTATATTCCATAAATCAAAGTCCAAAGAGATGAGGAAAATAAGCATCTATGTTTTCTAATATGTGTAATCCGTCCCATTGAATATTGGTGGACGTGAAATGGAATGTACCTCATTCATACGAAAACAAGCTATTTACTCAAGTGGATGTTAATCCAAAGAGTAATAACCTGGGTCTGATATCAATTGTTAGGATCAATTGACACTAAGAGTGGGGGGTGCAAGCTAAAATTTTTCTTTCTAAAGCAAAAGCTTTTCGAATAAGATAGAATAGGAAATCCGAAGCCTTTCATTTTTAATAAAACAAGTGAGTGATTAAAAATAGTCGTTAAGAAAGTCGAAAAGATAATCACGTTTGAGGAAAAGAACTTATCTCGTCAAGGTCGAACATATCCCAGATCGAACCCTAGCATGGTGCCTCATACTCCATACACACAGGTAGCTATTTTCTACTCAGGTCCCCTCACCATGCCCGAATACTAGGTTGGCTCTGATACCAAATGTCACGACCCAAGTTGATGAGCTAAATATCCTGATAGCTTTAGTTTGGCCCAACCACTGGTTAAAATGCTCGAGCCGAGAGTTAAGAGTAGTACACTCATCAAAAGCTTTTCGAATAAGATAGAATAGGAAATCCGAAGCCTTTCATTTTTAATAAAACAAGTGAGTGATTAAAAATAATTGTTAAGGAAGTCAAAAAGATAATCACGTTTGAGGAAAAGAACTTATCTCGTCAAGGTCGAACATATCCCAGATCGAACCCTAGCATGGTGCCTCATACTCCATACACACAGGTAGCTATTTTCTACTCAGGTCCCCTCACCATGCCCGAATACTAGGTTGGCTCTGATACCAAATGTCACGACCCAAGTTAATGAGTTAAATATCCTAATAGCTTTAGTTTGGCCCAACCACTAGCTAAAATGCTCGAGCCAGGAGTTAACAATAGTACACTCATCAACCCTTATAAGACACTCATATATTCTCACATTTCTAATGTGGGACTAAGTAGTTCGACACTAACGGCCTATATCCACTTCCGAGTCCTCCTTCTTAAGGCACACCGGCATCCACTACCAATCTTCTTTGGGTGAAGATCAAACCCTTACACTTGAGCATACAAGGGAGACTAGATTTGCAACTCTAAGATCTCTCCCTTAACCCTTTTCTTTTTCTTACAATTCTCACACAATATTTTTTCAGAATATAATCGCCCAAAAGTGTTGTTGTGAATGTAAGAAAACTTAAGGTATTTATAGGCCCCAAATTAGCTTCAAAACTGGAGCCAAAATCCAACCGTATCTGGAAAATCCAGGTACGGGCGGTTTACCCTCCATCCCAGGCGGTTTACCTGTCGTCAATAGTTGGTCGTCGCCCAGATTCTATCGTACGGGCGGTTCACCCGCCGAAAGCCGCTGCTCGCAACCTAGATTTTATGGTACGGGCGGTCCATTAGCCGCTCACCGATAGTTTACCCGTCGAAATTTCCGCAAAAGTGGTTCCCTCCACTTTTCAAATTTTGGCTTGACTTTTACATTGCCTAGCTCTTTGGTCAACTGATTGAGCTCAACCAAACCCAGTAGTGGATCTGGTTGCCTCATTGAGTTGATTTGGATTCCTTCCAAATCCAACTCAATTTGGACTCTAACCCTAACTATGACTCAATGATTACAATACTTAATGACCAATTAAGCCTAATGAATGCCTAACTCCCGCATACTCCGGCAACCTCTGGCAATCTTGCAGCAAGTCCTCCGGTCTTCTTTCCAACGATCTCCCTTCGCGTTCCCAGCGAGCTTCCTGATTCCTTCGGTGAATCTCCTAGCAAACTTTCGGCGAGATCCCACTGCATCGTCCGAACTCGGCCCGATGCCTAGGCTTTATCTTGGCCCATCATCTGGTTGTAACTTCATTGATCCTACCATAGTTAGACCTACACAATGCTAATTATGACTTATTATTAAATATAATCATAATTATTAAAATATCCATTACAAGACCATCCCGACTCTCGGTAAGCTTTTCGGCTACCCCTGATAATCTTTCGACGAGTCTCAGTCTTCTTTTAGCGAACTCCCTTGCGCCATCCTTACAAACTCCCGATACCCTCGGTGAGCTTACAACGCACTCCTAGCGAGTTCCCAAACGTATCAACTCGATGCATGGACTTAACCCTGGCCAACCCCGATTGTAATAATCCTTCTATCATAATTAATCATGCATCAATCAACTCTAGCAATCATGTTAGATCAATAATCTAATAATTGATTCAACATCAAAATCCAAGATTCAACAAATGGTGCCCAACTCGTGGAGGTATCTGGTGGCTTTTCTGTGGGAGTGTTATGTGTCTGGTTTAAGGGCTACCCAAGAGTTGTTTATGGCTTGCTTCCGGCTAAGTTAGGGGCAAGCCGGGTATTACTTGGTCGCTCGCAACGGATTCCACGTGAGCGGTGCGCCTTCCAGCAAACATTATATCTGGTCTAATAGTAGTTAAATACAAGAAGCTACCTATCATTCTTTTATATGTTCTTTGATCAAAATTTTCTCCCTCATTATCTAAGTCAAATTTTGTAGAAGTTCTCTTGGGTGTGTTTATAGCCTTAGCATTTTTCATACCAAAATGTTTTAACAAGTCTAAGGTATATTTAGTTTGACTAATAAAGATACCATCATTTAATTATTTTATTTACAATCCTAAAAAAAAAGTTAACTCGCCCATCAGGCTCATCTCAAATACTTGACTCATACTTTTGGCAAAAGATTCACATAAGAATTTATTTGTTGGATCAAAAATTATATCATCAACATAAATTTGAATAATAAGAAAATTATTTTTAAAGTGATTAAAAAATAATATGGTATAAATATTGCTTTTCAAAAAAATATTTGAAATAAGAAAAGAGCTAACTCTGTCATACCAAGTCCGAGGGACTTGTTTTAATCCATAAATAGCTTTAAAAAGTTTAAAAACATGATTTAGAAAAAAAATTATTTTCAAAACCGGGGGGTGGTTCAACATATATCTCTTCGAAAATAAACTCATTAAGAAAATTACTTTTAACATCTATTTGAAGGCAAGGAGCATCATTTTGGCTTCAAGTCTAGCCACAGAAGCGAAAGTTTTTTCATGATCGAACCCTTCTTCTTGGTTGAAACCTTTGACCATTAATCTAACCTTGTTTCTAACCATGATACTATTTTCATCTTATTTATTTCTAAAGACACATTTAGTACCAATCACTAAATGGTCACTAGGTCTAGGAACAATCTCTCATACCTCATTTCTTTCAAATTGATTTAACTTTTCATACATTGCAATAACCCAAGAGTCATCTCTTAGGGCTTCATTGATGCATTTTGGTTCAACTTGAGAAAGAAATGCGGTATTAGCATAAATTGTTTTTAAAGAAGAACAAGTTTGAACATTCATTGATGTATCTCCTACTATAAGCTCCTTAGGATGATCATTTATATAATTTTATTCCTTGGATAAGGATTTGGAAGTAGATTCATCCAAGTTGCTTTTAGGAGGATTATCATTTAAATTCAAAGAACTAAAATTAAATTAATCATAAAAATTAATTTTCTTAAGTTTGAAAATCTCATTGAAAATAACATGAATATATTCTTTAATTACTAAAGATTTTTTTATGAATGAACGATAAGCTTTTGAAATAGAAAAATGACTTCATCAAATTTTACATCAAATTTTCCTAAGACATCATTTTCATTCAAAATAAAATATTTGTAATAAAAAACTTTAAAATATAAAATATTTGGTTTTTTATTATTCCATAATTCATAAGGAGTTTTATAGAGTAATGGTCTTACAAGAATCCTATTCAAAAAATAGCATGTCGTGTTAACGGCTTCAGCCCAAAAGTATAGGCTATGTTCATTTAACATGGTTCTAGCCATTTCTTATAAGCTCTTATTTTTCCTTTCTACTACTCTATTTTGTTGTAGATTTCTGGGAGTAAAAAAGTTATGGATATTCCTATTTTACTCACAAAAATTTTGAAACTTATTGTTTTGAAATTCACACCATGATTATTACGTATTGACAAAATCATGAAAAAAAATTTATATTGAATAATTTTACAAAATTTTGAAAAATATTTAAAGGAATCACTTTTGTGTGCTAAGAAATAAGTCCAAGTATATCTACTAAAATCATATACTAAGACAAATGTATATTTGTTACCTCCTAAACTTGTAGTATCAATTGATCCAAATAAATCCATATGGATTAATTGTAGTGGCCTAGAGGTGCTTATTTAGGTTTTTGATTTTACTTTCCTAATTGATATCTACTAAAATCATATACTAAGACAATGCATATTTGCTACCTCCTAAACTTGTAGTATCAATTGATCTAAATAAATCTATATTGATCGATTATAGTGGTCTAGAGGTGTTTATTTGAGTTTTGACTTAAAGTTACTTTTTATTACTTTCCTAATTAGCAAGTATCACATATTTTATCTTTAACAAACTTAAGGCTAGGCAATCCTCTTACTAAATCTTTAGCTGAGATTTAGTTTAGTAGTTTCATGCTAACATGACCTAGTCTCCTTTGCCAAATCCAAACATCATTATTTAATAACGAAAAATATGTTTTATCACAAAACTTTTCAATATCAATAGTATATACATTTTTATTTCTTAATGCAATCAAAGATTTATTTTTGTGTGGCATTTCAATTATACAAGCATTAGATTCAAATTTAACAATATATCCTTTATTACATAATTGGCTAATACTAAGTAGATTATATTTCAAACCATCAACTAATAACACATCTTCAATCAAAAGGTTTATATGTTACCTATGGTTCCTTTCCCAATTATTTTACCTTTGTTTTTGTCTCCGAATGTGATAACTCCTTCATTTAGGCCAGTGAGCTTAGAAAAATAAGTTGGATCTCCAATCATGTGCCTTAAGCATCCACTATCAAGGTATCATTTGGTGCTTCTAATCTTAGTTTTGAGACAAATCTAAAAGAAAGATGGTTTTAATTTAGGTAACTATTTTACTTTGAGTCTTTCATGAAAAACTTTACCAAATTTATCTAGAGGTTTTTTATTGTTTATGGTTCCTTTAGGAACCCAAATTTATTTATGTGGATTATACTTTCTAAATGAATATTTGTATACTTTATGTCCTAATCTACTATAAAAGTTGTATTTAATTTTTGGTGGTAATATTAGAGTGGGTCCTTTAACGAAGATATTTGGCTTTTGTTGAGTATTGCCAAGAAAGCCTATACTTCTTTCTTATGAACATGGCCCTTATTTGTAAAGATCATGTTTAGGAATTTATTTTTTATTTTAAAATTTTCTAATATTTATTTTAATATAAAATTTTCTTTTCTAAGTTCATATGAAGTTTCACAATTTGCGCATAAACTATATGATGGTGATGCTACATGTATTTTTTCAAATTTACTAACTACTGAATCATGGCCTTTCTTAAGTAATTTATAGGACTTACTAATTTTTCTAAACTCATCATAAAGCTCATGAAAAATATTCAATAATTTAGTAAATGAGATATTGGAAGACTCATTTACCTCGTTATGGATGGCAATGTGAGATGGTCTTATTCATCTAACAAGCTTGAGTCATCCCAAGTTGCCGAGAGAGCCTTCTTCTTGTGTGGCGTCTTCTTTTTTAATTGAGGATGCTCATTTTTAAAATATCCTAGCTTCTTACATTTAAATCATATAACGTTGTCCCTTTTTGGTTCATTTTTATTTTTTATAATTTTTATTTTTTTCATATTTTTTTAATTTTTCTGGTGATATCATTTTCCCCATCACTTGAGGTTTCACTCGAGGAGTCATCTATAGTTTTCAGTGTCAAATCCTTCTTGTTCTTTAGAAGGGGTTCTTCAAGTTCGTCATGAGCTTTATAGCTCAGTTCATAAGTCATAAATGATCCAATAAGTTGTTCAAGAGAAAAATTATTTATATCTTTAACTTCTTGAATTGTAGTTACTTTATGATCCCAACTTTTTGGAAGAGATATTAATATCTTGCTAACAAGTTCAAAATTAGAAAAATATTTACCAAGAGCTTTTAAACCATTGACGATATCCGTGAATCGGGTGTACATGTCTCCAATGGTTTCACGTGATTTTATTCTAAATAATTCATAACTATGAACTAGAATATTAATCTTAGACTCTTTAACTCTACTAGTGACTTCGTATGTGATTTCAAGTATATGTCAAATATCATAAGCAATTTCACAAACAGAAACCCGATTAAATTCATTCTTATCAAGTGCACAAAATAAAGCATTCATTGCTTTTGTATTTAATGAAAAAGCCTTATTTTCTAAATCATTCTATTCGTTCATTGGGTTAGAAGGATTTTCAAAACCGTTTTCAACTATGTGCCATAAATCAAAATTTATAGAAATTAGAAAAATATGCATTCTTATTTTTCAATATTTGTAATCCGTCCCATTGAATATGGGAGGACGTGCAATGGAATGTCCCTCGTTCATATTAAACGAAGTCATTTACTCAGTTGGGTGTTTAGTCTAATGAGTATAACCTTGCTCTGATACCAATTGTTAGAATCAATTGGCACTGTGTGTGGGGGGCTTGGTGAATTAGTGTATGTATAAAAATACTCGATCTGAAAAACTTGATTGAAGTAAAGAAGAAAATAAAAAACGTTTCTTGGACTTCGTTGAAAGCGAGAAAGCAAACGATTTAAAGGAAAGTCGAAAGATGATGCATATGTCTTTCTTCAAACTAATTAAGAACAATTAAATGCAATAAACAAGACAAGAGTAGAGAACTCAGATTTATAGTGGTTCGGTCATAACTTGGCCTACGTCCACTCCCCAAGCCCTCTTCGTCAAGGTCCACCGATGTCTACTACCAATCTTCTTCGGGTGAAGACTAAACCCTTACATTTTCTACTTTCCTTTTCACAGGCTTAGGAGATGAACCTTACAAGCTTTACACTTACAACTCACAAGGGAGACTTTTACAAAGATTACAATTCTTTTTTTCACTCCTTGCCCCTTTATTTTTCTTGCATAATTTTAGCACACAATTTTTCATAGAATTTATAACCAAATTATTGTGCTAAATACAAGAAGACTTGAGGTATTTATAAATCTCAAATTGGCTTCAGAAATTGGAGCCAAAAATTTAAATGTATCCGAAAAATTCGGGTACGGGCGATACAACCATCGGCACCGACGGTACTACCATCGAAAGTTGCCCGAAAATAGGATAGCGATGGTACAATCATTAACCTGGGTGGTACAAATGTCACCCGGGTAGTATGGCTATCGTTCATCGACGGTACAATCATCAGGAATCCTGTAAAAGTGTTTCCTCCACTTCTCTAATTCCGACTTGTACATTCAGTTGACCCCTTTCCAAGTCAACCAATTGAGCTCAATCCAAACCCAAAGTGGACCCGGTTTACCTCACTTGAGTTAATTTGGCTTCATTCTAAATCTAACTCAAGTAGGACTTAAACCTACCCGATGCTAACTATGACTAATTAATTATAATCATTGTGACCATCGAGTCCGTCCTAACTCTCGACGAGCTTTTCGGCAATCTCCGACGATCTTCCGGTGAGTCTTTTGGTCTTCTTCCAGCAAACTCCTGATACCTTCCTAGCGAGCTCCCGATCACCTTCGGCGAGCTCTCGACGAACGCCTGACAGGCCTCTGATACCTTCGGCGAGCTTCCGATGAGTCTCTCGGCAAGTTCCCACTGCATTGTCTAAACTCCAACCTGATGCCCAGACTTGACTCTGGCCCAACATCTAATTGTAATTTTCTTTCTTTATCATAGTTAATCATGCATCAATCATCTCTAACACATATTAGATCAACAAATCATCAATTAATTTTACCATCAAAATTTGAGATTCAACATGAAGAATTAATTATTGGGCTAGAGTGGAACATGTAAGAAGATTGGTCAACGTGTTGACAGAAGAGTTTGTGCCATGAGTTTGGGCATCAGACCAGAAGGATCAGACATTGCACCAAGGAGATTGGATGTTATAGATTTCAAAATATCGATTGGGCAATACAATATAAGAGAGGATGATGGATGGGTCATTCATTCTTTGTAATAATTTATCGATATGGAAGTTTAGAATGGATGAATATTTTTGTTCTTTAAAATGACAGAGAGAAGATGTAGTTCCAAAAAAAAAAATATAAAATTGTGGAAAGGTTATTTTTGTTATTTTGAAAAAGTTAAGATTGTCAAAATTTTTGAAAATAGAAGTTCTATGCCGGAATTTTAGGATTTTTCAGAAATTTATTTACAATATATGTGAATCATATGATACTCTGCTTTTATTTTATGCCTTACCCAAGTCCGCGATTCCCTTCCGTTTTAAACCCTAGGATTTCATCTCGTCCGCTCCTAATTTCTACCACGTTTTCGATGCCGAAAAGCGATTTCCATGACGACGACGACGACGACGACGTCGTGTTCCTTGGATCACCGCCCGGCGGCGGCGTCAATTCAGAAGATCCATCGGTGCCGAAGCCGGTGGAAGCGCAGCAGCGTTACCGTACACTCGAGTGCCGTCACTTCTGGAGAGCGGGGACATATGAAGAACCCTCAGGACCTTTACATCGTGCCCGGCGCGGTTCTTCTTCTTTCCTCTCGTGAAGAACAATCAGTTGTTTCCTTGTTCTTCTTTGTAGTTTTTTCTGCTGTTTTCAAATTTGTCTTTTTTGCTGCAGCTGATCTGGAATCGTATGATTTTGATCGGGCGCGCGTGCACCCCAAGTTCTTGCATTCCAACGCCACGTCTCACAAATGGGCTTTCGGTGGTATATCCCCATACTGTTAAATCTTCTATTTGATAAAAAGCCGTATAGTATGGATAGGATGACAGCCATCATTGGAAAGATTAGCAGCAGCTTATATGTTAGTAGCTCTGGTGGTTCTTAAAAGCCTTTTCCTTTCCACTTATTGGTGCTATAATGCATTTCTACGGAAGATATTCCTTTATCATTATCATATCAATTTGGCGTATCTTTTAGGTATGCCATAGATTTGAGATATTGTCAACTATATACGTATTTGTATATGTTCATATATTCAAATATTATTCCTCTTTGCTAAATGTTAAAAAAATATATGTAGTGGTAAAATTGGCAGGTTTCTTCTAAGGATTTTATGCACTTGTATTTCGTTTAAATTAACTAAGACAAATTCAGAGTTAGCTATATTTCAAGATAATTCAGATCCATTGTTTGAATCTTGGATTAGATGTTGGGGCATTACTGCTTTTTGTTAGTATCAGGAAAATCATTTATCATAAAGTTGATGAAAAATTAGGACTTGCTTTAACAAACATGTTAAGTATTGCACATAGTTGCATGCAGGTTTGTTTGTGCATAGAAAATCCACTTTTGTTTTCATTGAAAGTTGAACAGCAAATAATATGCTGAAGGCCAAAAGAAGGTTTGTTGTTAATTCTGATCTAAACAAGGAAATAAGGTTTGATGGTTGTTTAAGAGAATATTGCTTATTTGCTGCTGTAATTGGGAAAGACGAGCAGTTGTGGAATAGAGCTGCAAGGAAATGGCACTTTAAAGCTAAATGGTAAAGAAGAAAAGAGAAAAAAGATAATTGGCTGTTACTTCAGATACAAAAGAATAAAGAATAAAGAATACAGAAGAAAAGAGAATATATCAGAGAAGATGGAAGAGAGAGAGAGAGAGAGAGAGAGAGAGAGAGAGAGAGAGGTGAAATTTTTGCTTTCATCAATTGTCAGTTATGATATTGTGATCCTTCATTACAAATTTTGTAGACCAAAATCCTAAATAAGTTAGTATTCCTAATAACTAAAAAATATTGGATGATTAAAAAAAAGAATGATAAACTGAAGCAATTTTCACACGAAAAGGGGACATGGGAACTAACTAGCCCATTCATCCATTAGTTGGTTGTCAATGGTAATATATATGCAGCTCAAAATTTAATTATGAATGATTAAAATTCCCTAATTATACTAGAAAGAGGATTCTTTGGTGGTGATGTAATTCAAAAATATTTTGCTAGAACAGTATAAAACAGCCATAAAAAATATAATACTTAGAATCGGTAAGAGTCACCTCCAAAATCAAATTTGCTTAAACTCAATCTAGTGGTTGATACTAGAAAGCTTTGAGCTAATTTGCCCAATACTGCAGATGATTCATTGGTTTGTTTCATTTCAGCCTAAGCATGACTTTTGAGTACATTTTCATCTGTGTGATATAAGTCTATGGATATTTCGGCTGTATTCTGGTTGGTAATTCTATTTGGTGTTAACGAACAGACTGTTTTAGGAAATGTAGATGTCATGATGTGGAGCAAGTGGCCTGATGTATCTAATCCTGTGTATGCCTAAAATTGGCACCTTTTCTTCAGCAAAGCTTCAGTTTATGCATTATGTGGATGTACTTCTTGAAGCTTCTCCTTCTACCTGTCATATCTGATCCAATGTATTAATTTATTAATGGATGTAATTGACCTTTGAGCTATTAAAAATCCAAGGTTGGAAAATATTATTTAACTATTACGTTTGAGAGTAAAAAAGGGAGCAAAGATTAAACAAGAAAGAGAAGATAAATATGAAGTTTGTGATAAAATAACATTATTGAGCTGCCACTTCTTAGGCATATCCATATCGCTTTTGGTCTGGGCAGTTGGACTTTTACCTCTTGAGGATTTATCATGGTATCTGCACAAAGTGCTCATTTTAACATTACGGAACCTATTGGAACTTTCCACCCGGTGCTTTTCATTTATTTAAAAAATATGTTGTTCAACTCATTTCCTCTAACACCAGTCAATTTCCTTTTTATGAGCTCTGAGTCACAATAGTCATTATCGAAAGGTAATAGTTTTCAGTTTGATATTGCAAAGAAAAAGTCTTAGATGATTAATGTTACGATATTGTGTGCTATTCAAGTTCATCTTAAGGTATGTGTGTGTGGGCTACTGGATGCTGATTGTCATTTCTGTGGTTTATGCAGCTGTAGCTGAACTTCTTGATAATGCTGTTGATGAGGTATGTCTGGCCTCTTTTACTTATTGGAGTCAGCATATGTATTAATTGAAAAAAAAGAGTACAATTATGTTGATATATAACCAATTTGTCAAATGAATGCCTATTATTTATTCTTTTATATTCTTATTCTTTATATTGGTTGCTCCAAGGAAATGTTTGAGGAATTTTAACTGAAAAGGTTTTCTCACTTTCAGTTCTTAGGAATATGCCATTGAGAAGTACATATTCCCAATTTTGTTGTTTGGTTTACCAGATTCACAATGGTGCGACGTTCGTCAAGGTTGATAAAATCAACAATCTGAAAGATAATAGTCCTGTTTTGCTTTTTCAAGGTACTTGACATTCATGTAATTGTTCATATTCTTCTGCAACTAGGGACCAAAGTGGATAAAAAACCATTGTACAATACCTGTTTGAGTTTGGTTTATATATAAGTGGAGTTAGACAAGTATATGTTATACAAACCTGTGCCAATCAAATTGCCATATTTGTATCTGAGTTCTACTACCTGTGATATATGGAATATGAATACAATTACGGGTTTACTTCTGTCTGTATCAACATATGTGAACATTTTATTAAGTGTCAATTTATGCCTATGTAAATATATTTACAGACTTTAGCATTCATTCAACTTTTGGTTGTTGATTTGTATTCTCTAATTGATAGTCAATATGGAAGTGTCTCTTTTTGGCTTTATTTTTGGGCCATTGTTGCCACTATCTGCAAGATTTACAATTTAAAAGTACAAAATAGTTTGTTGGTTTTGACGTTTGTGACATTCACTAAGGGCAATTTTGTAGATGATGGAGGGGGAATGGACCCTGAAGGTATACGGCGATGCATGAGCCTTGGTTTTTCATCAAAAAGGTCAAAGACAACAATTGGCCAATGTAATCACCTCTTTCTTATTTTGACTGATGGTGTCAATAATGCTTTAGCTATTTAATGATCATGACGCATGAAGTTCTTTAAAGTCTAAACAGAATATGCTATGAGACTGTCCTTTAATAAGAATTTTAAATAGGGTGGGATTGCAGTAGAATGACTTGTTGTGATAACCCATTATTGGTCAACAACTGAACTGTATTTATGGAACACCTAAGCTAATTAATTTAACTAGTTGTTAACTACTTGTAAACAATCTTTAGATGAATTGATGGATGTATGAGTCGTTTGGTTGTAAGTAAATTAGTTTAACAACGTTATATAACGATTGTTTCTTTTGTTGTAAGTATCTTTAGATCAATTGATGGATGTGTGAGTCGTTTGCTTGTTTATGTAGAGTTTTAGTCATTCTTTTTATTTACATCTAGTCTGCATAATTTTGACCATTAAATAGGTAAATGCTAGTCCATACTGCTAAGAAAGTGGAAAGGAAAATATATGATGCAAATTGTAAAGAATTATGCTTTCTAACCTATAAAATATATTTGATCTACATCTCATGATATATTGTATCAATTTTCGCTTATCTGATTGATCACTTGTTAGACTAAACACAATTCAACCTAATCATGTACCAGCTTCGGTTATCAAGGAAACACTTACTATGTTCCTATTTGAGTCTGATTCAGTGTAATGCCAAACACATTCCCTTGAGTCAAATATGAGCTTAAGTATGAGAAATTTATGAACATTGAGATATTTGCCAACCCTATCCTCTAATATAAATAAAGATAAAATTAAAATGAAATAAATTATGAGTTTTAGGTCTCAATTGTTAAATGATAGGTATATAGAACTATGGTTAGGAACACTTCTTCCCATATATATATATATCAATTCAGGATAATTATAATGGTGCTCTCCAACTTATTCTTTCTGCCTTTTGATTTGGTCGATTGAAAACCATATAAATCAGGAGCTGGATTTTGTTAATTTATTTAACGGGTCTGGTTCCATAGTTGGAGAATCTTGCTTCAAAGCTTCTTATGTATGGAAAGGCAGCCACCTTAATTTATAATAGAATAATTTTTCATATCCACTGAATGTTCGGAAGATCCCTAATGGGAATTAAGTAGAATTTAGCTACAAAGCTGCTGACTTATAATGTGGCAGCTATCTTCGACTCAGTGAAGTGTCCTTCTTTTGCTTGCATATTATTATTTGTCATGCTTCTTTCTCAAAATATCCAGTTTAAGATGCTAAATGGTGAATGCCATTTACAATGCATTTTAGATACTTTCTTTAAGAAATGTTAGTTATCATAAATATCGCCGAATACATTTTGCATGTAATTGCTGCTTTGATTTTAATCTTGGTATTCAAACTAATATTTTGAATTTGGATTCCAAGAATGCTTAGTTCATTGCAAACATGTGATATGAATCTAGATCTTTTTGATGTTACCTTTGTTTGTGAAATATTTACTGCGGTTACTGCATCATACTTTACATGCTACTAATTTGCTTTTTCATTGTGGTTTATTCTACAGATGGAAATGGCTTCAAAACAAGTACCATGAGATTAGGTGCTGATGCAATTGTATTCAGTCGTGCTAGTCGTGGAAGGTAAGTCTTTGCTTGATGTCAGTTGTCATTTTAACATCATTGTCGATAAATTTTATCATATAAGAAATGTCTTCAATTTAGCTCTGTAAGAAAGATGTAGAGGATTTCTTTGTTGAGTTATAACATTTTTCTCTACTAGAATTTGCAATGTGTCTTATGGTGGTTCCTTTGGGATTTTAGCATTTCGGGTCTCTAGGCTCGCTCTACATGAGTAACTCTGCTTGGTACTTATTGTAAATGGCACTAGCACAACACTACCTAGGTTTCCACATTGGCACAACAATTCTGTTAATTTCCTTTCTACTATTGGTTTGAGGACTTGCAAAATTATCTTCAAGCTGTTATGTTCAGAGACAAAGTCAATAGAGACTATGGTACCACATTGCTTGAATGAGGCCCAATCACAGGTAGTGCAACCTTCACAGGGTTTGACCTTGGTGGCTTTAGGTTGGAGAAGGTCAAGGTTGGCGCAAGGCATACACGATCCAATTTGGTAGAAGGCCACCTTTTGACATTTTTTTTCTTTTTTGCTTCTTTGTTTTCATAACTTTCCCTGTCGTTTAATAGAAATTTACTTTAATTATGTAATTTCATAATGGAATTGGCAGTTTTGGGCTTATCCATCTAGTTCCAAATTAACATATGCTGCCCACATCTTAACTTTTATTTTGCCAATCAAGCTTATGAACGCTAATTGCAAGAATTTATATTTTTCTTCTTATATTTTCTGTTTGCATGTCTATCATATTTAGTTCTAGTGGCTTCTAATTTTTACTTCTCGAGTAAATTATTTGACAAATGAAAATAATTGTCATTTTCATCCATCTATTGCTTTTGTGAAACTTGTTACCCTTGTTAAATATTACTAGTGCTGTGGGGTCATATTTGATATTCTCATACTTTTGTTGTCTTTGAAGTTGTGTAACATTGAGCATTGGCCTGCTGTCTTATACATTCTTGAGAAGAACATTGAAAGATGATATTTTTGTCCCTATGGTAACATCATCCTTTTTCAATCCTTCCAATTCTTAGAAGTGTTTAGTTTTGTTTGAGTTGTGAACTTATTTCATGTCTTTTTTGCAGCTTGATTTTCAAATAAATGATGGTCAGATAATACCGTTAAGCTCCAATTCACAGGATGAATGGGACAGTAGCTTGAAAACTATTATAGAATGGTCTCCCTTTTCTTCAAAGGAGGAACTATTGCTGCAGGTATTGTCTTTTTGGCCTAGTTTAGCTTTTTGTCTATTGTGTTTTATAAAGCAATGATTTAAATACCAGTTGGATCAGTACATATTCACTGGTACAAATTGGTACCATACCAATTTGATAGGTTACAAAACTTGGTTTCATGCTAGCATCTAAATCCTTGATATGAAAAATATTTTGTTCTATTTGATGCTATGTTGTATTCCTTTTCTCTCTACCATTTGATTTGTCATGATTTATATAAATCTGTACATTTCTTTTCACAATTGATCACAAAAAGGTTATGTAGTTACAATTCAAATTATGTGCACCACTTCTTCTGGTGATGTATATGTTTTGTTTAGCTTATTAAATCTTGTTGGATTAGGCAACCGAAAAGGAAGATACATTTTCTTGTATTAAAAGAAAGCTGGATAATTAATTGAAACTCGTAAACAATTGCAGACTACATTACAAGCACTTACCTTATAGGTAGCTCAAAATAATTAAGCCTTAAGGACAACTACAATAGTTACCACTTACCACAAGTGTAAGGGACCAAATAAGTAATTGTGTGAGCAATGCATCTATGGTGGTCTTGCCACACAATTGCCTATGGACTATATGGATCATCATTTTTCTGAGGGTTTGGAATTCTTTACCACCCTTTTACATGTAACGACAAACTTCTTATAAGCTTTGGCAAACCCACGAAAGATGGATGATTGTCACCTTCTCAAGTGATTTAACTTAGGAATGCACATTCGCTTGGATTGGTTCGTACCAATACTTATTTAGCAGTTTCGGACTGAACCAAGATGTAGACCGCCTCTTTCCCTGTGATTCCTTTTTAAAATTCCGATGCTCAGTGCTTTGCACAAAGACTCCTCGACTTCTTGACTTCTCCACTTCCCAACGATGCTTGCCCATGCAGTGAGCCTCTAGTTTGTTACCCATCGCTTGCCTACTGCCCACCACTCATGGCTTACTGCCACAAAAACTTCTGATGCTACTCTTCTCCTTTACATCCTCTTCTCCTTCTTCCCACATCTGCCTTCATTTCTCTTCTTCTCCTTTTCCTCCGCTCTTCTTCTCCTTCTGCTCCTTTCCTCATCTTTCTTTTCCTCTTCCTCTTCTCCTTCATTTTCCTCATCCCAAGGTCCGCCAAACCATATTGTACCGGCGCACGATATGTTGGTACCGAGCGGTATGCCCAAGCGTTCCGCTTGGTACGTATATATATATATATAATAATAAAGTTAAAAAAGAAAACAAATAGGGTGATGTCGCCTCGTTCCTTCTCCCCACATGGGAGAAGAAATCTCCCCACGAAGCTCGCTCGGGGAGAAGAAATCTCCCCGCGAAGCCCACTCGGGGAGAAGAAATCTCCCCACAAAGCCTTGGCGAGAACCCCGCGTGTCGTGTGTCGTTTTCTTCTCCTCGCGATCGCGGAAGATTCTCCTTGTGAAGCGCTTAGAAGCCCGTGAGCGACGGATTGAGATCGGGAGAGCAGTGTCGGATCTCCAAGTTCTCCCTTTTCTTCTTCCTCGTCTTCTTTCTCCCTCGGCTGATATCGCTCGAAATCGGCCGACCACGGTCAAAATCAACAGTTACTGCTCGACGGCGGTTGGCGACGATCGAAATCAACCGTTATCGCCCGATTTCGGGTGGTAACAGGATGAAAACAGCCCCAATCGGAGGTACCGCCTAGTAGCGGGCAATTCGCGTGCCGGTCAGCGGGCGGATCGGTACATACTACTCGTACCGGGCGGAACGATTCGAAACATCAAACCTTGCCTCATCCTCTTCTCCTCTTTTGCTCCTCCATTTCCTCTTCCTCTTCTCCTTCTGCTCCTTTTCTCATCTTCCTTTTCCTCTTCCTCTTCTTCTCCTTTTGCTTCTTTCCTCAACTTCCTTTTCCTTCTCCTCTTCCTCTTTTCCTCATCATCATCATCATTGGAGGACTAAAAGATCACTTAGAAGAGTTCCATTGGAGGAATAAAAGATTTTGGAAGGTTTCCAATCAAAGCACCAAACAAGGCCTTAAATTTTGGTCTACTGCCAATAGCGGTTCATGGTCACACCATACAAGTATGGTAAGAACTGTCAAACTGAGACTTGGTACAGATACCACGTGACAAAGAGAAATAGGGAGAGAAAATGAGGAGAAGGATTGGTGGAGGGGATGGGGCAGCAGAGATGGAGAAAGAGGAGGCAGAGAAAGAGTAGCAGCAAACTAAGAGGAAGAGGAGGAGAAGATGAAGTAGGAGGCATACAAGAGGTAGAGGAAGGTGTCACCCTTATGAGGTGGAAGAAGTGGCTGCTGTTGGGATGACGTAGAAGAGGTAGGTAGAGGCATATGACAGAAGAAGAGTAGTAGCAAAGTAGGAGGAAGAGGAGGAGAAGACAAAGTAGGAAGAGGCATATGGAGGTGGAGGAAGCTGCAACACCTATGAGGAGGAAAAAGTGGTGGCTAATGCGATTAGGTGGAAGAAGTAGAGGGGAGATGCGAGACATGTGAAAGAGAGAGGGAGAGAGAGAAAGGTGCATGGGAGGAAAAAAAATGGAAAAACAGAAATATGACAACTATTTTAAATAAAAATATAGATGTACCTGATCAATTACTTGATTAATAAGCAAGCTCTAGTCCTTAGGTCTCCAAGATAAGTAATTATTGGGATTTCTAATGGATGAATTTGGAAGTCCATTATTGATGGCAAGAATTGTCATTAGAAATTCGAGGTGTCCAAAAATTGGCTAGACAATATGATCATCTACAAGTAACTGCTTATGATTTGAACTAGCAATGTAAAGGCGTTGACACATGTATGGTTGTCTCAATGTTCTATTGCCCTTGGAACGACAATAGATTAGGTTGTATTTGACATTGGGTGCTTATAATGATAATGCAGTTGACGGCATGGACTTGTCGTTTGCTATTAATTATTTAGACTTAGGTGCTAGTTGTGCCATATCTATTAACATTTTTGGTATGACTTGAATTCCTATTTAATGAATTGGTTAATGATCCCAAGTGATTCCTTATTCTATTCATTTTAGACATATATGCTCTTAAACATAATTTACAATAGCATAAAAGTGATTAGTGTTAAATTAACAACCTTTATTGAGGTGTTACATTGCTATATTCAAGTGTGCTAAGAGGTTTTCTTCATGAAACTCAATAAATTCAAGGCAAAATCTTTGCTTTTTAAGATATATCCTAATAATATATTTAAAATCAATCTAAGGAAAAAACCTTGGGAACCAATTATTTAAAGGTTGTTTCTGTTGTACTTAATTTATTGGATTTGTTAGAAGATTTTAGATGTAATAAGATTTGTGCTTATAACCAAGGTTTGACTTACCGGTTCGTACCGGCATATTGAGTTCATCTCGGTACCCGGGCGGTATGCATAGTGCATACCGCCTAGTATATTAAAATATAATATAAATATTTTATAATATAATATTATATAATATAATATTAAAAATATTAAAATATTAAAAAAAGAGAAAAAGGGGCAACGTCGCCTCGATCTTTCTCCCCGTGCTGGTGAAAGAGCGCCCGCGACCTGCGGGCGGCGGCGGGGCACGGGCAAGGACCGCACGCGGGTGATAGGTATTCTTTTTGTCCTGTTTTCTTTTTTTTCCCTTTTTTTTCCTCTTCTTCTTCTTCCTCCCTTTTTCTCGCTCAATCGACCGTTGACGGTCGATTTCTCCCTCAATCGACCGTCGACAGTCGATTTTTAGCAGAACCGCCCGGTAGCGGGCGGTCCACGTACCGGCAACCTGGCGTACCGGTATGTACCGCTCGTACCGGGTGGTAAATATCGAAATTGCAAACCTTGCTTATAACAAATTTTGGGACCTATAGGCCCTTATGAAAATCTTTATTCAGCTATTGTATGTGTTTTATCAAGAAGAGATTTTTAGTGAGACCTCGTTATCACATGTCCCCCACCTATATTTGGCAGAGCTTAGGTAGCTATCAGATGGGCTATACAATGGGGGTCTCATCCGTGTCTCAAAATCATCTTATGGAACTTTAGTACTCTTTTACATGATACAAGATGAGAGTCTTTGATTATGTGTGGGTTATTGTTTAAGAAGCTGACGGTGAAGAACAAGTATCATATTTGACACATTGCATACTTGTTCAACCAAGTGGGCAAAGCGAGGTGCTTCTCAAAACACGATTGATATTGGTAGGCATAGATTGCTAAAGGTGATAAAGCGAACACTACTAGTGTGACCAAATGTAGTTTTTGAGTTCTTGATGATGTTCTTCGTTCATGTTTTGCACTCTAATGAACCAATTGTTGGAGTATCTGGATATGTGGTCAATTATCTTGATGATATCTCGTCTACACTCAAACTCTCAAACTTTGAAGGAGCACATTTTTGAGAATCTTTAAGAGAATACTTTGTTCGTACAAAGGGAGAAGTATTACTTTGCTTAGATAGAAATCTTATTCTTTGGTTATCGAGTCGACGAAGGATCAATTCAAATGGACAAATCAATGGAGTTGCTGAAGAAGCAAACTTGGCAATGGTTAAAAAAGTGTGAAGCCACATTCCAAGACCTCAAGGCTGTAGTTTTGAAAGAGCTTGTACTTCAATTTTTATATTCCATTCGAAGTCTACACACATGCTTCAAACTTTCTATTAAACGAGTGCTGTTGCAGAAGTTGCCTATGAGAGCCACCTGGTGGCCTATGAGAGCCACAAGCTCAACAAGTTTGAGCGCGAGGAGATGACAAGTGGTTCATTGGCTACGAGTATTGAGACACTATCTTCTCCGGATATGATTTGTGCTAAGAACAAATAATATCACATTGAGTTACTACTATACTCGGAAAACGCTCTTCCCAAAGCAAAAACGATGGTAGGACTTCCTGACTAAATTTGGCATGGTGTATAAAGTTTGGGTGAGCAAACGCTTAAGCAAAATAGTGGAGTTAGTGAATGTTGTGCAATTGAAAGGCGAACGCCAAAGTGAGCCAATTGTAATCCAACCTTTTGTACTATAGAGAATAACGTTTATGTTCCATGGATAGACAATTTAAGATATGAACTCTTGAGAGAGTTATATGATTACCTGTGGGCCGGACATTTGAGCATACATAGAACTTTGGCTCTCGCTGATATGGCCTTTTATTGGATGGAAATAGTGACAAATCTGAAGAGTATGCTCGGAGAAGCCTCACATGCTGATAGGATAAAGTGGAACAATATAAGCGATGGGTCTTTGGAGCCTTTTGCCAAAGAGGCTGCTAGAGAGCATATCATTAGACTTTATATCGAGCTTGATGATAACTGGGGGGGGGGGGGGGGGACCTGGATCAATATCGGTGGTAGTCGATCGGTTTTCAAATTGTGCAATGTCCATTGTTGCACCCCTACATTGCTTACTGGTGGAGGCGATGAAGCAATAATGAAGATTGTGGTGAAGTGATGAGAGTTATTGACTTAGCCAAATTGAATACATAAACTCATGCTTGGAGTAATATCTTCGGAATACTTGAGTGCTAATCAACGAGATTGGGTGAAGCTTTAGATAGCCAATTCTTCTATAACTTGTAGTGAAGCTTTGTGTCTAACAAAAGCTCTTTAAGATCATTATTATACAATAACCATCATCTCTTCTACTTAGGTGATTTGTTATACTAGAAGTAGCCCTTCAACATATCACTTTGAAAAGAATGACACTGAAATATAGATATTGCACGAGCGTACTTAGAGAAGCCTCCTAAAAGATAAAGTGGCAGATTTACGAAGGCGATCTTAGGAATTCAAGATCGACGACTTGTGTTAGTGAAGCTCGAACTAGCATGTCTTAGTTCTTGAGGCAGAAAGTGCACAAGGGACTTCCCAATCATCATTAGGGTATGTCGTGTTTCCTTATAAGTCCCAGCTTTCAGTGTCGCTCAAAATTCACAATGTATTCAAAATTTAAATTAAGAGCAACCTATATGTCATATTTATAAATATCTCAACTTGACCACCCTTACCTGAGTGTCTTATGAAAGGTGAGGTAAAGTTATCTTGGCCGATCACAATACAAAGTTAACAAATAGAGGAAAGCATATTAAGTACTGGGTGAAGTGATGTAAGCTTCCTAGAGTTGAAGCAAGTTGGGTGCTAGAAGTCGCCCTTCGACATAAAGAAGTGATTGTCGAAGCCTACCAGCAAGTATTGACATATTGAGTGGGTAGAATGTAATATATAGTGATCGTGTTCCCGTAAAACCTTTATCATCGGATCGGTCAACACTCTTGTTTTCTTGTACAATAACTTCTTGTGTTTTGTTTGGTTTTCAGTAGTTTTCCCTTGTTTTTTGAGCTAGTTCATAAGGTTATACAATGATCTTTCGCCAAACACGACAAAATTAAGCTACAATAGTCTCGTTTTTTTTTGTGTCGCGACTTAATTTCCTCAAGCTAGTGATATAGCCAAAATGTCAGCCATTTTAGCTCCTTGGAACCACTTGAGTGGCACAGGGCTAGATGGTGCTCTCGTATAGTGCTAGGCTCCGGTTTGGAAGCACAAGCTTGTATGCAAATCGTGCATAGGCTTCCCAGTAATTCCAACACTAGTAACTAGGTCATTGCTGGACTTGTGATTGTCATTTTACTGTTTTAATTCTTTGCTTTCCAAGTGGTTGCTTAATTCCACCAAGTCTATAATTATTATGAGCGAGACAATGAGACTTGTCCGTCGCTTGTTTTAAAAGCTAATAAACTTCATATTTTGCAAGTCTTTCGAGTTGCATGAGGCTGTGCAAGGTTGCACTTAGGTTGATCCTTTGCTAATAACAATTTAGGCGATTTCATTAAGTCTATGACAATATGTCGCCATTGCATACTGTTGATAGGGTTTTTGGTATGCTACCTTTGCTTATCCTCTTCCTCTTCCATTGCCTGCCCGTCCTCTTTCCTTTCTTTTTTGATCATATTCTTCTTCCTTCTCTTTATTTTCTACTTCTTCCTCCCCTCCATCCCCCTAATCAGTTCCCAAGTCGTGCTGTCACGGACAAAAATATAAACAAGGTGCTCGATGTAATGCTCATGTATGTTTGTGTCTTTCAGTCTTTGTTCATGCTTTGTATAACAAGTAATGAGTTAGCAGTAGGCTTGATAGCCCTAGTTTAGTTAGCTTTTGTGGCCGTTTTCGACTTGTAAATGAGAGTTGTGTCATGTGGACACTTGTGGGGATTTCAGTTTGTAATGGACCATGATCCTTTGTGTGCGACCATTCAGAGCTTGTGAAGTCCATGGTTGTAATTTGCATTGGCTATAAAGTGTTTGCTGAAATGGTTGCTTGTGGATCCTGTGTGAAATGTTTTCTCTAACCTGTTTTCTCTTTTGTAGGTCCTAAGGGACCATAAGAGGTTTCGGGGAGGTTGACCTTTGCGGACGGATACGCAAGGGTGCCGCACGACTTAGGCAAAACTAGCTAAGTTCGTACAGTGCAACGCTCTTATATGCCCGTCTGCAAAAGGTCAGCCTCGCCGTAACCTCTTAGGGTCCTCTAAGGACCTTTCAAAAGAGAAGAAGATGAGTTAGAAGTAGGTTTAATTCGGGATCCCATCGACCGACATTTTAGCAGACACTTGATAGGTAATGCTAATTGCAACTATAAACTTCGGAAGCTTTGAATGGTCATGCGACAAAGGGTCTAAGGTGATTCCCCACGACTAAAGTCTTAATAAGTGCCCACATGACACTGTTGTGGAACAAGATAGCAATCTAGCCCTAGATAATACCTTAAAGGCCCATCCAACCATGTGCCGCTCGGGTAGCTCCATGGTGCTGTGCTGGTTGACACTCTGTACCACTCTGCAGAGCTAGAAAACACCCAAAATGGTTGTTTACACTGGTCTATTTTTAGATAGTTTTGCCTCTATGTGATGACTGTATACAGCCTGCGTAGAATTGAACGACCATAAAAGTATAAAAAATGTAGCTGCAAAACCTATTGCAAGCCCTCTATTTATTGTGCAAAGCATGAACAAAATCAAAAGACACAGACACACAGAAACTTTACATTGAACACCTTGTTTATAGACTTGTCTATGACATTCTCCTCCACTTATTTCTTCAATGTTCTCGTCGAAGCCTTTTATGGATGTTATATCTCCTCGCCTTCACTAAATTTTTAATCCTCTACTTTAGCTATAATGCACCTTGTGGCTCCTAGCTGCTCTCATCGCTATTATTAAGCTGTCGAACTTTGATTTGCCAATATTGCTTAAACTCGCGAGTGATACTAACTCTAGTGTGGGGTCAGTTGAGTTGTGCTGATCTTTGTTGGTTCTTGTAGATCCCTTGGATGAAGGAAAAGACCTTTCTTATTGTGCGGTAGTCTCTCAAATATCTCATATCGCTTGAACTAGATGAATGCCTATTGGAGCTTTAACAAGCTTCGCCTCGCAGACTTTGAAGTTTTGAGGTCTTTCTTTCGTAAAATTTGCCTATCAATTCTTATTCTGCTTGGTTATTGTTTATAAGTAGGTTCACATCATTTCCACTTTCAATTGACATTCTGTTTGGAAATGAAGTGGATAATCTATTTTCAGTTGAACGGATAACTAAGAGAACTAGGATATTCAGTTTTGCCCATTCTCTCGAGAGTTGAGAAAGACAAGGTTGCTTGACTTTGCTTTTGTCCTCGAGAGTTGTACTTCATGCATCAAGCTAGTATCTCATCTTCGTTTGCTCTTTTCTCATACTTTCAAAGTACCTGAAGTGTTTACACTCATTACGTTAACTATTATAATTTGCCTTCTCGATGTCATCAAACTTCTAGAGTGCATGAAGTATTGTTTGAAAAGAGCAAAATTTCACCCTCCTTGGAGCAAGTTTATGCTTATTTTGGTTGCCTCTCCATCATTTTTGATGTCTACTTTAGCCAGAAAGGGTAAAGCATTGCGTATGCCTACTATATTCCTTGGTCAAGCACTCTCGTATCGACTTGTTTTCCCCCACTTTTGATTATTTTGATGAAATGCCCATCGACATTGATTTTATAAAGTTCCTTGGCCTCTGCTTCTCTGTTTTGTCTCGGTACTTAGAGTTTACCTTTGTATTCCGCACCTTCCGAACCCTTTCATGACCTTTTAGTCTCCCTGCATGAGAGCAAGGGATTGATGTATCTACGGTAGTCCCGCCTCTGTGGTACTATGGCGCTTACATGCCCATGGCTATACTATCCATCGCTTCGCATCAACATCCCTTTTCTTTGCTATTGGTAGATACATGTTTGCGACACTAGCACTTCTTCGAGTCCACCTCCATTTTGATTGGTGGGTAGCTAACTCCCTCTAGACTCGTCGTTGCTTCCTCACCCCTCTATTTTCTTCAAGCAGTTCCCCTTGGTCGATAGAAAGATAGACTGTAATGCATGGCCTCTGTGATTACGTTGCAGGGATCACGTCGATATCATTCTCCTTTGCTTCCTTGGTAGTGTTCGTTTGTTCGGTCTTGTCCCTTGACTTGCCGGGCTCCCTTGAGCGAATATGAGCAGTCCAGTTTTTTAGTTGCCCCGTCCTCCTATGGGACTCACTGGTGCTTACACTTGGAATTCCCCCTCGGCGGCACATAGCCCCAATTTGCTAATGACCAAGGCTTTCATCTGATACAAAATTCGGTGTATACGTAGAAGATCCGCCTCTACGATACCATGACATTCACTCCTTTAATCTATAGCCCTTGTTGTCGTTATGTCACTCACCAAAGCAAAGCTCCAATAGCTCCCGATCATACCTTTCTATAATCAAGTCGCTCATGGTACTTCTCTTGTGTGTCACATTATCTCAAACTGTTCTACCATGATCCGCTGCACCATATCGTCTCTTAGTGACATCTCCATTTCGTTATGATCTTTGCATGGTGAACTCGAACTGTGATATCTCCTTGTGTGGTCTTCGCCAACACATCGTAGGGCCTTCGTCACCTTTGATTGTGTTTGTTCTTTTGCAATCGACCTTCGTCCATCTACTCTCGGTTCATACACAGACGTAACAATAGGACAGTCGTTGCCTATTAGCTCTTAAAATTCATTGCTCGCTGAAGTTCGTGTGCCATTGTCTGGATTATGAGCCTTTGTTCCCAACATAATATTTCCTTCGCATAGCTTCCCTTGTAGCAACTCAAATGACAACATAGTAATATATCTTTTAAGAGTGCCAGCCTCCACGTTCCCTTGCATGCCAAGGCCTTTTGACTTCAACTTTGCCTCCTTAAGTTTAGTCGTCTTAGTGCCTTCGTCAATTTTCTTGTCGAGAGAAGGTGCATGTGCTTCGAAACTCCCTTTGACTTTAACACCATGCAATATGAGTCCGTTCTATCAAAATGGGCAACCTAAGGAATGCCATGATTTTGCTCCGACATTTACAAAAGTTTATATCCTTAACCTTTGTCCAAGGAAATCTCCACACCTTCATTTTATGTTCTGTTTTCTAAATCGACTCCTTTTATACTGTCACGAACTTACTTAGTTTTGCCTAAGTCGTGCGGCACTATTGCATGTCCATCCGTAAAGGTCAGCCTCCCCGAAACCTCTTATGGTCCCTTAAAACCTACAAAAGAGAAAATAGGTTAAAGAAAGCGTTTCCTACGGATCTACAAGCAACTATTTTAGCAAACACCTCATATGACCAATGCAAATCACAATCATGGACTTTACAAACTCTGAACGGTCGCACACAAAGGATCATGGTCTATTACAGACCGAAGTTCCACAAGTGTCTACATGACACAACTCTCATTTACAAGCCGAATCCGCTACAGAAACTAACCTAACTAGGGCTGCCAAGCCTACTCCAAGCCCGCCACTTGCTGTACAAAGCATTTATAAAAACCCAAAGACACAAATATACATGAATATTACATTGAGCACCCTCTTTATATTTTTGTCCGTGACATTCTCCCCCACTTATTCCTTCGACGTCCTCGTCGAAGCCGCTGCATCTCCTCGTCTTTTGCTGAATCTTCAATCTTCTGCTTTGGTTGCAACATGCCTCTTGGCTCCCAGCTGCTCTCCATCGTTGTTGTTGAGTAGTTAAATTTTGATCCGTCATGCGCTTCAACTCACCAATGACTGACTCTGGTGTGGGGTCGACCGAGTTGTGTTGATCCTTGTTGATTTCTGCAAATCCTTTTAATGAAGGAAAAGACTTTCCTTGTTATGCGCTATTATCGCAATGGTCTCATGCCACTTAAACTGGGTGGATGCTTGTTGGAGCTTTAACGAGTATCACCTTGCAGACTTTGAAGTTTTTGAGGTTCTTTTTTCACAAAATTCGTCCATCGATTCTTCTTTAACTTAGTTGTGGCTTCCAAGTAGGTTCGCATCACTTCTGCTTTCGATTGACATTCTGTTGGGAAATGAAGTAGACAATCTACTCTCAGTAGCACCGATCACTATTGGTGAGGATTTGATAACTCTTGTCTTCTATTAGATTTCTTCGAAGGGTCTTTGAACTTGTGCAGAGCTCCTCTGCTAGCTAAATAGTTGAGCTATTCAGTTTCGCTCATTCTCTTGAGTTGAGAAGACAAATGGTACTTGACTTCGCTTGCCTTCTCAAGGTTGTACTTCATGCATCGAGCTGGTTATTCGCCCGCTCTTTGCTCACACTTCTGATGCACTCGAAGTATTTGCACTCCTTGCATTGAGTTAGTTACTGTGATTCACCTTCTTTTTGCCATCGAACTTTCGGAATGCAAGAAGTTTTGCCCTAAAAGAGCAAAATTTCACCCCAACTTGGAGTAAGTCTTTGATAGTTTTGGTCGCTTCTGGGATTGTGCTGTCTTCTCCATCATCTTTGCTGCCTACTCCTCTAAGTAGAAAAGGTACAGTACCAAGTATTGCATACTCCGTTCCTTGGTCGAGCACTCTTGCATCAACTCGAAGTCCCCTATTTTCGACTATCTTGATGAGAAGCTTGTTGACACCGATCTTATGAAATTATCTGGCCTCTGCTCTTCAGCCTTATCTTGGTACTTGGAGTTTGCCTCTCCATTCTCCGCCTCCTCGGCCCTTTTCATGACCAACGCTCTCCCTCCATGAGAGCAAGGGATCGATGACTCAACGGAAGTCCCGCCTCTGCGGTATTATGGTACTGCCAAGCCCATGACACTACTATTCGTTGCTTCGCATCTGCGTCCCTTTCTTCGCAATCGGTAGATTTGTCTCTGCGGCATTGTGGCACTCCTCCGAGTCCATCTCCATTCTGACCGACGCTTAGCTTTTTAGGTAGCCGAGCTCCTTTGGACTCATCGTCGCTTCCTCGCCCATTTTGACTACCTGCTTCAACACCTTTGTATTATCCGAGCAGTTCTCCTTGGTCGATGGAAAGAAGGACTGCAACTCCATGCATGGCCTCCACCATTCTATTGTAGGGCTCGTGCCGATTCTGTTCTCCTTAGCTTCCTTGGTAGCAACGTTCGTTTACTCGGTCTTGTCCTCTGACTTGTCAGGCTCCCTTAAGCGAATATAAGCACTGGAGCAGTCTAACTCTTCAACCGCTCTGATCATACCTTTGTATGATTAAGTCCCCCTATGGGATTCGCTGGTACTTGCACTTGGAATTCTCCCTCGGTGGTATATAGCCCCTATATGTTGAGGACCAAGGCCTTTATCTAATGCAAGATTCGATGCACACACGGAAGACTCGCCTCTGGGGTACCATGACATTCACTCCTTGAATCCATAGCCCTTCTTACTATCGTGTTCACCGAAGTGGAGCTCCCAATAGCTCCTGATACCACCGTATGATCACTTCCCTAACGGGACTTCTCCCGTGTGTGTTGTATTGCCTCGAACTGTTCCACCACGATCCGCTACACCATGTCACCTCTTGGTGACATCTGTATTGCATTCAAATTCTTGTGTGATGAACTCGGACTATGACCTCTCCACGTGTGGCCTTTACCAACACATCGTAGGGCCTTTGCCACCTCCGATTGTGTTCGTTCCTTTGGTAATTGACCTTCGTCCACCCATTCTTGGGTCATACTCGGACGAAGCATCGCTTTGGGACAGTCCATCGCCTAGCAGCTCTCGAAGTACATAGACTTCACTGAAATTGTTGCATCATTGTTTGGATCCTGGGCCTCTATCCCCCACCAGCACAATCTCTGTTGTGCATCGCTTTCTTCATGACAACTCGAATGATAACACTATGACATTCTTCAAGAGTACCCGCCTATATGTCCTCTTGCCCCGTGCTAAGGCCTTCTGATCCCAACTTCGCCTTCGCAAGTTGAATCACTTCAGTTCTTCCATCAAATGCATCTTAGAGACAAGGTGCATGTGCCTCGAAGCTCTCTTTGTCTTTGACACTATGCAGGATGAGTCCGCTCCATCAGAATGAAGAACCCATGGAACAACATGATCCAACTCTTGCCTTTGCAAGAGTTTATGTCCTTGGCCTCTGTCCAAGGAAAGCTTCGTGCCTCCGCTCCATGTTTCATCTTCTACGTCGACTCCCTTTATGCGGCTTGGATACTTAACCAAGTTCGACCCAAGTTGCTTCGTCCCTCGATTTGCATTGAGTTGATGGTGGCCCTCGCGCCCACCATTCCACGGGTCAGACCTCTGTTGAGTTCGATTTTCACATCGGCTCTAAATGTGCCTTTATTTGATGTTGCCATGGGTCGCTCCCCCACTTGATTTCGTAATGCATCCACCAATGCATTATCTCATACGAGATCATACGACTCGTCGTCGCTTGCTCGGTCCATTGAGCTTTATGGAGTTGTTGTCTTTAGGTACTCTTCAATATATACGGTTCGCTGCACATGATTCTCCCTCTGGAGAACCAAGACTTATCCCACTTGGATATATGTCCTGTTGTAGCAATTTTCCTCTTCGCATCCTTCCTTCTGGAAGTTTCGGAAACCACCATCCCCTTGGACTGCTCCATCTTGCTGAACAAACTATGCATTGTTCTCCCCTCATAAACACACTTGCTAGATTGCGACTTTTCGCCAATACAGCCTTCGTTGTACCCTTCAAGGTTTAGCAACATGCTGAACTTATTGCATGCTTCAGTCTCCTACAGAGGTATCTTTTACATGCCGAAGAGAAAGTTTCAATGCTCCATTTGTGTCGAGTTTCGGTCACATTAGGATGACTACAAACACTCCATTGTCCGCATACATGCCCTTGCATGAGTACCGAATTCTTCGAGTTAGTAATTCCCCTCACCTCTGTGAGCTTTGCGCAACTCTTTCGATCATTGTGCAACGTATCCCACCTTGCACAGTCTCATCATTTACCAAAGCACCTCGCTTGCCTTGAGCACGTTTTGGTTGCCAACGTTAAGTCGTAGCTCGAACTCAACCATCCCAACCTTTGTACGCTACGTATTCTTCCTAGCTTGCTTGTCCTCGTGGTGCCTCTTGCGTAAATGGTTGACCATTCCTTTGAATGCCAATCTTAGATGCCTGCTACTCTGAGCGACTCCTTTCCCTACATCTTAATGTTTGTTTCTCCCAAACGATCGCGCGTGCTGGCTGCCCTCCACGCAGCCCAGCTAAGTCCCCTACATTTGCATACAAGTGTTTCTGTATGTGCTTGTCCCGCTCTGATACCAAATGTCACGAACTTAGTTGGTTTTGCTTAAGTCGTGCGGCACCATTGCGTGTCTATCCGCAAAGGTCAACCTCCCCGAAACCTCCTATGGTCCCTTAGAACCTATCAAAGAGAAAACAGGTTAGAGAAACTGTTTCCTATGGGATCTACATAAAGGATCATGGTCCATTACATACCATTACTAGCTGAATCGGCAATAAAAACATACCAAACTAAGGCTGCCAAGCCTACTGCAAGCCCGTCACTTGCTGTACAAAGCATGTACGAAAACCCAAAGACACATACATACATGAGCATTACATCGAGCACCTTCTTTATATTCTTGTCCGTGACAGTACGACTTGGGCACTACATAAATTTGCACCCAAGTTACTTTCACTCATTCGCATTGAGATGATGGTTACCCTCACACCCACATTCTATGGGTCATACCTCTATTGAGCTTGATCTCTATATCGGCTCTAAGTATGTATTTTTATCTGGTGTTGCCTTTAGTTGCTCCTAATTTAATCTCGCAATGCATCCATCAATGCATTACTTCATGCGAGATCATATAATGACTCCTTGCCACTTCTTCGATCCATTTAGCTTTATGTAGCTTTCGTCTTGAGGTGCCTCCCTCAACTTGTGTAGTTCGTTGCGTATGATTCTTCCTCTAAAGAACCAAGACTTTTCCCTTTTGGATATCTGTCCCGTTGGAACTTTCCTCTTAACATCATTCCTTTTTGAAGTTTTAAAGATAACCTTCTCATTGGACTACTCTGCCTTACTAAACAAATTGTGTGATGTTTCGCCACGTTGAATGCACCTGCAAGATTGCGACTCTTCGCCAATACAGCTCTTGCTGCGCCCCTTAAGGCCTATCAACACGTTGAAGCTTCTTTACAATTCAGGCTCATACGCTCCATGGCGAATAGGCCTAGCAACGTATTTTTCCTATGTCAAAGAAAAAATTTCTACGCTCCATGGTATCGAATTTCGATCACCTTGAGATGGCGATAGACAATCCATCATCCGCATACAAGCCCTTGCATGATTATCAAATTCTTCTAGTCGACAATTCCTCTTGTTCCTATGAGCTTTGCATAAACTCTTTCGGTTGTTGAACAACCTATCCCCCCTTGCACATTCTCATCTTTTGCCAAGTGCCTCCGCTTGTATTGAACATCGTGAAGTTTGGTTGCCAACATCGAGTTGTAGCTTGAACACAGTAATCCCAACCTTTGTGCGTTATGCTTTCTTCTCAACCTTCTTATCCTTATGGTCCCATTGACATAAAGAGCTGACCATTCCTCTGAATGCACAACTTGGATGCGCGCTACTTTAAGAGACTCCTTTGCCTATGTCTCTACGCCCATTTCCCTCAAATGAGCGCACATGCTGGTTGCGCTCAACATAGCTTCGTTGGGTCTCCCATGTTTGTATGCTAAGTGTTACTAAGTGTGCGTGTCTTGCTTTGATACCATATGTGATAGACTTGGTTTTGACTAAGTGGTGAGGCACACTTGCATCTCCGTTCATAAAGTAGTAGCCTTGTAACCTCTTAAGGTCCCCTAAGGACTTGCAAAAGAGAAGACGAGCTAGAAGAAGTGTTTAATTCGAGATCCCACAAACATACATTTCAACAAACACTGGATAAGCAATGCAAATTACAAAGACTTCATAAGATCTGAATAGTTGCGTGACAAAGGGTCCAAGGTGGTTCCCACCATGGCTAAAAGCACCTACAAGTGCCCACATGAAATTATTGTGGAATAAGATGGTGAATTAGTCCTATACAATACCCTAAAGGCTCCATCCATGTGCCACCTGGGTACCTCTATGGTGCTGTATTGGTTGACACTTCGCACCACGGAGCTATAAAACACCAAAAAATGATTGCTCGGATGGCCTATTTTTGTGTAGTTTTGCCCTTGGGCGATGACCACACACAATCTGCGTCTACACAACTGAAACAGCCACAAAAGCCAATCAGACCAAGCCTACTGCAAGCCTCTACATGTCGTGCAAAGTATGAACAAAACTGGAAGACACAGACACACAAAAATATTACATCGAACACCTTGTGTACTTCTTTAAACTTGTTTGTTACAATACAAATACAGTACACTGAAATGTACTGGACCTGTATTGGTTCGGCTATGGACTGGCAGGTCTGGTAATCAAAACTTTGAACTTTGGTGTATGTAGTATGTACCTAGTATAAGTATGACAAGCAATCCGGCTTATCCATCTTTTGTATTTTTGGATAAATCTCGTCCAGTATAGTTTCAGAATGTTGAAAATGTCTTTGAGTAAGCCACTGTTGATATCTTTATTTTCTGTTATTCTTGAATTTGAGACCTGTATGCAAGATGCAAAACTGTGATGAGTTTTTTTTAAAAAGTGTTCACTAGTTAAAAGAAATGTTATATTATCTGTTATATTTTTGGTACATTGATTTGTCTAGTTTGTGTTCACAATTTCCATTTTAAATGGAAAGCAATTTTTTTACATGCTTCTTTTTCATAAGCCACAAAAATGAATTAACATACAATTTGAACTGCACTGATAAATCATTTATTTATGTTTGATGATTCAGTTTGAGGATATCGGGTTGCATGGAACCAAAGTTTTAATTTATAATTTGTGGATGAATGATGATGGCCTCCTGGAATTGGACTTTGAGGATGATGAGGAGGTACTTAGTATTTTTGCTGATGCATCAACTATTTAGAAATGAAAGTTGCAAAGTTTACTATTTATTGAGCTATAAAAGTTATTCATGCATCAAACAGGAAGCAATTTATTTTACCATTTTTATCTATAAGCGAACATTCTACCATGTTGGAAACAATGGTTTGTGTACAAAAGTTGTGGCACTAACCATATTCTCTCGTTGCTGATTATGTTGAATTTTTGCATGGGTTATTCTTGATGCCATGTGGAGTGTGGACCACGGTTTTTCATACCGATCTATACCGCCCGTATCGGGTGGTATGTACCGGTCCGCCAGGTTGCTGATACGCGGACCGCTTGCTATCGGGTGGTACCGCCAAAATCGACCGTCGGCGATCGAGTGAGGGAGAAAAAGGGAAGAAGAAGAGGAAAAGAAGAAAGAAGAAGAGGAGAAGAAGAATACCTCGCGCCGTCCTCGCCCGCACGTCGTCGCTGCCCGCGGGCGATTTTTCTCGCGCGCGGGGAGAAAGATCGAGGCGACGTCGCCCTTTTTTATCTTTTTTAATATATTTATAATATAATATAATATAATATAATATTATAAAATATTTTAATATATCGGGTGGTATGGATTATATGTACCATCTGATACCAGTACTATACCAGTGTACCAACAAAATATCGGTACACCGGTATGGACTGGTAAGTAAAACCTTGGTGTGGACTGTCACATGTTTGATAAGATAGAGTGATCATAACCTAGGACTTCTAAAGGGCCTTTCTACCAACTGATTCGTGATCATAAAATCATTATAGTTGATACCGCAATTGATGTTTGGCTTGCAATTTATGGAGAATTTCTAAATTCACATGTGCTTATATATGATCAAGAACTATGCTGCATACCAACTTCTAAAGGGCCTTTCTACCAACTGATTTGTGATCATAAAATCATTATAGTTGATACCGCAATTGATATTTGGCTTGCAATTTATGGAGAATTTCTAAATTCACATGTGCTTTTATATGATCAAGAACCATGCTGCATACCAGGTATGTTCTGACTGTGGCCTGTAAGTTGGCAAAGTGCTGGTCTCACGCTTGATGGCACACCAAAGCAATTCTTACAGAATACAAAAATCTTGGTTTTTGTGCTTTTGTGGCAAAATATTTATTTCTTAAGACAAAATATTAGTTTCCAAACTGAAATGAAGATTTTGTCAGTTGCATTTCATGCAAAGGCATCTTTCAAATTCTACTTGAAGTAGTTACAGATTAATCAGTCTTCTAAATTCTACTCGAGGATGCCAACTAGCTTAGCTGGTTAAGGCTTTGACTATTAATAGTGCCTTAAACTATTAAGGCATAGTCAAATTTGATGGGATTATACAGTTTCACCTTTCAACTTTCAACTTTCAACTTTCGACTTTCAATGGTACAAATTGCATGTTTCTGATGATCTAACACAAGTAACCCCATAGAAGTAATTGAAATTGTGTTTACTTTCTTGGGTTACAGATTACAATAGTGAATTTGGAATACCGACATAGTTGGCTTTAATAAAAGAAGATTGTTTCAATGACAATAAAACCACTGGAATCTTTTGATCTCACAAAAAGTTATGCCTTTTAGCAGTAATCTAAATTGTGTTTCTAATATTTTGGATTGCAGACTTAAAATCACTTGATTTATGTAATGTACTACTTAATGAAGGCTAAATCATTCTCCATCATGATGGGGCATGATCAACAAATTTATCTCTCTTTGTTTTGTTATAGAATGCTAGCACGCAATTGGTGATCTTCTCGAGTTGAAAATATTTTTCCTCCCATCTCTAAATAGGAGTCCTCCAAGAGCTGGCATACTGGATTTCAAGACAGGATGTGTGTGAAGGGAGAGTACAAATTGGTCACCTTCTTCTTGAGTTGAAAATATTTTTCCTCCCATCTCGAAATAGGAGTCCTCCAAGAGTTGGCATACTGGATTTGAAGATGGGATGTGCCTTCTAGCTATATACAAAGTTGACACCGCCATGTGGAAATGGATCTAAGAGGTGTTTGTTGGGCCATATGGGCGCCTGGAGTAAGCTGATCATAATATGGTGCATTATGATAATTCCTCTTTTTAGCTTTATATTGTCTCTGTGGTGGTGGTCCATCTGGATAATAGCATTGGAATAAGTTATATTGAAGCTCCCATATGGCTTTGTTAGCAAGCTTCTAAATATTTGGTCTTATACATGTTTTGATAATTATTGGATGATATGATACTGGCATACTGGACAGTATACCAACCAGCACCACCTGGTATTAGCTGAAAAGTTATAGACATTAAAGACCAACAAGTACCAGGCCATATGGTTGATATCGGTCCATGTTTGGACTGGTAAATACCAGTTGGTGTGTACAATATTGAACAGTTTCTAAAACCATGATCATAAGGATTGTGGTTCCATCTAATACACATCTTGATCTGTACATGACCGTCAATTGAGTGTGATGACTGTATATATAGTGACCTAGTAGTTAGAATGAGGAGAATTTGAGGGGAGGAAATAAATAGACCATAAGGTCTGAAGAACTCATACCTTCATTAAATCAAATTCAATAGCATGACTAAATACTAAACATTATTCATCTTAAGTGCATAGTTCTTGACCATCGTGATGAGTAGAAAGAAAACACAAAATCTAATCAGTTCTATTTTATTTAGGACTTCAAGTCTTATCCAGGTCCTAACAGATAAAAGTCCAAGTAAGAATATGAGACTATTGAACATAAAATAAACAAATATTCGAACTAAATTCCCAAAAAAAAATCAAAATTTAATTGGACATGTAACTCTAAGAGTCAAATAGGCACTCTCCTTGGTCCCATCACATAGGTGTATATCATCAATTTTTAAGATCGACAATAAGGAATGATATGATACATGACTGTTCAGGTAGGGCTTTGACTAGGATGTTCAAAATATGTCATGGATCTGTGCAACTGCATGTAGTTTTTATCTGTATGTCATTTGTTCAATGTGGTTACCTTAATTTGCAGCATTTGATTCTATTTCAAATCTTCTGCTGAAGGAGTGGGAATGGATGCATAACTAGAGCCTGATAGAACAATGTGAGAAAGAAGATTAAATTAACAAAACTAACCACAAATTTGAATTTGATCTTTTGATTTTCCTTTGATTGGAAAAAACATATGATTCCCATTTGAATTTGAATCTTAATTTGCTTAGATTTATAGGTTAGGAGGAGAGATTGAGAAATTTCTAAGAGGATTTGAGTGAAATAGGGAAATAAACAAGTGGTCTCTATTGGGAAGAGGATGGAAAGGGGTGAGAAGATTCAGGCTAGGCAGTAAGCTTATTGTCCAGTATGCTGTGTACACTTGATAGTTACCTTTCCTCTGGTCTGTTGTTGGTCGAGTATTACATGTCCTTAGTGACCAGTATTTTAATGCATCTGATAATTTATTGAAGAATTCATTGTGATGTGCAATTTCGACCTGTATCGCCCGGTATGGGCGGTACATATCGGTCCGCTAGGCTACCGGTACACGGACCGCCCACTATTGGGCGGTTCCGTCAAAAATCGACCGTCGGCGGTCGATTGAGAGAGAAATCGACCGTCGGCGGTCGATTGAGGAAGAAAAATGGAAGAAGAAGGGGAAAAGAAAAAAAAAAAAGAAGAGGGGAAGAAAGAATACCTCGCCTGCCTGCCATCGCCACCCGCGGGTCGCCTGCACGCCGTCGCCGCCTGCGGGTCGCCTGCGCGCCGTCGCCGCCCGCGGGTCGCCCACGGCTGCGGTCGCTTTTTCTTCCGCGCGAGGAGACGGAGCGCCTCCCCGCGCGGGGAGAAAGATCGAGGCGACATCGCCCCCTTTTCTTTTTTTTATATTTTAATATTTTTAATATTATATTATATAATATTATATTATAAAAAATATTATATTATATTTTAATATAGGGCGGTATGCACTGTGCATACCGCCTGGTATGGCTCCCGTACCGGTACCGACAATATATCGGTACACCGGTATGGACCGGTAAGTCAAACCTTGGTTAACATTACTGTCTGCGGCACTATAGTTTTTCATTTTTGTGAGTAAGATATGCATCTAGAAGTATTGGAGAACACTCAGAATTTCAGATGATTAAATTATGTTGCAGCTTTTCTTATGAAATATTCTTTTGTGAGCAGAAAATATTTTTATTAGTAGTCATACACTGATCTCACTATTGCAGGATATATTACTGAGAGATCAAGCCTACAGTGGAGGCTTTTCAAGGTCTAACAAAGAAATTGTACATTGTCATATTTCATATACACTTAAATATTCACTGCGGGTGAGTGTGCTTGTTATTCTTGCATACGTTGGGCATATTTTGCATATATACATGTTTACTGGAATTGAATTTCTGCAGGCTTATGCTTCCATTCTTTATCTACGGAAGTTTTCAAATTTCCAGATTATATTACGAGGCAAGCCTGTCGAGCAAGTCGATATTGCAGATGAGATGAAATTTATGAAAACAATTACTTATAAGCCTCAAGTTTGTATGGATGCAGAAGATGTAAGTCGTTCTTTTTGTCCCTTGTAGATCTTTATTCTTTAATCTACCACAATTCCTTTTCATTCATTATTTGATCTCGAAAATGCTTTTCTGATGTAAGAATTATGAAAATGCTTTTCTCTTTCTAATGCTTGCATGGCAAGCGGAAAATTGCCTAAAGAAATGAAGACGACACAGATGTCACTATTCTAGGATACTTATTATCATTTAGACATTTTTGCTTAGTATATGTTGACCAATTGGACCCATGCTAGTCCTAGCCAGTCATCGTACCTGCATACAATGTGTCAGGATGTCTATTGAGTTTTGAAACAAGCCTGAAAGAAAGGCAGAGAAATAAAAAAAATACTGCCTAGTACTCAGTTCTATATTTTACATACCATTCAATTTACCCTGCTTTATGTGTTGATCGACTGTTGGATTGGTAACTACCATCCATACCGAACAGTAGGTGGTATTGCAAACCTTGGTTTTGGCCAAATCGAAAGGAAAGATTCAACTTCTTGTAGATGAGGTAATGGTCACAAATTCACAATCATGCTGCCCTATCTCCAAAGTCTTTGGCCACTAAACAGGTATAACAATATTTGAATTGTGGTATAATAAAGATCTTGGGTTCCCTTACCGATGTACCGGCCGACCATCAATACATTACATATACCGACGTACTGACACATGGTATAATGTGGTGTGCTGATAGATCGGTATGTATCGACCATATCGGGCGGTACATTACAGTTCGACAAACCTTCATAAAGATAATAATTCCTTTGTGCATAAAACTATAAAGGATACATGATATAAATTATTCAAAGATGAGACCCTAGTTCACGTGACTTTGTATATAAATCATTAGAGCTAATGCAACTGATCTAAACCTGCTTATTCTGGTTATTTATCGATCATGACACATTATGGTTGCTTCACATTGATATAGCCTTAATCCTTTAACTGTTTAGGTGTCACATGATTTTGATTCTATTAATTTACATGTAAATGTTCAGTTTTAGGAAGATAAATAGAGAGATCTACCTATAGTATTTTTTAATGTCAATTGCAAGGTCTGTCCTTGCTTTTCTGTGTAAGAGCTTCAAAAAAGTTCTTTTGTATATATTTTCCCAATATGGTGTCCTTATGCAAGGTTGTGGGCATGACAGTTCACATTGATGGTAAGAACTTGTGAATATATTTGGGCATGGTAGAATTTTTGGCATCATATGATATGCTGTAACCAGATGATGGCCACAACACAAAAGAATTTTTTTTTCTGTGAACCGTCTTGTTAATGATCATCCCCATATTAATCATGTTTGGAAATACCCTTTTGTCACAAGCAAAATCTATTAATTCATATCTACCATGTTAATCTGATTATCATAATCTCGGCCATAGTTATAGATCTAGATACTGGACAAGTCGGAGGAAGAGGTTGAGAGGAGGAGAAGAGGAGGGAAGAGTACAGAAGGAAAGGAGCAGAGTAGTAGGTGGATGAGGAAGAGGAGGCAGAAGAGACTAAAGGAGAGGAGGAGACATACTAGTTCGATAGTGGCCGTCGTGAACAATGGATGACACAAGATGAATTGAGAAAGCTATTGAATGAGTGAGTGAAAAGAGGTATTAATAAAAAATGACACTGAAGCTGTCAAAAATAAAAAATTAATAATTCTGGGTCTGGTTTTGTTGGTTTCTACAGCTTACTAGGTTGTATAATTTGCATACCAGACGGTAAAAGGGTTTGGATGCTGGATCAAGTTCAGACTGGTACACCATCTGGTATATACCAAGCCAGACAAAAGTTTGATACAATGTCAGCATCAATTGCAGGTAGTCATGCCTGACAGAGCTATGTATCATGGCATGTATTACATGCCATGCCATATGACTTGTGCTGCTGTATTTTTGCCTTACCAGCTACTCTGGATAACATAGGAAGATAAAGCTACAACATGATATTTAAAACATGTTACTATGAGATGGCATATAATTTCCTTAATTAAGCACAGATATTGCTATAGTTTTACTCTGGTTCATTTTGCGTTGACCAACTTGCTTAGGCATGGAAATTCTGGTTGCATATATCTTTAATGCACTGTCGCCCAACTCAAAGGACTTTGTAGGGGTTATATTTAGATGAAGTAATAGAATGTAAAATGTGGGGTTTACAGTTTTACTTTAATGAATCCACCACTTATGACTATGTTCTTTTTCCATGCAATACAATGTAATATTTCCTTACCACATGTATATATTGACACTTTTAGATGAAGTCCGGTTGTTGGTTCCAATTAGTCCCTCATTGTGAGCTAATGCATTGTGATGACTAGTTAGGCCTATAATGTGATAAATTAAAGTGTGGAATTTTATCAGGGATAATGTAGTCGTTTGGTTGGAAATCATTTTGGGTTTTGTCTCATGTAACCCTAGGGAAGGTCCCGAATATATTGTATCAATCTCCATATTTTTTTTAAGATGATGGATGCATGAAATATGGTCATTACCATTGATATCTGAACCAAAATTTCCATGTTCGTGTTTGTTGGTACCTTGTAAACTTAAGAAGCCAAATAACTCACAAAACCAAATAAGGAACTCTGGTCAAAACAATTAGTTCAAATGATTGTACCTGTTTTTAGAGACAAACATGGCCAAATAACCTTGTTTCTTTGTCCAGTTTATGGGCTACGATGGCCAAATCATAGTGTCATGATGGCATGATGGCTGTGATCAAGGAATGCCTTATCACATACCGGACCCATATTGGTCAATGGCCAGTTAGGGTGTTCAAGCCAAACCAAAAAACCAAATTGGAAACGAATCAGTCCCGAATTGGTTCGGTTCGAATCAGTCTATCAATAGTTCAGTTTTGAACAAGGTTCTCCTTACCGAGTGGTAAAGCCCCGTACCAGGTGGTACATACCGGTCCACAAGCTGACCAGTATGTGGACTGCCCTGTCACGGACTTAGCTGAATTTTCCTAAGCCGTGCGGCACACTAGCGACAACTTTGAAGACTTAGCAGGAATTGCCTAAGTCAGGAAGCAACCTTTGCCCACAGTTCCAGACTTGGCTAAAATTGCCTAAGTCATGAAAACGCCGAAACGTATTTGCCCGCAAAGGGTCAACCCACTTGTAACCTCGTGTCAGTCCCGAAGGACCTGCAAAAAGAGAAGTTGATTAGTTTTGAAGACGAGCGACAGACAAGTTTCGACATCTCGCAAAGATGGCAGCTCTTACAAGAAATTCGTCGAACACCTTGAGTGCAACGGAAAAAGAGAGAAAGAGAGCGAAACAAGACTTTAGAGGGCTGTAAGAATGGTCGCAAGTCCACAAACGACGGTTCCCAAAGTATCGGATGCAAGACGAGTTCAACAGTCGATGAATGCTCACGCCCGATACTATCCCGAAGCCCCATCCAGCCCTGTGCTACCCGGGGGGTTCTAGAGGGCTGAGATGGCTGACATTTTGCACCGCTCGGCCAGGTCGTCGTAGCACGTGAAAACGGCCCAAAACTGGGCTGTTTTGGCTCCACGCACCGAGCGACTGTTTTACAGCCTTACACACTATTTCTGCTCGCATTTCTGAGGCAAAATCATACAAAACCAAGGCAAAACATGCTGCCAAACATCTATACAAGCAAACAAAAGCGACAAACGGTTCGCTGAGCGAAGAGTTGTGGTTGAGCGACGACCGTTCGTGACATTCTCCCCCACTTAAACTGTCGACGCCCTCGTCGACGCTTGTTGGTAGGATTTGACGCGGGCTTCTTCATGTTGTAGTGCGTCTTCTGGCTCATAACTGGCTTCTGTTTGGGGAAGCTTTTGCCACTTCACCAAGTACTCAGTTTGCTCCGCTCCACTGGGTAGCTTAGTCTTGTGATCTGCCAGAATAGTCTCAACTCGCTTCTCGTAGGAGGCTCTGATTGGAGGTAGTCGAGTTGAAATATTTTGCGAAGCATCTTGCAGATCTGAATGGTAGGCTTTCAAGTTGCTTGCATGAAAGACATTGTGAATTTTGAGCCATGCTGGCAGTTGCAACTTGTAGGAGACGTTGCCTACCCAGCTGATAATTGGGAAAAGACCTTTATACTTGCGCACCAATTCTTTGTGCACCTTGTGCCTAAAGAATTAGAGTGATGTTGGTTGGAGCTTCACCAACACCAAGTCACAAACTTTAAACTCCTGTGGTCGCCTTCTCAAGTCTGCCCACTTCTTCATCTTTTTGGCCGCCTTCTTCAAGTAGGCCCGAGCAATATTTGCATTTCGATGTCATTCCTTTGCAAAGTGATATGCTGATGAACTACTCACCATATAACCAATAGCCAATGTGTGAGGAGTCGACGGCTGTTGCCCCGTGATAATCTCGAAGGGGTTTTTGTTGGACGCAGAGCTCCGCTGCAAGTTGTAGGCGAATCGGGCTATGTCCAATAGCTTCACCCAATCTCGTTGGTTGTCACTCACGTAGTGCCGGAGATACTGCTCCAAGAGTGAGTTAACTCTTTCAGTCTGGCCATCCGTCTGGGGGTGGAGGCTTGTGGAGAAGTATAACTTGGACCCTAGCAATTTGAAGAGTTGAGTCCAAAATCGTCCCAAGAACCATGAATCTCGATCACTGATAATATTGTGTGGGACTCCCCAATACTTCACCACATGCTTCATCATCAACTTGGCCGCCTCCTCTACTGAACAGTGTAGGGCTGCAACAATGAATGTTGCATATTTTGAAAATCGATCGACCACTACGAGTATCGATCCGAGTCCTCCTACTGTCGGCAAGCTTGATATGAAGTTCAAAGAGATGCTCTCCCATGGCCTTTCAAGTACGGGCAGTGGCTCCAGAAGTCCCACTGGCTTTCGCTGCTCTACCTTATCTTGTTGGCAAGTAAGGTATGTTTGAACATAATCCTCCACATCAGTCTCCATCTTCAGCCAATAGAAGGCCCTCTCCACGAGAGCCATTGTTCGATGGATGCCAGGATGTCCAGCCCAAAGGGAATCATGACACTCTTTTAAGAGTTCACGCCTCAAAAGATAGTGTCGCCAGACTCGTAGACAGTGGACCACCGCTGTCATCTCCTTCTCATACATTGGTTATTGTCGCTTGGTCTCGTTGAGCTTGCGACTCTCGTAGGCTACTGGATGACCCTCTTGCATAAATACACCCCCAATAGCGAAGTTAGAAGCATTTGTATGGACTTCAAAAGACTTCCCATAGTCTGGTAGTCTGAGTACTGGTTCCTCTAATACAACAGTCTTTAGGTCTTGGAATGCCGCTTCACTTTTGTCCGACCATCTCCACGATTGCTCCTTTAGCAACTCCGTTAGTTGAGCTATACGCTTCGAAGGGTGCTTTTGAACTGCGGATGAGACCACCGCTTAGCAGTTCGTTTAATTGCTTTCTGAGTTCTGCCAACTCTAGAGGGGCCATGCGGTATGGTGGTCTCGCTGGAGGCTTAACTCCCGGCTCCAGCTCTATGTGATGATCGACGCCTCTGCGTGGTGGTAGAGTTTTCGGCAACTCACTCGGCATCATGTCCAAAAACTCCTTCAGGATGTTTGCCACTGCAGCAGGTTCTTGAGTGGCCTCCCCGTCAAGTGTTTCTAGCTTTATGGCTGCTACAAAGGTCGATTCACCTTTCTGTATCCCTTTCTTCAATTGTAATGCCGATATTTGCTGTGGATCCTTTGTCCTTCCTCGAGAAACAGGAACCACGTAGGGGTCGTTGCCTCCCATTAGACATAGAGAGTTAAGGAACGACATTGGCACCAACTTCGCTGCGTGCATGAACTCCATTCCGAGGATCACTTGGAAGTCGTCGAATGGCACCGCCATCATGTTTGTGCTTCCGTTCCATGTTTCGATCTTGATGGGGACCCCCTTTTCTAGTCCGGAGATCCGCTTGGCCTCCGAGTTCATAGCCTTCATGCGACTTGGGTTCTTCTCCAAGATCAGTCCAAGTCGCTTTGCTTCACGATCAGCAATAAAATTGTGAGTAGCGCTCGTGTCCACCATTGCCCGGGTTGTTCGGCCATTTAGCTTGATGTCCACATACACCAGCTCGCTGCTCACTGCTTTGGATGGCTTTGCCTTTGTGTTCTCCCCCACTTGACCCCGCAATGCATTCAACAAGCACATCGCGCCCATTCGGGGTCCTTGCGACTCCTCATTGTCGCTGCTGGATTCAGAACTGCTCGAACTAAGGGTGATAGCTTTACCCTTGTCCGACTTGTGGGGGTGGATAGATGGAGTTAAAGCATTGAGTGCCTGCTTCTGTGAGCACTCCCTCACCATGTGCGGTCCTCCGCACAAGAAGCATCTACTAGATTTTGGGGCTTTGCCTTTTGAGCTTGGTCCCTTGTGGAAGCTTTTCTTCTTTTGTTCGCCCCCAGACTCCTTTGTTCGGGAGTATTTTATTCTGGAATTACTGATTCTACTCTTTGCTTTTCTTCTTGTATTACTGGTATCTAAGCTGTCTTTACCACTTTTCACTCTGGTACCTACTCGCTATTAGAGTCGAGCTACTACTATTGGAATTTCACTCAGCAGTACAATAATAGGAATCAAACTCAGAAGAAAGAAGCGTAAACCTGAACCAACAAGGCTGTTGATCGGAATTCGATTTAGCTTCGAGGTTAGTAGCTACAGTATCATCATTAGTTAGTTATGTTACAACATTAGTGAGTTATATTCTCGGGCGATTTCCGGAGGATTGTTTCTTCTTTCCCATGCCCTCTGAAGAAACAAAGTCAGTCAGCCTTTCTGCGGTTGCAATTGCCCCGATAACATCGGTGACATTCCTCCGATGCAGTTCTTGTTGCGCCCCATGTCTTTAAGCCATCGAAGAAGCTGAATAGTTTGTCCTTTTTCGAACATGCCTTGTATATCCAACATCAAGGCCGAAATTTGCTTCACATAGTCTCTGATGGATGTACTTCGGTGGAGTTCTCAGTTTCCTTCTTACGATAAACTCTGTGTTCTCGGGCAAGAACTGAGTTCTCAACTCTCGTTTTAAGATTTCCCATGTATCCACTCGGCATCGGCCTTGCTGGATCTCTTCCCAACGGGTTCGCCACCAAAGTTTTGCATCTCCATTCAAGTACATGGTTGCTATAGAAACTTTGGTTTTCTCCGAATTGGGTTTCGTAGCACGAAAATACTGTTCCATGTCGAACAGAAAATTCTTGAACTCTTTGGCATCTCTAGTGCCCCAGTAGCAATGCAGCTCTGGTGCCCTGAAGCTTTGTGGCGGTGCAGCGCGGGTATTCTTCCCTCCCGCATTAAGAGTTCTAGTAAGCAACGTCGCTTTGGCTGTGAGTTTCGCCACAACTTCATGTAGATGTCGTATGGAGTCTTTGGGGTCCTCCTTCAGTCGGTAGACCAGGGACTCGACCCTGTCGATCTGATATTCAGCTTCTTCTTGCGAGCTCTCTACCCTAAGGATCCTTTCTTGGACGTCGTAGAGTTCCTCCAAGCTCGCTTCAAGAACATCGAGGCGGGTTTCCACCGTTGCAAGTCTCTCTTTGTGGCTCCTTTGCCCAGTTGGCGCACCAGATTGCGCCTCCTCTGCTCGCGAAGAGTACCCAACTTCACGCTCGTCTTGTTCGCTGCCGCGCTCCTCATGAGCGGCTCCAGCAGTTTGCGAGCGAGTTTGCACTTGCAGCCCACTTACGGCTGCTTAGGGCAAAGGTCTTGCTTTCTACATCTTGTTCGATTCACCACGGTGCTTCGCCATGACAAGATTGTGAATCCTCTTCTCTTGCTTGTTCGAATTGCTTGCCTGCTCTGATACCACAATGTTACGGACTTAGCTGAATTTGCCTAAGTCATGCGGCACCCTAGCGGCAACTTTGAAGACTTAGCTGGAATTGCCTAAGTCACGAAGCAACCTTTGCCCACAGTTCTAAACTTAGCTAAAATTGCCTAAGTCATGAAAACGCTGAAGCGTATTTGCCTGCAAAGGATCAACCCACTTGCTACCTCGTGTCGGTCCCGAAGGACCTACAAAAAGAGAAGTTGATTAGTTTTGAAGATGAGCGATGGACAAGTTCCAATGTCTCCCAAAGAGTGCAGCTCTTACAAGCAATTTGTCGAACACCTTAAATGCAACAGAAAAAGAGAGAAAGAGAGTGAAACATGACTTTAGAGGGCAGTAAGAACGGTCGCAAGTCCACAAACGACGGTTCCCAAAGTATCGAATGCAAGACGAGTTCAACAGTCGATGAATGCTCACGTTCGATACTATCCCGAAGCCCCATCCAACCCTGTGCCACTCGGGGGGTTCCAGAGGGCTGAGATGGCTGACATTTTGCACCACTCGGCCAGATCACCGTAGCACGCGAAAACAACCCAAAACTGGGCTGTTTTGGCCTGTTTTGGCTCCGCGCAGCGAGCGACTGTTCTGCAGCCTTACAGACTGTTTCTACTCGCATTTCTGAGGCAAAATCACACAAAACCAAGGCAAAACACGCTGCCAAACATCTGTACAAGCAAACAAAAGCGATGAACGGTTCGCTTAGCGAAGAGTTGCGGTTCAACAATGACTGTTCGTGACAGCCCGCTACCTGGCGCTACTGCCGAAATCTACCATCGACAGTCGATTGAGGGAGAAAGGAGGAGAAGAAGAAGAGGGAGAAGAAGAGTGAGAAGAATATCTCGCTTGCATGCGCTACTCTTCCCCGTCCCCGCACGACGAACGGTTCCTTCTTCTTTCTCCTCGCGTGGTTCCGCTTCTTTCTCCCGGCGGGCGGTTCCGCTTCTTTCTCCCCGCACGGGGTGAAGAACGAGGCGATGTCGCCATGCGGTTCCTTGTCTATCTTCCGACGGGCGGTTCCACTTCTTTCTCCTCGTGCGGGGAGACGAACGAGGCGACGTCGCCTTCTTTTTATTTTTTCTATATTATATTAAGAATATATAATATTATAAAATATTATATTTTATTGTAATATACCGAGCGGTCCGCACCGTGCTTATTGCTCGGTACTGGGTACCGTATTGTATCGAGATAAACTCGATACGCCGGTATGGACCGGTAAGGAGAACCTTGGTTTTGAAGGCCGTAAATAATTTGAGAACATATTCTTCTTCTCTTTGGTTCGGTTAACCGGTTCAGAATGAACCGATCGAACTGATTTTAATTTAAAAATGTTACTCTGATCGAGTTTATTGCCTTAAAGCCTTAACCGATTCAAATCAGCCCAAAGGCCCTAAACGCACAGTATAAATATGCATTCTTGTCTATGTTATCCTCTTTTCCTCACCTTAATCCTTATTAATGCGACATGAATATTCTGCATTTGATTTGGTGCTAGACCGGAGCTTTTTTGAGAATGTTTAGGATGGCAATTGTGACAGGAACTTATTGGACCAAGATTTTGGTTCGGTTCACCAAACTGAACCGGTTCATCTGAAAAAAATAGTATTTTTAAAATTGGTTGAAATTATAAATCGGTTAACCAAATTGGATTAATTGGTTTCAAATCAGTTTGGTTAGGTTGGTTTGAACTGATTCTGGTTTGGACTACATTACCTAACTGAACCAGTTTTCCTGGTCGGAACTGGTGTGGTTTGGATCAGCCTTTAGTGGTTCATTTCAAATAGGTTTGAACACCCCTAATGGCTGAATTAGTATGCATCGGTTAGTACTAGTATTGCAACCAATGATATACCGATGTTTTGAAGATGAAGAAGAAGTGGAAGGCACAATGGAGGAAGACGAGGTGGAACAGGAAGGAAGAACAAGGAAGAGGAAGGAAGGGGAAGAAAGAAGAGGAGTCGGTGGAGAAAATAGAGGAAGGAGGAAGGGAAGAGACGAGGTGGTGGAGAGAGGAAGAAGGAAGAAGAAGAAGCAGTGGAGGAAGAGGCGAAAAGGAGGAAGAGTACTGGGGAGGTAGGTGTTAGCAAATAGCAATGGCAGTGACATCAGTTCCATGCTCCTCGTGTGCCCTAGTCGAGGAATCAAGGTGTTTTTCATTTTTCTATTGGTTTGGATTGGGCTGTGCTGGATGGGGACGATTTGCGTACAAATCTATGCTCAGATTGGTACAAACCACTCGTTTCTTACTGATCCGAGCAAAACAAAGAATCCTGACGATGGAATCCCTTAGTATATCTGATGAATGAAGTGTGTTTTGGTATACTTGACGTGGACACTAGGGATTTAAGCAAGTGACAAGAAGAAAATGTAAAGTGACCCTCCACTAGATATAATCAAAATGAGAGTAGTTAGTATATACTTCACTCCCTTACTTGAATGTGCACTTACCAACTACTTTTTGGGTGCAAGGCCCATGTGGTTTTACACTTAGTTCATGATAATCTAGAGATGGTTGCAGGTGAGATGGTTGGTGCTGCATTAGTTCTGGACTCAAATAGCATGTTGTTCTAATTGAGAGATTCAAAGAAGAAGTTATCGGTGTAGGAACTCTTATCATACACTAGTTCTGACAAGTGCACAATCTAAACCTCGTAGTTATGCAGCTTTTGCTCTGTATTAATTTGACCTACTTAAGTTTAGACCTCTCCACGAATCCTTTGTTTCATAGCATTTCTGGGCACAGAATTTTTATGGATAGTTCATCCCAATACATTCAAAATGGTCATATATGGTACAATTGTTGAGTATGAAATATTGATCTGAAGTTGCAACTTAGGAATAAATTTTTAAGTTTGAAATGAGTATCACACTGTTTGGCTGATTCGTGGAGGACCCAGTTACATTGCAATCTAATACCAGTTCATATTGCATGGGCAAGTTAGTGGAGAAAATTTTGATCTCTGTGTTGTGGCAGTGTGTGATGAACATTATGTACAGTCATTCTGCTTAGCTGATTGAAGTTGCAATGTTGTTTTTGTTGTTGTTTAGATAGTTGGCACCTCTGTAGTTGAAGGAAGCTTTTCACCGTTCAGGCATTGGACTATTTGAGATTCCATAGTTCTGAAAATGGAGATTTCCTACAAAGATTAAAGCAGAACAGGAAACATGTGAATGTAAATAAACAAAAGTAGCACAGATGTGAATGATGATACCCTTGACTAGGAATATAATAGGCATAATGCAGAATTATGTCCAAGGTGGTAGAGAACTATTGCATTGTTTGTGACTTTGTGGGAAAACATCATGCAACCTTTTGTGATAATGTATCTTTCCACATTAAAAAATATTTCAAAGAAGAATTTAGGTTCATTATTATATTGAGCATGCTGATGGATTGACAACTACATACAGTGGTGATAGACATCGTGCTTATTTGTGGGTTAAGTGTATACTGGATAGAACATGCATTTCTAGCACAATTGAAGCCTACTTTGGAAGATGTATCATGACAGGGATGCAATAACTCCAGTTGTAAGCTGGAAGGCCCTCAACATATATAGTTGAAAATGTTATTCATGCCTCGTGACAAATGCAGCAGTTCCATTTTACAACTCAATTGGGCCTCAATTGTACATGGTTGAAAACTCGACATTAGTGCCTGTGAAGGTTCAAGCCAGAAGCATTATATAGACCCAAATGTTCAGGTAAATGAAGCATACTGAAGAACGTCAAACGAAATATCATAAAAAATAGAGCAAATGAGTTGCAGAAATCATGATTGTTGGTAAAAGTTTCAATTTCACACACTGTGATTATGTGCCATGATGACAAACAAGGATTTCTGTGCACTGTTCTGAGCACATGCTTGGCATGTTTAAAACCATGCCCTTCATATAGCCAACTGGGCAGTTGCACCCGGGGTATTGTCATAGAAACATCTACAGAATTATGTCTTAATATGGATGTGCATGGTTTCATAACAGTTTATTATGATCTTCAACCTTGCTTATTTAGTAATCAATGCATGTAAAGAGAGTTTTTGTATCTCTGCTAAAAGGCTCAAAAGTAACTTGGTATTTAAAGTATACTTCTGGTAAGAGTGGTCGACACACTGGTAATTGGTGTAAGTTCTAGCTTTTAACAAGGGTACTATGTTTTTGCTTGAGTATAATACTTAATAACTTACAAGATAGAAACTGGCTGTAGTACACATTAACAATGTTTAATCTATCATTAACCATAGAGTAATAATATATGATTACCTGACAAAGGACTTTATTCTTTCACTTTGTTTTCCATACATTGTCTTAGATGAGTATGTTTAGTTAAAATTTTTTATGTTTTGTTACTTAAAGAAAATTTCTCTATTGCATTATATTTTTCTTTTCATTCTCTCATTTTATTTGGTTTGATACATTACCACTTTTCACAATATAGGTGTCAGTGCGGGTAACAATTGGCTTTGCAAAAGAGGCTCCTGTTTTGGGAATTTTTGGCTTTAATGTCTATCATAAAAACCGTCTTATTATGGTGTGGTTATTTTGTCATGTAACTAAGTTCTTGTTTACTGTTTTTGTTACAGTTTTTTATTTTTGTTCATCCTGTTATTTAAGAATATCATGATACTTTTTACAATTGGGTTTGCAAAAGAGGTCCCAATAACTGTTTTTGTTAATGTTGTTATTGGAATGTTTTGGCTTTAATGTTTATTATAAAGACAGTCTTGTTATAGTTTGATTATTTTATCATACAATCAATTATGTTGTTTACTATTTTAGGGTATGGCTTATTATTATTTTTGTTCATTCTATTATCTAAGAGTATTTTGAACTTCCCTACATGTTCACGAGAGTGTTACATTCAAACTTGAAATGGTGCATAGTGTAAAATTTTTATGGGATTTTCATGGTAGATTTAGGTGGTTCCTTATCATGGTTGGCTAGTATAATATATAATATATACCGAGCGGTATATATTACATTGACCTACTGGTCCGTACCGAGCGGTAGATTTAGCTAACTCAATGCAAAGAGTGTATTTAGTTGAACCAGAGAATAGAAAAATGAAGAAGAGAGAACTACCTAAACAGATCTAGGTGCTAATCTAGGAATTATACAACTTGTTGATGTAAAAAAATAAAATAATATAATTAGGAATAAATCAATAATTATATCCTAGTCTATCACATCAAATAAGAGAGCATGTCGATAATCAAATCATAGCATATTATATCACAACAAATCAAATCACAACAGATATCTCAAGAATTGCATCCAGAATATGGAAGAAAGGATATACTTCTCCATTTTTTTCCCATAGATGAACTGGAATATTGCGAGTTGCCTTAGTTAATGGATGTTAATATTGTCATTAGTCTAATCTAGTGATTTAAAAAGCGCTAGACGCTAGGGTCCCAAAATGCCCGAGGCGCTTGCCCGAGCGAAGCTAGGTGCTAAAATACGAAAAATATAATATAATTAATAAATATAATTATTTAAATAGAAATATGATATTAAATTAAGAAAATCTAAAGTACAAACTAGAAAGTCACAACGTCACATTAACAAAAGTCTCAAAATTCAAAACAATAAGTTTTACATCAAAGTCATTCATCATAATTAATATTATCGTCATTTTCAAACAAATCATCTTTATTTTATTTAGTTTGTCCTCTTCCTCTAGTCCTTCATCTTCATCAGAATATGTTTCATTCTCTATGTTTTCAATAATATCAGGAGCTGAGCTTGATGTTGTTGCACTCATTTTTCTTTTCATCATCTGTTTTATATATATTTGTAATTCTCCAACACCTGAAGCTCTTGCCACATCTACCCATCTCAACCTATCATCTTCATTATCTTGTAAGTTGGCACCCATTTCTCCCACCAACCACTCATTTGAATTATCAATATCTTGTAATGACATTGGATCAATTTTATTTCATAAATCATGACGAGCCTTCAAAACTTGATTATACTTTATGTAAACAAGATCGTGTAATCGTTGATGTTTCAACCGATTTCTCCTATTTAAGTGAATCAGTCATATCATATAATTTTAAAATATATTAATTAATACATCTATCTAAGTAAATAAATTAATTGAAACAAAAATATTTATTTGATCCTTACATGCTCAAAAACACTCCAGTTTCGTTCACAACCGTGGCACTACATATCAAACTAAGTATTTTGATAGCAAATTATTTTAAGTTCGGAGTCAAATTTTCAAATGGATTCCACCATTCAGTTGCAAAGTTTATTTTATTATTAGCAATAACATAGTAATATACTATAGATGAAATTAATTATATGAAATTATTAATTCTTGGAGATGTAGTTATCCAGGATCAAACTGCCATTGGAATTCCAAAAAGACCTTCGGCATTTTTATATAGAGATAATTCACGAATAATTTTATCTTGCACTTTAAGGCGTGAAACTAATCTTGTGATGCAACTGATATAACCTATCTAGAACTTCTACATCAAACCCAACATATTTAATCTTATAAAAAAATTCTGGATTCAAATAATATCCTGTTGCATATAAAGCAAGGAATGCAATATCGGGCAGTATGTATCGATCCGCCAGCTGATCGATTTGCGGACCGCTCGTTACCAGGCAGTATCATCGATTGGGGCTGTTTCTGCCTATTACCATCCGAAATCGATTGGTAACAGTCGATTTCGACTGTCGGTGGCCGATTTCAGGCGGTATCAGCGGAGGGAGGGAGAAAGAAGAAGAGGGAGAAGAAGAAGAGGGAGAAAAAAAACTTGGATCGCCCTTCGCCCGCGCTATTCGTTGCCTGTGGGCGAAGAATTGCCCGTGCGATTCTTCTCGCCCATGCTATCCGTTGCCTGCGGGCGAAGACTTGCCCGTGTGATTAAAACATCTCGCCCGCGAGCGATTTCTTTTCCCGTGGGTGATTTCTTCTCCCTGCACGAGGAGAAGAAACGTCTCCCCGCATGGGGAGAAGGAATGAGGTGACGCTGCCCCTTTTTTTATTTTTTAACTTATTTTGTATTATGTTATATTATATACCGGACGGTATGCTTGTGTGTACCGCTTGGTACCGAGTACCATACCGAGCCGAATTCGGTACATCGGTACAGATCGGTACAGCGAACCTTGATGTAAGGGACGATGAAGCTGAAAATTCTATCTTTCATCAATGATTGTAAATATTTTCTCATATTTTTTTCATTTTCATTAAAGTCCTTTTAATCTTCTCATTTGTTCTATCGGTAGCCTCATAAATATATACCATTGCAGACTTATTTTCATTATCCATAATCGAAGGATTCGAACAAGAGAATCCATTACCTGTAATATATAAACTACATGATTCCAAAAGGATGGCATTAAGATGATATCAGTGGCTCTCTTACCTTTTGCTTCTTTTGCCCATTCACTTGTCACCCATTCTCAGAGGTAAACATGTATATCCGATTATGTTATTGACGATGTACGCTCTGTAATGTCAAGAATGAAGTAGCAAATCCGGTGACACCATGTCTCACAAATTCTTTGTTCACTATGAATTCTCTTATCATGTTCAAAGCCCCAATATGATTATAAAGAAATCAAACAACAAAGATTGCATTTTCTAAAGTTTTCTTGATGTTAAAGATCTTTCCAATATCCTTCAACATTAAATCAATACAATGTGCCGTACATGGAGTCCAATAAGGTGTTGTCTTTTTGTTCAAGTAATTTTCTTCAGACAAAGGATAACAAAAATAATAAGATTTAAGAGTTTAACACATTTAATTAAAGATAAAATAATTAAAATATTAAAACATTTCAAAAGTTGAATATTATTAACTAATACATAGTTGCTTCCATTATTGGTTATGACTTGAACGATATTTTATTCTCCAATTTCTCCTACGAACTTGTCAATTAAATCATATATCTTGTCTCCAGATTTTATAAAAGATTAAGCATCTATTGACTTCACAAACATGGTCCTTAAAGAATAATTAACTATAAAATTAATTATACTCCTGCTTCTCCTATCGATCCAAGTATCCAACATAATAAAGCAACTATGTATTGCCCAGGATTCTTTATGGCCCTTTAGTAAGTCATTTGTATAATCCAATTCTTTTTTCAACTATAGAACTCACATCTTATAATAACTTGGAGGTTTTAATCCCGCACCATATCTTCCATTAACTTCAATCATCTCTTTAAAACTGTCTAAATGAGTGGTACTAAGTGGAAGACCAATCTGATAGAAGAAGTGAGCAATGTGCTGAATTGTTCTTCCTCTTATTTCTTTATCACAAGCATCACTTATATTTGTTTGTCTTAATTTTGAATCTCCTTCTTGCCCTTGTTGCTTCTGTGATCCTTGAAACATATATAGATCCATCGGTCCCTTTTTACGCTTCTTAGTACTCATAACTTTTCCTCTTCTATCGTGTATATTTTTTTTAAGGTTTGCAATTTCGATCTATACTGCCCGGTACAGGCGGTACGTACCGGTTCGCCAGGTTACCGGTACGCGGAGAGCGGAGGTTGCTTACTGAGAGCAGCGGTAGCGACAGTGGTAGCAGAGAGCAGCAACAACGGCAGTAGAGAGAGGCAGCGACAACAACAATGATAGCGGCAATAGAGAGAAATGTCGGCTGCGGAATCACGAGTAAGATTAGGGTTGAGGAAGTCGCCTGGTTTATCCCGGGTGCTCGCCCGAAGCGCCCGGTGCTTTCTCGCCGGGCGACGCCTCTTTGAAGCGTGCCGCTTGGACATTGAGCGACGCATTCGGGTCTCGCCTTGCCTCGCCCGAGCACCTAGGCGAGTGCCCGGATGAGCGCCCGAGCGCCTTTTGAAATAATTGGTCTAATCTTCCATTGTTTAATAGACGATGAAGTTTGTGGTAAAGCGAGTGATGTTGGGTCATAGGGGCTTTGCATGTATGAACTTCTACATCGAAGCTTACACCCAATGATGGTTGTTGATATAATATGCGATGCTTTGTGCTTGTTTTATTATCCTCTTAATTGTTGGCTGATCAAAATATCCTTTATCATCAGGTCTATGCAGTGATCTGTACATGGTGTTCATTTTACCGGTTGTCACAAACAACGGTTGCACTGAATTGAAAGATTTTTTCCAATCTCAAAGTTCTTGAACCTCTTTACCTAGATACATGTTGTGTATCTCTCTTGGTGTAAGGGGCTTGAATATTGGGACCTGCCTTTGGATGGACAAAATCATGCTTTGGTGGTGAAGGCTTCGGATTGTAATTGAAATTCGATGAAAGTTGAGCCACCGTGCAATTGCCTTTCTAATGTATTTATTTTGTTGTCTATGTGGTCTGTAGTAGGATCTTGATCAACCATATTAGGAGCTACCTTATTGCCAAAGTCCTATGATAAATCCCCTGGGTTGGACTACCCAATGCTAGTTTTTCCACCTAATTGAGAAGCTCTAGTTGATAACCTCATTCCAGAATTCCTTTCTAAATCCTTGTCCACAAATACCATTGGCCTCCCTTGTTGATCTACTTAATTGAGTCATATCATTTCACTTTGACTACTGCTACCATTACTACACTCATACTGCTAGTCAATCGATATATGTTTCATTGCTTCTTCGTACATGCGATAATGCTTCAAGGAAGCACATATGTCACTACAAGATTTGAGTTGACATCATTGTCACAACTATCGTACTTATCATACACCTCCAGCTTTGTAGCATGCGTATCAAACTTCCACTTGGATTGCCTTCTCCCGTAGTCGTAGTGCTTTTTGGGAGATGTAATCGTAGTGCTTTTTGAGCACCAAGGTCTGCTCTGAAGGACCTTTTGATCTCTTCGGGCACTTCTGTGTCTTTTGTTACATTGAGATATCTATAGGCCAAATGTTGCATCAACCACAATATTCGTTCATCCCGGTTGATGTAGTCATAATAAATGCATTGGCAATGATTTCTTGCCTCCAATGGACGGGCATGCTGCAATGCAAGATCCAACTTGGTATCTACCTTGAAGGCTTAAACCATCATAGAAAACTGAAAAGTGTTGGCATTAGTTGGTATCTACCTTGATCTCTATGGTTTTGTACAAGGTTTAATATCTTGGATCATTACTGGTTTCAACACCTTGTTGAACATGTATTATGGTGCAAGTCTACCTGGTCATATACCAACCTATACCACCGTATATATTTAAAAAAATAATAAAGAAATGAACACAAATTGATTTCAAACTCTATGGTTCGGTATCATTTATTGGTCAGACTGGTAACTACTAGTTTGTGCATATTGGTGTGACCAGAATTTGGAATTTAGTTTTATGGACACACACACACACATATGTATATATATCAAGGATTGACATACTGGTCTGTACCGGTGTGCCGACATTTTGTCGGTACCGATATGGTACCGGTACCGGGCGGTACACACAGTGCATATCGCTCAGTATATTAAATATATTATAATATTTTTATAATATAATAAGATCTATATAATATTAAAATATATTTAAAAAATAAAAAGAGGTGATGTCGCCTCGAACTCTCTCTTGCATGGGGAGAAAAAAACCTGCAGGCGGCATGGGCGGTGACGGCGCTAGGGTAGTGTGGGCGGCGACGACTCGCAGGCGACGCCCGGGCGGAGTCGTCGCTAGGGCGGCGCAAGGTACTTCTCCTCCTTTTCTTCTTCTTCTTCTTTCCTTTTTCTTCCTCAATCGACCGTCGATGGTCGATTTCTCCTTAAATCGATCCCAGACGGCGGAAATCGACCATCGACGGCGGAAATCGATCGTCGACGGTCGAAATCGACCGCCGGCGGTCGATCTTAGCGGTATTGCCCGGTAGCGGCCGGTCCGCGTACCGGTCAGCTGCCGGACTGATATGTACCGGGCGGTATGGTCTTACCGCTCGGTAAGGAAAACCTTGATATATATATATATGTACACATAAGGTTTTCCATACCGATTTGTACCGCCCGGTACGGGCGATATGTACCGGTCCGCCAAGTTACTGGTACGCAGACCGCCCGCTACCGGGCTGTACCATCAAAATTGACCGTCGGCGATCGGCTTCAGCCATCGGCGGTCGATTGAGGGAGAAAAAGGGAAGAAGAAGAAGAAGAGAAAAAGAAGAAAGAAGAAAGAAGAAAGAAGAAAGAAGAGGAGAAGAAGAAAGAATACCTCGCGCCGTCGCCGCCCGCAGGTCGCCCGCGCACCGCCGCCGCCCGCAGGTCGCCCGCGCACCGCCGTCGCCCTCGTCCGCGGGTTGCTTGCGAGCCGTCGCTGCCCTCACTCGCGATTTTTCTCCCGCGCGGGGAGAAAGATCGAGGCGACGTCGCCCCTTTTTTTTCTTTTTTAATATATTTAATATTTAATTATATTATATAATATTATAATATATTTTAATCTACCGGGTGGTACATACTGTGTGTACCACCAATTACCGGTACTGTACCAGTACCGACAATATGTCGGTATACCGGTATGGACCGGTAAGTAAAACCTTGCACATATATATATATATTATAATTATTTTTTTATTTATGTTGATTGGTTATGTATGAGTTTTCGTATCTGAACACTGATGATTAAAAATAATTTATACGACCAATTCTAATCGCTAATTCTTTTATATTCTTAATTTCCTTTTATAGCCATTTTGGAAAGTTGTTCAGGAAGGTTCGAGTCGAGGGAGGTGTGTTATTGGTATGTATCTTGTGGAAATTTGCTTCATCAAATATTAATTAGTGTTATTTTAAAAAAAAATATTAATAGGTGTTTCTTAATAAATGCTTCGTGTTAATCAATTTACAGGAGTTTTCGAGGCAAACTTTATGGAACCTGCTCATGACAAGCAGGACTTCGAAAGGACGCCATTGTTCATTCGACTGGAAGGAAAACTTAGGCAAATAGTTCTTGAATACTGGTAAATGTTTACTAGAAGATTGATTCTTGGATTTATTCCTTTAGATGAGCCACTCTTTAGAATGCTAAGAAATAAAGTGTCATCCCACTAGACCTTTGGTGAAAATGCGGCCCCCAGCATCACTCACTTTCTCCTGTCTTACATGGTCATAATTGCTGCCATTCCACTGTTTGAGCTTGGGACTTGCTTTATGAACACTTAACAGTTCCCAGTTCACTATGATTCTCCTTTGATTAACAGTTGTACTTAATTTCAAGAGAACTGTAAATATAAATTTTGATATGTGATAAAATGAAAAATATTATTGGGCTAGACCTCACTAGGGTCTAATTTTGGTTATGTTAGTCCTTGACAAGAACCTCAAGACTTTGCATGGCAGACTAACTGGGTGAGATTATGACTTCAGTTTAGCGACTTAGTCCCTCGGGTGAGGTTAATTTGACTATTAACCTAAGGCTCAAGCATTTGGGGTAGTGATTCAGACTCAACAAATTAACGGATTGGTTATACCATTGAATTAGGTGGTGTGGTGATAGTGAAATGTGTGGGTGTGAAAGATGAGGATAGAAGGTTGAAAGGTGGAGGTTAAATAGGCCCAAAAGAGAGCCCAATGGTTGGAGTCGAGTCTTAACTAAGATCCAATCGTTTTTTTTATCGGTATAGGTCGGTAATGGTAGAAATTAGATCGATTCACCTAGGACACAACCTATACCAGGTGGTAGGCCTTATATTGGGCTTGAACTGCCCCGTTTGGGTGCTCTGCTTGCTAGTTGGACCAGTAAATGCTGGCATATCAAATCAAATGTCTGACATTATGTGGCAAATATTTTTAAGTTATTGAGAAAATAAATCAAACTGTATATGGGCAATTGGAAAAATACCAGACCATGGTACTTGGAAACAAAAGACCTTATACTTTCATCTGAAGAAGAAATCAAGCACTCCCATATGTCATCATGTTTTCGAAAATCCACTTCAAGTATTTAAATGAAATGAGGAATGTATTACTTCAAGATTAGTAAAAAATCAAATTGAGCTATCCTTCCTTTTGTTGAAATTATTATATCTTGTAACGGAAGTTTATTTCCTAGCAATCCTCCCATTTAAATTTGTAGCACTTTCTTGGAAATCCTGTAGAGATTATATCATAAATGGTGATGTTCAGTTTTACTAAGAACATAGATAGTCTCTAGTTTTCTAAGTGACAATTCTGGATCAAGTATTATCAGCTTTCTTCTAAAACAGCTGCACATAATGGAGTTCAAGTAGGATGTTCCCAAATTTCCTGGGGCCATCTACATAATGATCTCATCAACAAAAATCAGTTATATTCATGAGCTCTTCAATAATTAAGTTCTGGAAGAACAAAGAGAAAAATGGCCTGGTAGCACTGGAACTGTCATAATGTAAGAACAATGGATAAGGAGACAAACTGCTCTGTTTCTTCTTGAGAAGACAATGAATTAAGCGAACATCCAACTGACTGGCTGAAAAAGCTGTCAGATTCTTGTTTTTTTTTGGAACATTGTAACAATTCTTTGTCATCTCAGCTGTTTTAAGGTTTCAAATGTTCTTTTATCTAGCTTTAAGGTTAAGTGTTGTTTTTTGTAATGATGAACCAGTACTTTAGTTTACAACTTTGATGCAGATTAGTGATTACTATAATCAATATATTCAGATAGTTCCTATAATGTAGTAACTTTGCTTTCTCAACTCAAATACATGATTATATAACTGTAATTCCATTGATTAATTTAATCACCATAACAGTGATATGTTATTCTCTTCTGTTAATTTGGTATTACAAGTTTAATTGTTATTTAATTTACATTCTGTAATGTTATTGGTTTCTTGGTTTTTGCAGGAAACATAATTGTCATCTGATTGGCTATCAATCCTACAGTACAACAACAGTGAAACGGAAACTTAAGGATTCTGATAAACACTCTTATGAGCATTTGTCAAAAACACAGCACAAAATGCCTTCTGTGCATGTTGATGGAGTTGCTCGTCTTGCTGGTATCATGCTACCTGAAATTGTGTTTAGCAAATATTGTTAAGAGAAACTGAAGTGTATGTTACCCATAACCTAGCAGCTGAAAATTATATTTTAGAGTCGAAAAGTATTTGTACTGTGATGAAAGATAATGTTGACACCTATAGTTGACCTATACAGTCAGCTTGATTTTTATGGTCATTAGATGCACATGCTTGGATGAATAACTAACAACATACACCGTAGTAGTAATTTTGACACTGTATGAAATTCAATCTGTAATGGAAGTCTTATTGGAAAGTAATCCTGGATATATCTTTTAAGAAATTTCCTAAAAATGAAATTTCAGTATTACACTGAGAGCAGATATATATGGCCATAATCAGCTATGATGGCCTTTGTATAAGAAATTAACACAATAAGGCTTGTTAATGAGCACAATTCAGATGTTTACACTAGAAAGGAGACTAGACATTGTCAGTATGAGTGAGCAAATGGCTTATGATAGTTTCTATAGGCTTACTAAATCTAAGGATATTCTGGTACTACTAGATTTGTAATGGATGAAGACCGAGAAGTGCTTCTTAAAAATTCTAAGATAAGTCGAGGATAAGTTATTTAATGAATATCCTATAAACAAGATAGCTTTAAGGATTGAGAATAGTGAAGGATCTGAAACCATTGATTTCTTGTAGAAATAAGCAATTGAGAGTAAATAAATTATTTTATAAGGAAAATAGGTAATAATGTACATTTTGATGAAAACTCTTTCAAGATAATTTGGAATTTAGATGATCAGTAGTTTGGTTTAATATTGATTTATCACTTTCAAAAATTAAGAAAAAGCTTGATGTTTAAAGAAAGATCTGCATGCCAATTTATAAAAATATGGGAGGAAGTATTCAAAATTTCGAGTTAATGTACCATATTATAATACTATATGAAAATATTACTAAATGAAAACTAAAATATAATACGAGTCCTCTGTAAATCAGTTTGGTTTTTCTTGAACTATCAACATCAAGAGCTTAGTTGTCAGGACAATGAAAACAAGTATGGAAAGAGAAATACTCGCAGATGTCTTTTCTAAAAAAATTTTAATGGTTTAGTTTCAAGATAAAATGTGGTGGGTATTCAAAAGACGGAGCTAACTAGAAGTCATATTTAGGTGGTCTATGATATAAATGAAGTTATCTTCGGAAGATAAACAACTATATCAGTCAAGTACTTACTGGTGAATTGTTATGGGGATCCAAAAATCATTCCATATGTGAGATGCCAAACTTGTCCTTGCCAGATTAGTGAAGTTGTGGCCCAAAAAATTCTGTTCCTAGGGAAATAAGTCCATTGGCTTAGTAAATTATTCACTACATACTGTTAAGTAGAATGGAAGTTGATATTACTCATTCTTCAAAATTTTGTGAATGCCTAATCCACTGAATACTAGTAAGGTCAATGTAAGTTTTCATGTTCAATTCCATGATAGCTCAATATCCTAATAAAGCTGCTAAATCACAATCATTCAAACTTCCCTTTTTTTGAGATGTGTGCTCTGATGCTGGATATATACATTCCCATTCATGAACCATAAATCATGAGGTATTTCCTAGTCATCGATGATGTTGCTTTTGAAGTTTAAGCTTTTTCTAAGTTGGCATCTATTCATTGAAAACATGCTAGAATGCACTCTTTATATGTGCTATTATGATAAAGTTTAATCCTTTGTATCATGTTTAGTAAATAAATCTAAATGTTATTATTATTAATATGCTTTGCCCCTTTTGAGAGGAATGATTTGCTTGTTTAGAAACTAAAAATTCTTGATAGCTATTATATTCAGTATGGTTTTGTTCGAGGAAAGGGACATTGTAAGAACTTAAATTCCTCCTTGTTTAAGGAAAATGTGTCAAAATGATGGTATTTTTTAAAATCATGTGATTAGCAAAGATGGTTGTGTCGGTGGTTAGAAAATCTTTGAAGGAAAAAAAGTGGAGGATTTGGTGTAAGTAAAGCAAACAATAATACTATAAATGTACAAGAGACAAATCTGTGGATGTCAAGCCAATGGCTAAACACAAATGAGCTATGAAAATGGTTGCTGATGATAGATCAAACAGTTGTTGGTTAACGTAAGTAACTACATAAGGTTAATTCACAGTATACCTAGCTAGCCATGCTCATCGAAGCTTGGCATGCACAATGCTTTTACTTTCAGGCTGCCCAACATGTTTTAATCAATGTTGAGGAATTTCTGGGCAAGGAAATGTTGTTATCAGCCAAAGATTGAGCATCAAAATGATATACTTTTCAAAAGATATACCAAGATTTTCTAGACCAGTGGCCTTGGAATCAAACTTGTTTCATGTTTGAAAATACAACTACAGAAGCTTTTTATATCGATAAATGGAGAGGAGGATAAGTAGAAGAAAAAGAGCAGGAGAAGTCAGGGAGAAGAGAGGGGGAGGACGAAAAAGAAGAGGACAAGGAAGATGAGGATGATAAGTACCTGGAGGTCCAATGGTGACTCCTTACCTTGCATGCAAACCTTAAGTGGTAGGGTGAAAAGATTAATAGATAAACTGGACCACATTGCCCAAAAAGGTCTGTGTCTTGATTCATGCCCTAATAGATATCGGTCAGCATATATCAATCTGGACAAAATTGCATTCCATGATAAAGAAAAAAATTTAGGAACTAAAGATTTTATAGATTAAATAGGACTAACATTAAATAGATGAGATATTAATTAGGACTAACATTAAATAGATGAGATATAATTTAGTGGTAATAGTAATAGAACTGAGAACAGTTAGGATGAATGGATAAGTTCATATAACAAAAGGTTTTAGATATCTTGGATCCTGTAATTGTATCATGTAATTGAAGTTATGTGATTTAGAACTCGCATCCCATGGTTAAGGATAATGCTTTCTATATCACTTCTATGGTCATGTTTGTCTCTTGACTGATGATTTTTGTAGCCCTTGTCTCCTACATTTGTTTTTGCAGTTGTATTTGAAGTGTTATACTCATGGTCTATGTTTTCGAATTGTACCGCCTGGTACGGGTGGTACGTATCGGTCCGCCCGTTGATCGGTACGTGGACCGCCCACTACCGGGTGATACCACCGATTAGGGTTGTTTCTGCCCCGTTACCACCCGAAATCGGTCGGTAATGGTTGATTTCGATCGTCGCCGACCGTTGTTGGGGGAAACAATCGATTTCAACCGTCGTCGACCGATTTCGGGTGGTATCAGTTGAGGGAGAAAGAAGAAGAGGGAGAAGAAAAGGGAGAACCTAGAGATTCAGCATTGCTCTCCCAATCTCGATCCATTGCCCGTGGGCTTCTCGGTGCTTCGTAGAGAGAATCTTCAGCGATCGCGGGGAGAAGGACCGATGCGCAGGCTTCTCATCGAGGCTTCACAGGGAGATTTCTTCTCCCTGCGCAGGCTTCTCGAGGAGAAGACATTTCTTCTCCCCATGTGGGGAGAAGAAACATCTCTTCGCGCTAAGCGACGTTGACCTTTTTTTTATTTTTTAACTTTATTATACATATATATATGTATATATGTATATGTATGTATATATGTATATCGAGTGGTACGCCTCGGTGTACCGTTCGGTACCAGCATACCATACCATACCGTACTGAATTGAGCTTGAAATGTCGGTACGGTACGAAATGGTGAACCTTGGTTCTACTAGCTACTTCAATCATTGCAGTTTCTTCTTCATGCTTCTTCAAATTTGTGAAAGTTGTTCACCATGGGAGAAAATTGTGAAAACAAATATGATGCTAAAGCTTGTTTATGTATTATAGGAGAACTCATCAGTAACAAGTAGGTTAGAGCTTTTGAACCTATTAGATATTCAGGTATACAAGCCATTGCACATGGCCAAAATTTTGAAGTCTCTGTTGCTAGTAGTGAGTCTATTTAATTTTATATGACTCAATAGTTATTGGTACAATGATAAGGTTACTACTTTGTGATTTCGGTGATCAGGATTCAAGTTTTTGAAACAACCTCTCTAAATATAAAGATAATGTTGTATATATTAACCTTTCCTAGACCCCACATCGGTATGAATTTCATACACTGGGTTCACCTTTTATTCTAGACCTCATTTTAGTTCTTCCATTTTTAGTGGGCTGTCACAACATTTTCCATTTAAATGCTTAATTTGCTCATCTACCTTTAATATGCAATCCAAAGCCTTTCTCTTATAAACATGTGAAGCCCACTTCATTTCTTGATCCATCCGCTCTAACTCTTCCTACTTGTCCCACTCATCTACAATACATAGTATTTATTACCCCAACCACTCAATTCTGTTAACCATTTCCAGGTCCATTACATAGCCTAAATTCACACACACACACACACACACAAACATATATATATATATATATATATATCAAGGTTCGCCTTACCAGTCTGTACCGGCATATCGAGTTTATCTCGGTACAGTACGGTACCCGGTAATGAGCGGTTTGCATAGTGTGTACCGCTCAGTATATAAACAATATTATATTATATTATATAATATTAATTTAATATAATATATTAAAAAAACAAAAATAGCATCGCCTCGCCTCGTAGGAGAACGATGCCACAGGAGAACGAGGCAACGCCTCATTCTCCCGTGCGAGGAGACGAGGCGTCACCTCGTCCGGCGCGGGGAGAGGAGGCGTCGCCTCGTCCCGCACGGGGAAGGAGCCGTCGCCTAGTCCAGCGCGGGGAGACGAGGCGTTGCCTCATCCCGATGCTTGGAGACTCCGGTTTTGACGGTACCGCTAGGTAGCTGGTGGTTTGTGTACCGGTATCCTGTCGGACCGGTACCTACCGCCCATATCGGGTGGTACAACTCGAAACGAAAAACCTTGATATATATATATATATATATATATGTATGTATATATATATATATATATACACACACATACACACACACTACCGTATCCTTTTAATTAATTGCTTGAATTATGATCTGCCTAGGACCTGCATCCATCACTTGGTAATATAACAGCCACCAGTTGCCATAAATTCAATTATATATTTGAATTATAACAGGATTTTGAAATATAATCGTTTTGGAACTATATCTAGAACTACAATCAATATTAGTAGTCGATTATACAGAAATATCCAATATTGTGAAATATAACTTTCTGATAATGCACCTTCTTCTGCTAGTCATTTTTATCGCTTGAAAAAAAGGACCAATCAAATATGTAAGCAGCACATCTTGTCAAGTAAATTGTTTGGTGGAGAAGTGAAATAAGGATGGTTTTTGAAACAGATTATTGAATCTAAGTTGGTTTATTGCCTTGAGGAATCTATCTGACATTTGATAGAAGGTATATCTTGATGAAATTACCGTGATTCATCTGACGAGATGGAAGATATGTAATCTTATAAATGTTTGAGGATTTCGGCCAAAACTGTGGAGGTTAATGTTCATAGTCAAGCTCCAAGATCTATTTAACCAAGCACAACTGCAGATTTACATTGATGAAATTCTTTCTGGGGCAATCTAATCTCCAGATCCAATTTTGTTAAGATTTTAACGAAACTCAATGATTACACAGACTATCCAGAACCTGACTTAATCCAGTGGGTTAGGCTCTTTGACTGAGATCCAGACCGTATAAGAAAATAGCTGTCAGATGGTCAGTACGGGTCTGTCCAGTCTGTATAAGTAAGCTGAGTTGAGTTTTATGCTAGACTTTTTAGTAGCAGAGAAAGGACTAATTTGTCTCAAGGATTCTCAAAACGAGGGAATTTATTCTTCATGCTTACCTGAAAATTATCAGACTTATTGGGTTCAACATCTCTGGTTAAATCGAAGGTTTAGCTTATTTTGTAAGCAAGCATCTTCTTAGAGTATGTATGTAGCATATATATGTTTTTAACCACAATTAAAATCTAGCATGGTCATAGTCTTGAAGATGGTGCATGATGAGCTATCCTGAGATGATGCAGAGGGAAATTGTCAGACATGGTGAGAATAAAGCTTGCTTTGACAGGAATTATGCCTTCAAATCAAGCAAATTTGTCGCACTGACACACATGACACATTGGTACAGGCCACCGATGTACCAACATATGGTATACTGGTACTAATCGGTAGTACGAGTCTGGCTAGGGACCCATATGCTTGGTTGGTACAAGACTGCAAACCTTAATGCAACCACATATTTGCCACACTTAAATTAATCTCCTTAATGTTGGGAGTGCCAAGCATGTCAATCCATGCCAGTTGTGTTCTATGGAGATTACCTGCTCATTTTTGGTGTGGATGGATGACCCTTGTTAGTACGACAGCATGTGATGTCTGGAGTATTGGTACATGTTGATGTAAGGCAAAACATTACTTAATGCAAACAGAACTAGGTACAAGAGTTTATAACTCGTTTTTTCCTTTTCAAATTTTAATAGATAATTGTCTAGAACTAATCTGTGTCATTGAAAAAGACAGAACAAGAGCTGCCTTCAGAATTTGTTATTATTTAAAGTAGTAGTAAAAGCATAATTTTGGCTTGTTCCTCACTGTCAGGAAGAGATTCTGAGTTTGCAGAGATGGTTTCCAAGCATATGCAGAGATTCTGGGTTCCTCACCAGTCTTTTGAAAATTAAAAATGATGAGCTTATGCAACTTAAACTGGTTTTATGTTTATGTACAACTGATTCCATAGATTTTCTGTATTCTCTCAACAAAAGAATAATTACAATTGAAGGTCCTTAATTGGAATGATTTATGCAGCATTTCATACATTATCTCATATGCTATTTTTTCTGTTTCTCTGTGTTTATTCATGGTTCTGCTGCAGAACCTTCTGGTCAAGCTTGTGCTCAATATTCTATCGTAGAGCAATCTGAACCAGGAGAGGTAAATTTTTGCAAGCTCATATTTGATATTGTGCTGTTTTGCTCTTTAAGTAAAATTTTTAATGTCGTTAATGATATTTTTATCATGTAAAAACTCTTATGTAAAAATCCTTTTTTGGTTTTTGGTCAGTATACTCTCCCACATATTTGACCTTTTTTTCTTTGAGTATTTTGAATATTGGTAAATTCCTTTCTTCATTGTACTACTGCTACTTTCTTTCTGACATTACATTATCTTGATAGGCAATGGACCTTTTATCTGTACCCTTGTATCCAACTGAAAAACTATTGCCATTATTAGCTGTTCCATTTTTTTTCTAGCAAACTGGTGAAAGGTTTTTTTCTCTATCCTTCATATGATCTTAACATATTAGCATCTTGGTGATAGGCTTATCCTTTCAAGGGACAATATTGAGATGCAAGGTTCATACGTTTGGTTGATTCTTGCGTACATAATTACTTTTAGAGTCTCAATCATGTATTGGGAGAGGATGTGTGGATTTGTTTAGGTTCGCTAGAGCTTAGGAAATTAAGTATTTTCAGATATATATAAGATGCTTAAAAAGTGAAGATCGTGTTGTTAGTGATATCGAGGATCGAATGAGAGAGATTATGTTATTGAATAATTAAATTCACATTCTTTATGTAGCTTTAGAGGTAGAGTGATTAGTAACAAAATTGTGAAAAATTATGCAATCGATATGAATAATAACTTAAAGAATATTAACAATAGATAAGAATTTAGGACCAAATGATATTTGATCTTCAAGTGGTAGTTTGTTTAAGTAGTTTTTTGAAAAATAGAACTAATAAAATTCTTGATCTTTTGAGATGTTTTTGGTATCTGTCTATATGAATATTGTAAATATTTAATGTTGCTCAAATTATATAAGAATTAAGTTAAGAAGCCATATTATGAGACTGAAAATTAGTATCTATTATAAAATATGAAATGAGTGCCACTAAATTTCATGTCTATGATAAAGCTTCTGGAGATAAATTTGCTATGTTTTAGAAAATTAGTATCTCGTGGTTTAAAAGTAACAAAATTATGTTTGACGGTGTTGTTGCTAAAGCAAGGATTAACTTTATTGATATACTATTTTCTGATGAATTTAATTGTGATAATCTCTTGCTTGAACTGTGGAGACTAATCTTAATAGTTAATGGTGTAGACCAAGTAGGCTAAAATCAAACAGACAGCATGCAGTTTTAGCAAATCTTTGCGACTTATTTTACATTTATTGGATCTGCCATTAGCAGGATGGGAAGATGGATGAAAATTTAGTTCATAGATTGAGAATAAGATAGTTTAGTAGAGGGAGATCTCATGAGTATTGTGTAACCTCTCATATAAACATGGGACTTTATAAGAAACCTGCCAACTATATGCTTTGCAAGTTGGAATATTAGGCCTCTGGAATACAACATATACAAAAGATTACTTTCATTGACATGAGGATCTTGAGATTACTGTATGGCTTTGTAAAATATAATAGGGAAATATATAATTATGGAAACAACTTATTATATTTCTCTTGTAGATTTAATTACCATGGTGCTAATCATGGTATCGTACTGCTCGGTACGTATCCGCCCGATAAAGGATCGATACTCTCGGTACATATCGGTCTGATAAAGGACCGATATGCTCGGTATAGTTTGTTACTTTAGTGGACCATGTGTCAGTATGTTTGGTACAGCTCGGTACGTACTGTATCGACAGCTGATCGATATGCTGGTACGATACGAGATTGCATACCTTGGTGCTAACCATACATGTCAGTCCGTTACCGTATCAGTATATAGGAGTGTCAATCATTCTTTTCAACAAGACAAACAATTTGTAAGTAATTTCTAACAAGTGTACTCAGGTAAACCATAACGTACCGGTCAATATGTTTGTCTACTAAAATTCCAATATGGATATCAATACTATATTTAAAAGCTTGGTCCCTGTTCATGACTACATAAAAGAAAATTATTTAAAGAGGTTTGAATATACTCATTAGAAAATGCCAATAGATGCATGACGTAAATGAGATAATTAGAATAAAGGTGTATGAAGAAGAAGAGGAAGACCCAAAAGAACTTATTAAAATCAGTAGAAATATAATGCTCTCAACCAAGGTTTTTAATCTCGTAATTTATCGGTGTGCTGAGTGGTACATGCCTAAAATAGGCTTAAAATCCTTCGAAAATATTGGAAAGATAGAAAAAAAGTTAGGATAGAGTTTTTGAAGTTAGAAATAAATAAACATTTAGTATAGTTTAGCAAAACTAATGTAAATTATGTAAGAATAGTGTCATTTATCTTTTTCGGGCTTTGAGGAGTAGCCTTGTGCAAGGTTTGCAATTTCAGTCCGTTTCGGATCTTACTTTCGTTAATATTGAATTTGTCTATTGAAAAATTATTTAAATTGTTAGATTAATTTGTATACAACTGAAAGATTCAAATGAATTAAGTAATCACAAAAAATATATCTGATTCTACCACCAAAACGAATGACAGGACTCCACGAGTGGTGGATCGAGGTTCACGATCTTATGTATCTGTATATAAATATGATATATTTGTTGAACCCAATCCCGAATTTGATCCCACGACACAGTGTATTGATACACCGTAATGCCATTAGTGTATCAATATGGTGATAGTCATAGGTTGATCGTCGAGAATCATGTGTCTGAGGCGGCTCGTGAGGCATGTATTGGTGAATGTCAAAACTTCTACTTTCACTACTGATTTGTTGCTCTATATTATATTGTTGCTCAGAGAAGTAGACCAACTATCATCGTATTGTTGTTGGCCGTAAGATTCTTCAGAATACAACAGTTGTGAATACGATAAGTGTCGTTCTGTGTCTACAAGATATAATTTTGTTAGTAGTAATTTTTTATACAATAAAAAATTATGAATTAAATTACATTGAATATGAACTTCAATGATCCATAAGTATTGGTCGGCTTTTAAATCATCTTTGAATGCTTTCCTGACCTTCTCTCTTGTTGTAATCAGCATATGTTTAAGATAAGGCATCTGTGGATGCTTGTCCATATCGACTGTACGGAGGATAACTTAATGTGGTTCCACACCTTTTATGATTTTAATCATATTCTCCCAAAATCTAGATGAAAGAATGGATTTTTTTCATCTTCTTTCCATCGCTCAATCACGAATACTAGAATCAGACCATTCCTATAAGGTGATCATTGCCTTGAGGCCCATCTCTTTTGCTGTAATGATTTTAATGTAATGAAATTGGTAGCTAACCGAGTGACTCCACGTTGAAATATCTCACCATTTATATACTATTGCATTAAAGAGTGGACTAAATGATGATTATATTTAAACTTTGTAATTGACTGTGCTTTAGCTACACACTTGTTGACCGCGTCCAGGTCGCCAATATCCTTTAGCATTAGATCTATGTAATGAGATGCACATGGACTTTAAACTAATGTTTTTCATTTTTCCATTAATTGTAAACCGACCTTCTAGAAATTTGCTCCTTTGTCGGTGACTATTTGGATAATGTATTGTGGTTCGATCTCCTCTACTACGGTGTCCATCAAGCTCTCAATATAGTTTGCATCTTGGATCTTGTCAGAAGCATTAACTGACTTATGAAACACCATCCATTTATTGTAATAAACAAGAAAGTTGATGATACTCATTTTTGTTAACCTTGTCCAACTGTCATACATTAGTGTCACCTTATATTCGTCCCATTGCCTCTTGAAGCATTTGATCAAATCCTTCAATTCTGTCATCTCTTCATCTAAATACACATTGTGAATCTCTCTCAGTGTTGGAGGTTAATCCCCGTGCCAGACTTTTGAATATGGGAGATCATGCTCTGGTAATATGGATCTTGGGCTGTGTTTGCTCGAACCTTATGGAAGTTGAATAATTTCGAAGTTGTCTTCCCAATATCTCGCTTTTCTTTTGTATATGCATCGTCAATCCGTGTTTGTTTTGATGTTTGTGGATGTTAGGCTTCAGATCAATTTCAACAATATTTAGTGTAGACTTCCTACCAAGACCTCTCATAAAACCATGGAGTCTACCATGTCTCATGCTACTAGTTCGGCCTAATTGAGGAGGGAAAGTCAACTGCCTCATGCTAGCCTTCCTCTGGATTCTACTGCCACCACCATGCTCCAATTATGGGTCAAGTTGTCGATGCCTCATTGCTTTGTTGTACATATACTGATGCTCTAATGATGCACGAATACCAACTGTGAGATCCGAGTCGATTTCATCGCCGTGACCCTTGTATTCGTCATAAAGTGGTTCTTGCGTAGCCCTACATTATTCTTCCTCAGCTCGTCTTCTTTTTTATTGTATCTTCTTTTGCTTGTTGTAACTTGTTTTGAAATGATTTACGAACCTCCGTTGGAACCTTCTTGCATTTTACAATATCGGGATATCCGTCAGCTAAATACATCTTCACCCGAGTTATTCCTCCATTCTTGCCATTGTAGTCACAATAAATACATTGCCAATGATAACGATTCTCATCCATCTTTTGGGTATAAGCCCATGTGTCTATATGGCTGCTCTTTTGGTAAATTTTCCTATCAAATTTAAACCAAATAAGCTATAAACATGTAAAGGACCCTAATAGGTATTAAAGACATTGAATTGATCCAATATTGATTAAATCATCGTTAAAACCACTAATTGTAGCATTAAATAATTATATTAAAATCCAATTAAACTTATTTTACCATCATAAACATATTAAACACATAAAAGATGCATTAAATATGTAATTTTGATCTATTATAGGTCAAATTACGATGAAATCATCATTAGATATAGTAATCACCAAGGTTTGTAATTTTGACCTATACTGCTTGGTACGGGCGGTACATATCGGTCCGTCTGGTTGTCGATACGCGGACCGCCCGCTACCGGGCGGTTCCGCCAAAATCGACCGTCGGCGGCCGATTTCGATTGTCGACGGCCGATTGAATGGAGAAATCGACCATCGGCGGTCGATTGAGCGAGAAAAAGGGAAGAAGAAGAAGAAGAAGAAGAAGAGGAAAAGAAGAAAAAAAAAAAGAGGAGAAGAAGAATACCTAGCGCCCGCGCGCCGTCGCCGCCTGCAGGTCGCGGCGCTTTTTCTCCCGCGCAGGGAGAAAGATCGAGGTGACGTTGCCTCGGCGAGGTCACCCCTTTTCTCTTTTTTTTTTAAATATTTTAATATATTAATATTATATTATATTTTAATATACCGGGCGGTATGCATTGTGCGTACCACCCGGCACCGGTATCATACCAGTACCGAGATGAACTTGGTACACCGGTACGAACTGATAAGTCAAACCTTGGTAATCACATTATTAACATATTTAATTATCCATTAATTACTTCTCGTTCAATACTATAAATATGTCAAGCACCCTAATAGGTATTAATGACATTGAATTGACACAATATCGATCAAATTTAGATTAAATCATCATTAAAACAACTAATCACCGCATTAAATAACTTTATTAATATATAATTAGACCTATTTTACTATCATAGATATGTTAAGTACGTAATTTTGATCCAATATATGTCAAATTATGATGAAATCATCATTAGATACACTAATCACACTATTAACATAGTAATTATTCACTAATTACTTTTATTTCAACACTATAAACATGTCAAACACCCTAATAGGTATTAAACATTTAATTGACTCAATGTCGATTAAATTTTAATTAAATCATCATTAAAATAACTAATCGCAGCATATAATTTTGTTAAAACATAATTAAACCTATTTAACCGTCATAAATATGTTAAACACATAAAAGAAGCATTAAATATATAATTTTGATCAAATATAGGTTAAATTATGATGAAATCATCATTAGACACACTAATCAAACTATTAACATAGTTAATTACCCACTAATTACTTCTCTTTCAACGCTAAAACATTTTAAATATTGTAATAGGTATTAAAAATATTGAATTGACCCAATATCGATCAAATTTCGATAAATCATCATTAAAATCACTAATCATTGCATTAAATAACTTTATTAAGACATAATTAAACCTATTTTACCATCACAAACACATGATCCAATACTTAATATGCATGAAATATAAAAAATTGTCCTATTAAGTGTCTAATTTCGAATAAAATAATATTAAACACACCAATTACAATATTAAATATCTTAATTACTTTTTTAATTAATACTATTCTACCATCAAAGCATATCAAACAAACATTAAGTCATACATCATATAGAATAGGTTTAATCATCTCATAAGTCAATAAAAATTTAGAAAGATAATTCATACCTCTTGATTAAATAGTTTTTCCTCTTAATCCTCCCAAATTAGCCTTTTAAATTTGATTCAATCTACAAATCGTTGTTTGTTGAGTTTAGGAGAGTTAAAATGAGAGAATAAGAGAGAATGTGAGGAAAAATGAGTTTGAGAGAGTTTAAGAGAGTGTGAGAATGAAATGAGTTGAAATAGGGGGAGGAAAGGGTTTAAAAACCCTTGAGTGCTCCAACAATCAAACTGACCGTTGGAGCATTGTTACCATTTAGTAATAGTTGGTTTCGATCGTTATCGTTCGGTATAGGGTGGTAATGATTGAAATTGACTGGTATCAGTCGGTACAGGTTGATAACGGTTGAAATTTTGATCGTTACCACTCGACGCATACCTGTATCGCCCGGTATGCGGCCAAAAGCCTTATATCGCCTAGTAGTAGGCGGTCAACGTGTCAGTCTATTGGGGACCGATATGTATCGCTTGTACCAGGTAGTATGGTATGGTTTTACAAGGCCTGCTCTCTTATAATCTAATTTAAGAAAGTTCATGTAGCTAGCCAAGGTAGTTGCGACCTAATGGCTTGTTGTTAATCATTTTTGTAGATTTTGGATGTTGCACTTCCTAGTACATATGTAGACTTTGAAACGTAGTACTGCAATTGGATTTTCTGAGGTTTCAAATCTTGATTGTATCAGGTGGTAACAAATTGGGTTGAGCCTTATTTTTTCTTAGTGCAATCACTATGCCTGAGCATTTTGCTTGCACTCTTCTACTTATAGATGCCTTTAAAGCACCCTTTTGCGGTATGAGTACATATAGCTACGACCTAGTCCTATCCACAGCTCAGTATACAAGCTGCAACTCACTTGTATAAAACAGAATCATTCGTAATTTTCGATCAGCCATATGGTGCAAGAGGAACATGTGATTTTGGAATAAGCTACTTATTATTTGTGTCAGTTTAATTTTTCCTATTAGCAGATGTAACCAAATGAATTTCTATCTGTTTTGGCGACATTGCAGGAGATCTTGTGTTTTCTTTAATTGATATTGTGAAGCATCTTTATATTGTATATTTTCTCAATTATGAGTAAAGATTAAAGCAGGACCATGCATCCTTGATTGTAGCTTAGCTATATTCAATGTATTGAAGTCAACTGAAACAAATTATGCTCAGCTGAGACAAACTTTAAACTTTAAGCCATATGCATTATTTGGATTAGTTTCCAATAAGTATGCAATCCTAATAAGAGAAATCTGAAGGTCCCTAACAATAGGATATTATTCTTGTTAGCTATTGTGCCTGAAGCAAGAGAGTCAGTTGTATCTTCTTTTCTAAAATGTGGATTACAAATGTATGATCTGCGTTCTTGACTGTGTTTTGTAATTTGTTTTATATGGGAATGTGCTTCTGTGCTCCATTATACTGCAATTTTGTCAATGTGTAATTAGCAGTGTGATATGTTGCTATTTAAGTATCTTCTTACATGTCTTTCAGAATTCTGAAGATATTGAGATTATGGATATCTCGGATCCAATGTTGATTGAAAAAATTAGTGAAGAGAGTATACAACTTTTCATGAGGTAAAAACTTTATTGTAGTTATAGATTATCTCAGTATTGATCTTTGGCATAGCCTAATAAATATCGTCTCTGTTTGAATTCTCATGGTGCTTAAGACTGGGTAGGCATGATCCAACTTTAGCATGTTTATTAACCTGGATTGTTATGCTTGTTTTTCCAGCTATTATGCTTGTATTAGGTAGCTGCAATGTTGTTCATATTATATGTAATGACGACACTTGTAGTAATTTTGACTCTTAATTTCACACAATGGCCTTACTGTTTGCTTTTTACAATTGTTTTACTTTTCCAAACATTTCTGATTTATCTTCTGATATCACACTTTTCCAAGCTAGGTCGAACCTGAGTCGAACCAAAACGCAGAACCAAGCACTCTTTGGTTCAATTGAACCTGGTAATCTCATGCTCGGTCACCTCAAATGCCCACGTGTGAGTCGTGCCCTGAACATAGAACTAAGTCTTTCCCTAGTGTTTCTGCATGGCGGGAGACTTCCTCCTATCAGTGAACAACAACAATAGTGGCGACGTCTTCCTCTAATGGCAACGGGGATGTCTTCCTCCAGTGGCAGCGTCAACGTCTTCCCTCAGTGACTGCGGCAATGTCTTCCTCCGATAGCAGCAGTGGCAACTTCTTCCCCTCCATGTATATCTCTCTCTTTCTCCTCGATCCTCCCTCCTACCTTTGCCTCATTCACTGCAACCCTCCATCCCCTCCAAGGTACTTGCAATGAAGGCATCAATATGGTGATGCTCCAAGTGATGAGCTTGCTACCATGTCCAATTGGAAGTTTGCTGCTCTAAGCCATTTTCCAGCAAAAGAATTTCCTGATTTGTGGAGATTATTTCCTCTTTTGTGGGGAAATTACTTTTTTGTATGGAAGATATTATTTTCTTGATTCCAAGGAGATTATCTTCTTGATTATATAAATATTAGTTTTCTATTCTTTTAGAAGATTAGTTTCCTTTTATATGATTTAGTTTTTTATTCGTCAAAATTGTACCCCAATAAAATCCATTGGCTCTCTTAATTGAAAGCAAGGTCTATCGTTTTGCATTGTACTGCACGATACGGGCGGTACATACCAGTTCGCCAGCAGATTGATACGTGGATCGCTCGCTACTGGGTGGTACCTTTGACGTAGTCTCGTATCGGACGATACGAGGCTATTTGTGCTTCGTTATCGCTGAAATAGGTCGGTAACTTACGATCTCGACCATTGCCGCCCGCTATCAAGCAATATCAGCCTTGTTGCGGCTTGGCTGTGGCTGGAAATTGGGAGAAGTAGAGGGAGAAGAAGCAAGGAAGAAGAAAGAGTAAGAGGGAGAAGAAGGGGGAGACGTATGCTGTCGGAGAACCTTGGGACGATGCCGTGGATAAGGAGAACCTCGCAGGCGGCGACTTCTTCGTTGCGGTCTTCTCCTTGTCGCTTTCTCATCTGAGGTGACGAGAAAAAGAGGAGGCCTCGCCGATGTCATCAAGGCTTCTCCTAATTGGCGATGTCGCCTCTTTATTTTATTTTTTTATGTTATATATATATATAATATATATATATATATATCATAACAAATAAAAAAAGGTGTACTATACCGTACCAAGCAGAGCTCGGTATGCCGGTATCGTACGAAATTGCGAACCTTGATAGAAAGTATTAAAGAGACTTCCTTTCTACATGGTATCATAGCCTACTGGATACAAGGCCAAAAGCTCTTTCGTTTCTTTGTTGCTCGAAGATCTCTCTTTCTTCCTCGTGTCTTCTCCAATCCGAACCTCTGTTAGTTCTATCCTCGACCAAACCATGTCTCAACCATTCCCTAGTGAACTGAAAGCATATCCCTTCTTTAGATTCAATGGTCGAAACTATTTTGTATTGTCTCAACTCCTGTCCACTTTTCCGAAAGGAAAAGGAAAATGAAGGCACTTAGTTGGACCGATACCAAGCAAAGATGACCGAAGTTTGCTACTTGGGACAAAGAAGATTCGTTGATCATGACATGGCGTTAGAATTCAATGCACTAGAGATAAGCCAAACGTTCATGTCTCTATCTACAGCAAAGGAGATTTGAGAGGCACCATCTACAAGATTAAAACCAAGATTCATTCCACAAACAAGGTACTTTATTTTTAATGGAGTGCTACAATATTCTGGAAGGATTCTTGCTTGGACTTGATTATTACCAAAATGTTAAGATGAAGTGTAGTGAAGATGTTGCTATTTGTTACTAATGATTGTTGAAAGTGGAAGGATCTTTGAAATTTTAGCTGAACCTAACATGGAATATGATGAATTACCTATTCATGTATTTCAAAAAGACCTACCATGTCTAGATGAAGTCTTTCAATGATTCGGGCCGAGGAATGAAGGAGGAAGTGATGTTAGACAATCCATCAATTGAAAGTTGCTACAATCAAGAACTACACCAAAGTTTTGCACTTACTACAATCAAGAGCCATCTGAACACTCATGGTGGCCCAGCCTCTAAGATTGATTGATCCTGAAAAAGGTGAACCATCTAAAACGCCAAGCAACAAAGATGATCTTTGGTGTACTTATTGCAAAGATGATCAGCCTCTAAGATTGATTCGGGAGCCACTGACCATATGACCAACTCATTAACCACTTTCTATCCTATAGCCCATGTAAACAAAAAAATTAAAAAGTAGTTTTATCCTATATCCCATGAAAACTGAAAAATTAAAGTAGTGGATTGTAGATTAGCCACTGTGGCAGTCCAAGACAATTCCACTAACACCCTCCGTTTTCTTAAAGTTTATATTGCATGCACCTAGTCTTATAAGCCTTTTGTCACTTCATCTTATAAGGCCGTACCGCTGGTGTTTTTGTTTTTTTAATATATATTTATATTATATTAATATTATATTATATTATAAAAAAAATTAAATTATATTATAATGTACCGAGGCAGTATACACTGTGCATAGCATCTGGTACTGGGTACCATACCATACCAAGAAAATTTTCGTACACCGGTATAAACCGATATGATGAACCTTGATTTTAACCATGCTTTATCCTCTTATCTAAATATTGAAGGAATAATACATCAATCATTGATACTCCACAACAAAATGATGTTGAAGCAAAGAATCATCATATTGTTTGAGGTAACACATCCATTACTATTCCAAAAAAGGATGCCTAAGATGGACTGGGAAGTAGTATTAATTACTACTTATAAATCGATTACCTTTGAAAGTTTTAGAAAATAAAGCTCCATTTTAAACCTAATTTCATGGTTTTAGTCACATCCCACCAAAGATTTTTGGTTCTCTTTTGTTAATATTTATTCGCAACATCATTGTTAACTTGATTCTTGAACTCTTAAATGTGTATTCCTTAGTTATTCCTCCACACAGAAAGGATATAAGTGTTATGATCCTACTTCAAAAAAAAAATTCACTTCAATGGATGTTACTTACACTATCAATCAATATTTTTTTATAAATTCTTCTTGTGAAGATGAATTTTTGAGTTCTGAACTTTTTGATCTTGATCTTCTTACATCAGATACTACTAGCCTTTCCATAGTTCCAACAACTATATCAAAATCTAATATCATGAATGAGTATAACATAAATGGTGTTATTACTTCAGAGGACCTAATCCTGAACCCGAGCATGACCAAGGAGCCAAGCCTGTAAAAGGTATTGAATTTAATTCTAGTTCTACTCTATCTTTATCCACTTCAGAACCCATGGAACCCAAACAAAATAGTCAATTCCTGGAGTTTAAAGACCTAAATCTACCTATTGCCACAAGGATGGGAACAAGAAAATGCACTCAACATCCTATGTCCAACTATATGTCATTTGATTAAACTGTCTCCCACACACAGATTTCCTTACTCATCTATGCCCATTTGAAATTCCAAAAACAGTCCAAGAGGCATTTAGAGATGAGAATTGGAGAAAAGCCATAATGGAAGAGACAGAGTGCATTAGAAAAAAAAATAGAACATAGGAAATTGATGAACTTCCTGAAGGAAAGAAACTAGAAAGAAACCGGTCAGATGTAAGTGGTATTCACTATAAAATATAAATTTATGGTACTTTCAGAAGGTATAAGGCTAGGCTTGTGGACTTGTACCCCAAATACGGGATAGATTATCAAGAAACCATTGCTTCAATTGCAAAAATGAATATCATATGTGCATTGCTTACTATCTTTATCAGCGAATTTTGAGGATGAAGTCTATATGGAGGCATCTCTAGGATTTGATAAAAGATTTAAAAATAATAGTGTCTGCAAATTGAAAAAGGCATTATAGAGACTAAAACAATTTCCCAAAGCATGGTTTGGTAGATTCACAAAGACAATGAATGATATGAAGTTTCGACAAAGTCAAGGTGATCATACTCATTTATTAAATGGCCACTCCTTTTTAGGTATTGAGGTAGCTCACTCCTAGAGAGGAATTTTTATTTCTCAACAAAAATATATCATTGATTTTTTAAAAGAGGCAGGAATGCTTGGATAGAAACCAACTGATACACCTATTGAACAAAATCACAAGTTGGGAGACAGAGAATACATGATAGTAAATACAGGAGATTTTAAAGGCTTGTTGGGAACTCATCTATTTATCTCATACAAGACCGAGTATTGCCTATGCAATGAGTGATGTGGGACCAATCTAGTCTATTGTTTTTTTAAATAAATTTGATTATTTAAGCTCATACAAGGCTTCTTTCCTAAGTTATCACATGGCAACATCTAGAATAATTCTAATTAAATTTCCTACTTTACTCAAGGAACAAAAAAATAAGTAAATGTAGAAAAATACAAGAAATCAAATTCATTCTCAACTGAAGATTGCAAATCTTGAATGAAGATTCATTTCTACATAAATAAAAGTTTATCAATCAAGAATTTTATCAATAGACGAAGATTATTCTTCAAATTCAGAATTATTGCCTTTTAAAAAAAAACATATTATATATTTGATTTGATACCATTATACTAATTCTTATTTTTGTATTTTATTTTTATACTTGAACCTATAAAAAGGGGCTAGAACATTGTAATATAGGGATCATAAGATGAATCACTAAATTGAGTTCTTTTCCCTCCTTGTGTGTTAGTGGTGCGAGGGCTTTTTCCGATGAATAATTTCATCGTCCACAATATAAGACGTGTGAAGGTACGAGGTCTACAACCTGAGAGTTTTCTCCTTATGCCAGAGCGAGTCTGACAGTTATCCAAATATTTTCTTATTATTTTTTAGTTATTATCTTTCGGTACTTTTTCAACTTTTTTTATTATTAAGTGAAAATTTTGCTACACTCGTCTTACATCAGTGAATGTAGTATGACAATTCATACATTTTCCTAAAGAGGTTCATTTGGTGGTCATTCGTAGAATTCTTTGATATTTGAAGTCCACTCCAGGAAAAGGCATATTATTTAGAAGAAAATGAATAGTTGAGTGTAGAAACCTACATCGATTGGATTGGATCAGTAGTTGATCAAAGATCAACCTCTGGTTATTGTACCATCTTAGGAGGGAACTTGGTGACATGGAGAGGCAAGAAGCAATCATTAGTTGCTCGATCTATAGCAGAGGCACAATTCAGAGCCATGACACATGGTATCTGTAAGTTATTGTGATTGAAAATAATCCTCGATGATTAGGAGTAAGATAGGAAGGAAATATGAAACTATATTGTGATAATAAGTCAGCTATCGGCATCGCTTATAATCTAGTTCAACATGATCGAACAGAACATGTTGAAGTGGATTCAACATTTTATTCAAGAAAAGTTAGATGATGGATTGATCTGTATTTCTATCCACAAGTAGACAACCTTCTGATATCCTCACTAAAGAACTTCCAAGTTGTTCCTTTCAAGATATTATTGGCAAGCTGGGAATGGAAAAATATTTACTCACCAGCTTGAGGAGGGAGTGTTGATTCGTGGAGATTGTTTCCTCTTTCGTTAGGAAATTACTTTCTCGATTTTGAAAATATTATTATTTTTAATTCCAAGGAGAGTATCTTTTCAAATCAGAAAATATTAGTTTCCTATTTTTTTTTCAAGAGATTAGTTTCATGATTTTGTATGATTTAGTTTCTTTGTTCATCAAATTTATACCCTAGAATTTCTGTTGGCTCTCTTAATCGAAAGTATCAAAGGAGTATTCCTTTCTACAGAATTATTAACATATGATCCGATCTGCATATCATAACATTCATGTTTGTTTCAAATATAATGCTATATCTGTAACAATCCACCCTAAATTTGTAAAGATCTAATCTGGATACAAACTGATCTAGGCTAGATTTGCCAAGATATAGTATAAATCTACAAAGATGTAACCCAGATCCATTTGGTTGTCTAGCCTAGAAATTGGCTAGATCAACATGGTAACACCCTTGTTTTGACCTTCGACTGCTCGAAGTGTGATAGTGCAAGTCTCGAGTTTTTCCTTGATCGATAAATACTGACTAATACACCTGTCCCTTGTTAAAAGTCATTATGGATCTGATTGTATATTATCACTTAGGCTTAAATATCTTTGTGTCATTGTTCTCAACTCATCAAGTTAATGAATCAGTTTATCTGATGGGCTGGATTGTGACATAACTCAATATTATAATTTGTCATTACAAAACTCTAGTGTTTAGTGAGCAAAAGATGGGAATGGTGTAAGATTAGTTAAATTACAAAGGGATAATTTATATCACTTAGAAAGATATAACAATGTTTTTTCTTTTCTATATGTTGATTAAGAACCCCGAAGTATTGTCCTTACAGTGAAAATTTTCTTTTGGAAAATTAGAGGGCAATGGGTCTCTACCAGTAGAGCACTGGACCATACTGATGGACTGATGTGCAGAAGGAAGTTAGTCTACAATCCAGTAGAGCATACTGGGTAGTCGACAGGTAAATCGTACCGAGTCATGACAGATTATTATTATGGTCACTTTTCCCAGTTAGCTAACTTGTACTCGACCAGGCAAGGATTGCCATATACACATTACCAAGCATATCTTACATTTTGGTGAATCAAATTTATTCTCTGATCAGTTAAAAACTTTTAAATTAAGGTGTCAAGGTGTTTGGTGAATCTGTGTGACCCCCTTTTCTCATGCCAATTAAGCATTCAAATATTATTGTTTAGTATATCTTGGAATTAATACTATAGATAGCCTTCAATGATACTCAATTTGAACTCAACTTTTGAAGTGCTTGATAGCATAAAGTTCATTGAGCTGCATCCTTCAAATCATCATCATTCATATCTTCCTGTAGTTCTTGGTTGGCTTGTATTCCAGTTCATTCACATTCAAGATAGGCCAAAGATGATGCAATTATGATGCTCTAAGTCATCAACAGTTACTAGCTATCACCGATAGTGTGATCATTGAGGACTTCAATTCCACCCAGACCGGTTCATACTGATCCTTATTTACTGATCCATGTATGGATAGAGAGATGGACTACGCCATTTTGAGCAGTCTAGTCCAGTTTTCCTTTTTCTTTAATGATGTTTTGCCCCTTATTGCTTTAAAAGATCCTAATCCTCTACTTTTTAGGACTCGCTACTCCTTGCAAGTTGACTCTCTGTCCACTTGTCACCCGTTGGTCACCATTTCACACTTCTATTCTTCGCCTCCACCTCCACTGCCTCCTCTACTCCTCTCCTACTCCTTCCCTCTTCCTCTGTCAAGATGGTTTTGTCATCATATAAAGTAAAATACTATTTTGTCTATACCTTAGCAATACATAGAAGATGATCAATAATACTTGCAAGTTACTATCAATCTTCTGTATTTGGTATGGTGTAAATGTGGGAAAAGGTTTGTTTAAAATTGGACCTCCATTATTTGGCTCCATGAGAGTTGTACTAATAGCAAGTCACATTTCCAAAAAAGAGACTTTGTTGGAATCTGACTTCTGCTGGGAGGTCTTGAACTCTTAAAAACTAACACAGGTAAACATTATTACGTGTTTTTTTTCTCTTTTTCCTTCTGTGGAGTATTTTCATTGAGGTTATCAAGGGTAGGACGCTGTAAATCCGTCCCAGAAATTGTAGTTTGAATTGGATTTTTTTTTTATTTCATCTTGGACTGCCTTCTTCATCTTTTAACGTACAAAACAAGTAAAACTATTCCAGGCATTTCCCACATTTTCAGGACCAAATGTGCTCTTTGGGGTTGTTCTAATAACATCATAGGCTGAAAAATTATGCCTCCTAAATGTATCATTAGATTTATGCTCTCAGTTTCTGAACTTTATTTATGTACTTCCGCAAAACTTCTTGCATAATAGTCAGTTTCTGAACTTTATTTATGTACTTCCGCAAACTGTCGGCAAGTTGATTTGAAATATACAAGGCACTTTTGCTAGAATTTCCTGTTGTCCACATATGCTTGATATTCATCCCATCGTGCTTGTTTGCCTTTTCTGACCCTTGTTCTTTTCTTTCTGTGGTAGCTTTGGACTTTAGTTTCTGCCTATAAAATAATATTTTTGTGACCATTACATGTAAATATGGTGCTACCAGTTTTTAGATTAGTAGTTGAATTCAGTCTGAAAGAAGACACCATGAGTTGACTGCTTTATTGTACATTTTGCTTATTCAAATGATGAAATTACATAAATTTTGTGGTGTATTTAAAGACTTTATCCTTGGCATTTAATGAAATTTTAAGTTGGTGTTGAAATAAACAGGCGGGCAGAACTCCAGCTAAAGACAGCTCAGTTAAAGCAAACTGTAAGTGACTCGTTTCATGATATTTCTGTTACGGACCTGTTCATTAGAGGGTGCATCATATTGATCACCTTTAACTTTCATTCAACAACTCAAAGTTCCATTATTGGCTATTGTTTGTTTGTGCAGGTTGAGGAGTTGGAGCATGAACTGGAGGAAGCGAAAAGTAGGTATTCTCAGCTTGTTGCCGACTTGGAAACCCAAAGAACGCAGCAGGTTAAGAAGTAGCATGGAATTACAGCGGTTCTCATGTCCAATCAAATCAGTTGGTGTATTCTGATGTCCTAACAAAATTGATCGAATAACTAGATTGGATAAGTCAATGGTCTGGCTCTTTATTTCTTTTCACTCTGATCAACTGATCTGGTTCTGACAAGTATGATTTTATCTTTGACTTTTGAACTGTAACCAACATAACTAATTAGAAGAATAATCTCTAGTGTAGAATCTTATGGTAATCTTGATGTCTTGGGATTTCATTGGGTGATCAAAAGTTCCATTATTGATCCCATATATACTTGTCACATGATGGTCCTACTATCATTCAGTCATTAAATTTATGAACTATAGATTACTTTCAGCTTTAATTGAATGAATGAAGGAGTTAATCGCACTTTGAACTTGTAAGAAGATATTCTAAAAATCAGCCTAAATTTTCAGTAGTTTTTTAGAAAAAAAAAACTGCGCAACCATTTGGATGTCATCATAATTCAGTCTAAACTGTCTCCTAAATTGACACTAAATGATTAAAAGCCACAGAAATTTAACAAATTCATCCACTGAAAATTTGCATTTGAAAACGTATATATTTCTTTGCGTCATTTTACTATTCAGAATTGCTGACTCACAAAACTTCCAAGCACTATGGAAAGTTTTTTCGAGCATTCAGACACCAAATATTTATAGCTTCTTCTAACATCTTTCATTTTGTCACAGGGCGTGCTTTCAAGTAAAGACATTGTTCTGCGATTTTGACGCAGTAGCGAACCCCATTTTGTGTTCCGATGGAAGCTTTTAAACCCAGAAGCTGATTCTAAAAAAAAAATTAGATCAAAACCAATTTGAACAAGAAAACAGCGTCTACCCACCCAATTATATTATCACCAGACATTTGAATTGTATTTGCGAATCATTTCAAACATACAGCAATCATGAGGCATTTCAAAACAATATTTCCAAAAGGTTCTGTAATATTTTTATGCAATAAAACATTTTGAAAGTCAGTAAATATTCCAAATAGTCTTTGCAAATCATATATTTTTTAATTTTACAAATACTCATAATTAATCTCAAACGGGCTAGAGGAACTATAAGATGTTTACCTTGATTATGGATAATCAGAATATATATTAGTAATCATACAATAATTTTGAGTCGAATATGTGCTCTAATTGACACGAAACAAAATTTATTTATTTGTTTCTATTCTTTCCTTATTTCTGTTTTTTTGAACACTTTTGTGACCACTCCTTTTTCCAACCTTTTTTTTTTCTTTTCCTTTTTGCTCTTCCTCCTTTCGGTATATATTTCTTTTACTTCTAAGCAAGATGGCCAAAATTGATGAGCAGCAACAAAAAATAAAATCAATGGTTGAGCCATGGAACAGAAGGATTTTTCTTTTATTCTTTTTTTTTATATTTTCCCCAATTATCTAGGTTGCTGCCGCAAGCCATTCTTAAGACACATGCCACAGATCCTTTCTTCTTATTTTACTTTTCATTCTATAATATTAACATTTCAAATTCTTGAAAAAATATATATATCCTTTGTTACATCATTCCAAATCTAAATTCAATTTACAATAAGAAATTTTCAAATAACTCAAAATCATGATTTATGAATATAAATCTAAACAAAATATTTATTAAGTTGTAGATTATCAAAAACACAAGCCGTCCATCAACTCCTATATTTTTAGTATAAACTTATTTTCTACATGATTTGGTTGATAAACAAAAATATTAAGAAGCTGAAACTTATCTAAAATAAAAACTTGTGAAAACGATCCTAATTCTTCAAAGTTGTTACTGTTTCCTAGTGTATTATTATTCCTTGTCCGAGTTAGCACCCTTTTTTTTTTTTTTTTTAGGTACGAGATAAAGAGTCCCTCTAAGAGTTATTTAAATACTATGCTTCATTACAAACCCTATGCTTCCTTCTTGTACAAAAATCTATTTTCTATTACGAACTCCGCTTTCTACGAACAAGTCAATTTGGAGTATTATAACTTTTAAATAGCAAAATATTTTGTAATCCAATAAGTGAGTCAAATAGTATGTTCAAGTCATTACTACTGTGGAAACAAGTTTGGCGGAGGCATTGGGTCATTACATTTTGTTGTATATCTGTAATATCAATAAGCAATAAAAAAATCTTCATATTTTTCTAAATCATACAAGGTATATAAGTTAATAATCAAGTATAAATGTCAAATTTTAAATGCTAATGTCTTACAGAATAGTTTACTCCCAATATATAAACCATTATTAAATTCTTAATTTTCTTCCTTGCTTTCCATTGGTTTCTCCAAAAAAAATTCGAATAAGAAGTAACTTTCCGGTTTCCTATTTTTTTATTTTAGAAACGTTTCTTTTTTTTTTCTTCTCCATCTCAAACCTTTTTTTTTTTCATTAAGCTAAATATTTAGCAATAATATAATATCATCAAACATCATACTAAATCAAGAAAATGAAAACGAATAAAAAATTGTAATCCTTCATTTTGTGATGCTTAGTAAGACTTGATACCTCAAGTCTTTCTTTTGGCTTAATTTGAAGGTAGGTTAGTGTTCTCAACTATGAAATGTCATTCTCTATCACCTATTCGAGCTACTACAACAACACTGATAAGTCCCAAAACGACGAGTTGGAGTTTGCTCCATACAAACTCCAAACCTCATATAATAATTTTAAAAATCATTTTTATTTTAAATAATTAGTTTATTTTTTTTAACTAGAACCAAATTTAACAGGTTGTTTTATTTTTTCAAGAATAATTAGATTATTTTACGGGAAAAACTTCACTATTATATTTTACCAAGTGGCACCTCTCATTCGTTTTTACCTAAGATGTTTTTTTTGTTTAATAAATGATAAAAAAATTTGTGAACCAAACCCAATAAAATTAGTAGTATTTAAACCATTCGAAACTGAGTCAATTTTAAACGAATTGAATTAAGTCGGTCTAATTTTGAACCGTTCGAGATTGAACAGATAAGTTTTATGATCGATTGTAACTTAGTTTAATTTTGAGTATAACTTGTTCAACTTTCATTTAATCAACCCAAACTTTTATATAGTGATTTACGACAGCATGATTCGGATGAGAAGATGGAAGCAAAAGGGAGAAGAGGAGACAACAAAAAAAAGAAGAAGGCAAAGGTGAGGAGGAGACGACAACGAAAGAGGGGGAAAAAAAGGTGAAGGATAAGACGAGGAAAGGAAGGAGGAAAGATAGGTTAGGAGTTTAAAATTTTTGTCCTATAAATTAGATCGAACCGGTTCAACGAAAAGAAAAAAAGGATTAGCGTGCTTCTTCCTTTATTATAATGTCATTGAAATAAGAAAAAAGGGATGTCCAAGTATAAAAATAATGGGAGATCCCATTCGATAAAAAGTCAATAGCGAGAGTTTTTTTTTTTTTGATAAATTATCCAATGAGACTTTCTAGAAAAAATCACAAGTTTTGAGTTCTTCCTAAATAATATCCTGCATGTACAAGATAGCTAAAGAGAGTTCCATCTTTCTAAAATAAAAATACTCTCACTAATAGTTAATAGTTTTAATTTTTGAAATTCATGTTGAAACCCAATCATAACAAATCAATCAAACTATTTTAGTGCTAAATCAAACTGGTTTTTGGTTCAATCGAACCGATTTTAGTGTTTGTGGGCATGGTGATAGTGTTTTGTTTTTTTTTTGTTGTTGTTGTTTTTACTAAACAACTTACATTGCAAAACTATTTAAAAATATTATAACCCTATTTTAATTAATTTAAAAATTCTAACAAAACTTAATTATCAATCTTAGTGTTTTGTTTTAAAGCTTCATAAAATAGTTTGATTTTTACAAAAGGAAGATATATATCACTCAGAGGAGATGATGATATTGAAAAGTTTTCCGGGGCAATTATCATTCCACAAAAGACATCACAAAGTTAGTAACCCAAATTTATGTCTCAACTCAAAAATAAAATAGTCAGCAGAAGTTTGATATCACAGAAAACATTCACACATGGAGGTTCACAAACATCAATCAAATCAACATCTGTGCATCCGTTTCAATCAGCACCTTCTCCTAACGCGACCTCTTCCGCCTATAGGTAGTTTTAGAGAAGTTTCTTTTGCAGTGGATACCTGAATTCCAAGTATGGCTCGTAATAATCTATCCTCTGGAGCATACGATGATTCGTTTGCTGTCTGAGGTGTTAATTTACCTACTAAAATATCACCTGTTTCTACCCAAAGATCCCAGCATCACAACTCCATTTCTGTCTAAATTGCGGAGTAAATGAGCCTCTAGATGTGATATTTCCTCCCTTTTTGAAGAGCAAGAGGTTTGCAAGTTACAGGTTTCTATTAGAGTTTAAAGCCATAACCAACATCAGTGATAACACTTTCACTATTTCTACTAATAATGAACCCAATACCTCCCTCCATCATCGTTGGTTTCATAACACCATCAGCCATCCCCATTTAATTTATACCAACCAGGCTGCAGGCTCCGGAGCAGACCAAGAGATCCTATGCAGCCGAAAACAATACTGTAGAAATAAATAGTTCCTACCATCTCCTTCTTTGAGCCATAAATCATTTTGTCAATTATCCATATATTTGAAGTAAATATTAAACTACAATTTTATTTGTGTCCAGATCCAAGAGGAAAAAAAATCACATTTGAAGAAAATGTGATTACTTGAATCCTCATCACTTACATAGAGGTAATGTTAATACCAGCAAGCCTAACTGAGGTGTTGTTGGATGAGTTTCCAATAGAATCTTTGGAGTTTTGGAATGGTTGGATTTTTTTTCTAAGGTCATGTCAATCATCCCAAATCACATCAGGATCATGGCACAACCTATGAAGCAAAATATAAGCATACCATGAAGAAATTAATTCTTTGGAATTAGGCTTTCAAATCCATATATCTACATAGGGATCCCTAGCAATGTCAATCTCTAGGATTTGCTCAACTAAAGATGGACCACAAACCTAAAGAAGTTTATCTATTTTCCAACCACCATTGGAAAAGAATTCAGCAAGAGTAGATGTATGTTAGTTAGGATCACTCTAAGGTGGGATTATAGCAAGAGAACCAAAAAACCAATTAGTGGTAAGAAAATTAGTAGAAGAACCATCACCTATGGTTTTTTTAAACTCCAATAGTGTTTTGGTTATGGCATTATTACTACACCAGAGGGAGGGAAAGGAGATGTTCCAAAAGTTTACATCCCCATATTTAGACCTAACAATACAAATCCAAATTCCAGAGGGAGAAATTTGATAGGAATTCAGCAGGGTTAAATCCTAATTTTTCTAAGAATTAATCAATAAAACCCTGTTAGATTATAATAAACTCACTCCAAGTTTATAAAGGAGTATGACTAGAGTTTACATTAGCTCTTAAGGCTTAGTGGCTACCACCTCCCTTACTGGGTTGGTCAGTCAGGGTTTCCCCCTGCTTAGGTCGGCTATAGAGCCAACTTAGCCGCCCCTTGTTCCTATTAAGGCAGGTCGGCTATAGGAGGGGCAAATGGATAATTTTACTTAAGCAAGCACCCCCTTAGGCTAGGGTTTTGATCTCTATTTAAATATGTAGCCGCCCCCCCTCTTGACGCAAGCAATTATCAATTTTATTTTAACCTAGTGCCGAGTCTAGGAGGGAGGAACCCCTATAGTGTTCCAAGGGTTGATCCCCCTCAAGGATCAAAATCTATAGAGCTCATTTTGGGGTTCTATCATCTGGTATCAGAGCAGCGAACTTGCTGCCCCTGTAGCCATCATCCACACCTCCACCTTCCTAAGCAATTCCCACAATTGCTTTTGACGTCGCCTCCATCGTCACCCACTAAGCCGCAGATCCATCAATCTGCAGTTCCTCTACATCAACGTCAAAGATCTAGTAAAAACTTTAAAGCCCACACCTCTTGCTACTGCTATTCTTCTATCTTATACATGGGAGAAGTTTTTTCAAAATTTTCTTGCTGCAAAATTTTATGTCACAAACGTTATCATCGTTGCGAAGGCGAAATGCTGCAGAAATTTTCAACTGATTGTTGCTTCTTGGAACTGAACTTTTAATCATCCTTTTTGGCTGAAACTTTTTTAAAATTTTGTAGATCATCTTAGCTTTCATCTAAGACTGATCTCATAAAAAAACTCCTTCTGTATCCGGACTTATAGGCTGCGATTCTTCATCGCGCAGTGCTAAAATTTTATGATGGATAATCTGCCTTCCATTTATTGGCCTCTTGAAACCAAACTTTTGTTCATCCTTTTTGGCCGAAATTTTTATACAATTCGAAAGATCAACTTGGCTTTTATCTGGGATTGATTTCTAGAAAAAAAAATTTCTGGAACCAGTTTTCTTGTGTAATCTTTCACCAGCATGCAGTTCTAGAATTTTTACGACGAAGGATCTACCTTTCATCTTTTGCCCTATTTCCCTACTGTTATGCTGCCAAAATTTCGCCAAACTTTTTACTGGTATTCCCAACATCTAAACGAAGGGTTTCTATATAATTTCCTTGAATTTTCCTTTGGAAATTATGTCAAGAAGTCATTGTTTCTCTGACGTAAATCTATTCGGCAGGACTGCACATCGCCACATTTTTTTTGTCAAATTCTATCAGATTTAAGTGCTATTTTTTATGGGATTTCAGACTCTCTTTTCCTCATCACCAAACCCTACCATACTTACCAAAAATCCTTCAAAACCCTACCCTAAATCGAAACCAAACAGCCACCCAAATGAGCCCTAACCGCAGCCTACTTCCTTATCGATCCACTTACCTTTTCAGCCAACTTTCCTTACCGATACACCTACCTTTGCTACCATCTATCCCAGATCTAAAATCTATTTCCCTAACCTTCATCTACTGCTATCACAGCCCTAAAACTATACCAATTTGCAGCCTAAACTTCACAAAACCGTAGCCCCAAATCGTGCCCAAAACAGCCACAAACCGTACCAAAAAACCGAAGCCTTCGGTCCACCAATCTTTCAGCCACCCAATCTCCCTTATCCCTTCAACCATAGCACGTATCTTTCACTGCCCAACGCTGCCAACAGTGACCTCTTGCTGCCATCCTCGTTGATCGCAGCCAGCAGTGATCCTTGCGGCAAAAAGCTACAGCAACGATCTTTCGCTGCAATTTGTTTACATCGCAGCCCGCAACAATTGTTCACTGCCAACTATCTTGATCACGACCAACAACAAATTGAACACAACAGTCGTCTCGCACTCCATACCGCTGCTACCCTCCTCCGCAACAGCCGTGTACATCGTTGCCCCATCTTCCTCCTATTGCAACCGCACCCTTGCTGCAACTGATGCCAGTTGTAGCCACGAAGTCGCAGCGCAGTTGCAACCGACGTTACTGCTATCCTCTTCTTCCTCCACCATCACTGCTACCCTTGGCTGCCATCCTCCACTTGGAGACTTCACCCCCGCAGTCCTGACATTGCTGCCATTCACTGCCTTCAACCTGAAAATTGTAGCTATATTTTTAGTCGATTTATTTGACAGGTTGGAGATCCTTACATCATAACATCACTAGGCTTATTCAAAGCCAAATTAGAAGCTTTCGAGATACGTATGGATGCTAAATTATGCACTCTCTTCAAGGAGTTTAGATTGGGTCGATCACCAAGCCTAAGAAAATCATAACATGAAGCAAATTCTGATTGCAAAAAGAACCCATCAGAGATAAGAAGCGAGGATAACACATGGCAGCCCTACACCTCGACGACATCAATCTCCTTTGTACCTTAATCAAGATGCTCAGAGCATGAGAGCCACATCCCAACCAAAAGCATATAAACCTTCAGCACCAATCAATTACAAGAACCTTGATGAAGAACTAACGACGATCCATCAAACCTCTACCATCCAAGAGTACCAAATCAGGTTTGAAAGGTTAACTAATCAAACTCATGATTGGTCTAAAAAATAGATATTGAGGACTTTCATTGAGGGCTTGAAGCCGAAGATTTAAGAAGAAGTTAAAGCGCGACAACCATACACACTTAAGGCAGCCATCTCCTTCGCATGACTATATGAAGATAGGCTGAACCAAGATGCTCGGAGGACCAAAGCCGCCGCACGACCAGCAGCACAAAGACTCTCGGCCCCATCTACCACCAGTCGGTCACTTTAGTCGAAAAAGTTAACAAGAGAATAGTTTCATGACAGATCGGCAAAGGACCTATGTTGGCATTGTAATAAACTATGGAGCCGAGACCACCATTGTAAAAAAGAGAGACCTCTATTGGTTGAGCCCACTGAAGAATCTAAACTCAAAGATATGGCTCTCAAGTCCGAGGAGAAGGTTATGAAGGAAAAACCACAATCAGCCACCCGCATCTTTCATGCTCCACCACAGATATTGGACATTGATGGCTTCATCAAGCATCGGCCCGTCACCATCCTCGCCGACACCAAGAACTCCAACGACCTTATGAATGACAAAAGAAAATAGGTGACCTTATGTGGTATAGGAGAGAACAAAGAAAAGATGATCTCGACATAATGCTTGGAGAAGCTCGCTGAAATCTCAGGCACATCCGCTGAACCGAGCCGATTCCTTCCTATCAGACTGCACGACTCCCGTATGTTGGTCTTACAAGGGGAACTACCAGCACATATTCGGCCATATTGCTGTCCATATTTTCAGATGACCGAAACTAAAAAGATCGTCCAGGCGACGCGAGAGATACGAATCATTCGACCACAACCTTCCCTTGCAATGACACTTTATCTCCAAAAACTTTGCCTCTTTGTCTGCAGGGATAAGCTATTCCTGAAGTGCCATATTCAGCTGAACCAGCTATGAGTTCTGATGCAGTGCTCCCTCATCTCAGGCTACTTCCATGACTTCACCGAGGAGCAGACCATAATGCTAAAAGTCTTCCTTGATGATGACCTCGGATCCACGGCCCACGATCACAAGAAGGAACAGGAGAAAGACATCCACATGACCCCCACAGCCATGATGTCATCTATATCGATGCTAGCATTACCTGAACGTGGTAATATGTTCGTACTTAGAGTAGACACATCCAGAGTTGGGATCAGCATCACCCTTATGCAAGATGGTCGACTCCTAATTCACACAGAGGCTTCCCCCACACTTCACACGAGATTTTTAAAGGGGATACTCATTGCCACCAAATTTAAAATTTGGCTGGATACAGGTCTATGACACGAAAGAGGAGTAAGCCCAAAAGAATTACAATTCATGCTCATGCCAGCACATGCAAAGAAGAAATGGCCTCCCGACAAACTTCAGAATGGACGAAAAATTAAAGATCAAGTTTTCTTACACCTCCAGCTCGATCAGCAGGAAACTCGAGCCTTAAGGAAGTGGTCTCCCTATTTCTTTTGGCCTTGCAAAATTAGGGACCACACTAGAGCCATAACCTAGAGATCAGATCCGTACACCAGATTAAGATTACAGTTGATCCATCGGGTATCCCACCTGAAATAGAAATTTAAAGAAGATAACTCAGCCCAAATCCTTCCAACTAACACCCCAGCTGATGAAGAGGCCAAAGTTCAGTTGATAATAGCATGGGAATCATATGAGGAGCTGAAGACCCGGTTCCCCGAGTTTGTAGAACCTCAGCCTTGAGGACAAGGCTGATTTTAAAAGGGCGGGTTTGATAGGACTCCAGTAGGGTTGAGTCCTAATCTCCCTAAGAAGTAGTCAATAAAACCCTGTTAGATTATAATAAACTCACTCCTATCTTATAAAAGAGTATGACTAGGGTTTAGATTAGCCCTTAAGGCTAGTGACTGCCACCTCCTTTACTGAGTTGGTCGGCCATGGTTTCCTCCTACTTAGGTCGGCTATAGAGCCAACCTAACCGCCCCTTGTTCTTATTAAGGCAGGTCAATTATAGGAGGGGCAAAAGGATAATTTTACTTAAGCAATCACCCCCTTAGGCTAGGGTTTTGATCCCTATTTAAAGGTGTAGTTGCCCCCCCTCTTGAAGCAAGTAATTATCAATTTTATTTCAACCTTGTGCCAGGTCTAGGAGGGAGGAACTCCTATAACGTTCCAAGGATTGATCCCCCTCAAGGATCAAAATCTATAGAGCCCATTCTGAGATTCTATCAGAATCATTGTTTAAATATTGTATGAGCCTTTTGCATTACAGGGAAAATTGGGTTATTTGATGATCATGAATCACCTTTGCTCTAAGAGAGAAGATGCATATCTTTAGAATTGGAAATTTTCTGCCAAAGGAGGTTTCTAATACACTGATCCAATTAGTTCATTATGATTTTTAGGAGCCAAGTGATACTTCAAATTTGAATTGGGATAAAGTTTAAGACAGATTTAATCACCACAACATGGTCAAGTTGAGAGAGAGAGAGTAGCTACACCAAGTCTCTCACAAACTTGAGAGATGGCATGATTACGAGGAGGAGGGGATCTTTTAGGAGCAGTTATGTACCAAGGTATCTAAAAGCATTTTTTTTTCTTTTAGGAGCAATAATGTCCAATGTTGTATGTTTAGGGAAGAAGATTTTAGACTTGTTAAGGTTGATTTTTTTGGTTAATGAATATTTCATATCGTTTGAAAACCTTAATGGCATTATCAAAAGATTGTTTGATAGCATAAAAGTAAAGCATGATATAATCAATATACCGATGATATATTTTAAATAAATTTTTAAAACATATTGAAGTAATTTATTTTCTTATAAGCTTTACTAAATAAATGAGATAAAAGTTGAACCACAAGAATATAGAGATAAGATGAAATAGGATTACGAACCCTGAGAATTATTTAGAAGAAATTTTATTAATCAGGCATGAAAGAAAGGGGAAGAAATAAGTATAATCCAGTTAATAAATTAAGCAGAAAAATTATTAAGATAAACAGTAGTAATAATGATTTTCCAAGCGATATAGTTGAAAGCTTTTTCTAAGTTGTTTTTTATAACTATATATAGATTCCTAATATTAAAATTATAAAATGAGTGAATAATCTATTGAACAACAAAAATATTGTTATGAATGCTTTCCCTTTGATAGAGGCAAATTGTCCTCAACCGATGAAGTCATTTAAAAAATGTTTGATTCCATTTACAAGCATTTTGGCGAATATCTAATATCTGTCTAAAAGTCCTTCACTTCAATATTCTTACAATTAGAGATAAAAACTAAAAACATTTATGTCTATTTCGTAGTGAGATATTGTTGGGTCCAGCGTAGATGGGTTTAGATTAGATATTTGAATATTTAGCTCAAATCTATTTTGTTAAAGAAAATAGAAAAAGGTGGAAAACCCTAACCTAAGAGAAAGAAAAGAGAAAGAGAGAAAGCTTGGCAAGAGGATCAAATGGTAAAACTTTATCAGTTTTGACCCAAATTTTATGTGAAGAATCCTTGCAACCAAATCTACAATCTTAACAGTATTGATCTGTGGTTTACCCTATCTATGATAGCTTTATGATATATCCACTTAGTGATTTTTGGTATTTACCTTTGTGAGATCCATATATTTTGATGATATTATGCTATTGGTGAACCAAGATATATGTTCTTGATGTCATTGTGATCCTTTAGTTATTTTAGAGAAGTCTCATTATAAACCTATTATCCTATTTGGTGATAGTGAAAGTTTAGGTAGACTACGGTCCTGTGATTTTTTCAGCATTAGGTTTTTTACATTAAAAATCGGGTGTCTCACTTTGTGGATGATTTATTATTTTGCTATCTATTTTGCTCTGATTAATATTTGTCTTTGGTAACAAGTTGGTAATTTTGGTGAGAATCCCATTTTGATACATAAAAAGGGAAAAATATTATTTCGCATTCAATAGGTTTTTTCCTAACAAGTGATATCAGAGCACAGGTTATTTGGTGTAATTTTTCCTTGTGTGATTGAAATGAAAGAGTCAGATAGTATAATTAAATTGAACTCATCAAACTATTCCACTTGGAGGCGTATGATGAAAGATTTGATCTATTGCAAAGATCTGTATAAGCCCATCAAAGTTAAAGCAAAACCTTCTACTATGGATGTTGAAGAATGAGAGGTACAACATAGAAAAGCTATTGCCTATATTAGAAGGTGGATGGATATAAATCTACATGAGCATATTTCTGATGAAACCAGAGCTGATGTTGTTTGGCAGAGGTTAGAAAATCTCTTTGTAAAGAAGATAGTGGGAAATAGAATTTCTCTCATCAGAAGGCTTGTCAATTTAAAGTATAAAACTGGTGATAATATTATTAAGCATATAAGCCTATTTCAGAGTCTTGCAAACAAGTTGGTTACTATGAAAATGAATATAGATGATGAGATGCAAGAATTGCTACTCCTCAGCTCTTTACCAAAAAGTTGGGAAGCATACGTGGTGACAATTTATAACTCAACGCTAGAGGGGACTCTAACTATATATATAGTTAAAGCCAGTTTGCTGAATAAAGATGTCAGAATGAAAGAACAAGGAGAATCTTCTTCTGGTACACTTGCTATTGAAAAATAAGAAAGACGTGGAAGAAATCATAGCAGAAATCCATATGGTTATAGAGGAAGATCTAAGTTTAGAAGAGATATCAAGTGTTTCCACTGCAACAAGTCGGGTCATATAAAGAAAAAGTATAGGTTCTGGAAGAGTGAACAAAATGAAAGAAAGAAAAATGAAAAAGAGACTAATACAATTGCTACTGAAGGTGATATTATTATTATTTGTGATGATGGATGTGTCAGTTTTGTATCTCAGGACAGTAACTGGATAATTGACTCTGGTGCTTCTTTTCATGTTACTTCTCATGATGATTTTTTCATATCTTACACTATTGGTGATTTTGGCAATGTCAAAATGGGAAACAGTGGTACATCTAAAATTATAGGTATTGGAGATATTTGCTTAGAGACCAATATCGAGAGCAAATTGATACTTAAAGATGTAAGACATATTCCAGATATTCATCTAACCGTGATATCTACAGGGAAACTTGTGCTGGTTATAGGTGCCCTGCAAGCCAATCACGTGAGTGATGACACATGTGACATGTTGTGTGATCTTTTTGCTTATGATTAATATTGACATATTCTCATATTATCTGTTACATATATATTGTGATGTCCTTGGTTCGATACAATGGGAGTCGAATCGTGATGAGATCACGATAATGAGATCGATTCACATTTAAACACAATCCTAAATAATCGCAGTCATAGGTTTCAATAGGGACATTGAGATAATCGGATAGATCGGTGTACTATATACCCATTCATATGATGGAGGCGGCTGATCTCATAGCCACTTGTGTGGAGACACTAAGGATATAGTATAGGTGCGTATTGGAGAATGAGTTTATTGATTAATCCGCTTATAGAATGTTGTATGATTAATGATACATAATGTCAGATAGTGATTCCATAGTTCTAGTTGTGTATCTGGTCCTTAGACTTAAGACACCAAGAATGCCTTGTATGAGTACTACTTTCTTTGACGTCAGACTCTTACGAAGGCAATTGAGTATCAATAGAGGATCATCCACTCTTGGTATCATGAGAGGAATATCTCATATGTGCTTGCTCAGACAAATCCCTAGCCGGGGTCATTCGGAAAGAGAGAAAGAGTTCTTCAAGAGAATCTGATTAGAGCGAGACTATGACAAATTTCGTATGTGATCTGACAGTACCATATCCAATATACGATCTCTGAGATATTAGTTGGATGAGAGATTATAGCACGGTAAATGTGGATAGACATGTCCAATGGATTTGATCCTCCCTGTACTATCTAGGGACTATGGTATAGTGGCATAGTACGTCCATAATCGATGAGTCGAGTGAATTATTATCGGGATAATAATTCACTATATCAGAAGGAGTTCTGATGGGAGTGACTCACAGCCAGCTCGGTATCGGGCCTAGAGGGTCACACACATATGGTAGATACTTCAGCGAATAGAGGATTGGATGAAGATCCAATTAGCCCTTATTCTCATTAGATGAGACTCTATGCTGATGAGCACCTTGATTAAGGCCCAATTAGAGGTCTAAGGAGATTATTGGATAGAGATCCAATAATACAAGGTTAGTGGATAATTGGATAGAGATCCAATACCCACTAAGGCAGGAGCCCTAGGGTTTTTTGGTGGCTCTCTATAAATAGGAGGGGAGACTCATGGTTGATAGGCTACAGCTTTAGCCACCACCACCTATTCTCCTCCCTCCCTCTGTGCAAGAGTTGCGAGATCAGATTGGAGGAGTTTCGCTGCAGAGATCCATCGTGTGGATACCGCTAGAGAGGAGGACACTTGACCTCCTTCATCTTCTCAATTCAGATCTGGAATACAGGGATATACGATCTCCTTAGGTAAAATCAATCTCTCACACATCGTAATTTTATCAGTTTTTATGTTTTTCTCGCAACCCCAATATTTTGCACAATGTTTGATCTGCGTGGGAAACAAGCTTTTGTTTTGATTTCCACTATGCATGTAATGCACCCGCTGAGGTTTTCCAACAATAGTATCAGAGCCAAGGTTTTCGTGTGAAAGATTGGTTTAAAACTACGTGTGATGAGATTGAATCACGTAGAATCGTTCTATGCGTTCTTGCTGCATTTTCGCAGCGAAGGCAGCCAGGAGGAGGGGCGGCCAACCACGGCCAGCCCCCATGCAGGTTCGGCCACCCATGGCCAGGTCGGCTGCAAGGGGCCGCCAGCTGCGACCAAGGCCCCCTGCAAAGGGGTGGCTAGCCACGGCCAAAGCCCCTTGCAGGGGCAGCCGCCAACATGCGCGGTCGCCCGCGGGCATGATTGGTGCCTGCGGGCTTAGGCAGCGCCCGTAGCCAGGCCGCAAGGGGCAGCCGCCCATGGCTAGGTCGCAGGGGGCGGCTGCCCGCTTCGAGGCCGCAAGGGGCAACCCCGTAGCCAGGGCTACCGCCTGCATGGGCGGCCGCTTCTGCAGGGGCAACGCCCGCCCGCGAGGTGCTGCCGAGGGCAGCAACGCTTGCCGCAGGGGCGGTTGCCCACGTCGACGGCGTGCAGCGCCGTCGCCTATGCAGGGCAGCGGTGGCGCAGTGACGATAAGGGAAGAATTCTTTTGAGAAAAGGATGATCATACCCCTCTGAATTAGGGAAATTCTGTGGATTGTCCTCGTGTATAAAATTTCTAAAATACCTTCAACGATTCTGGAATTCAAGGGAATGTCCTAGATCTAGAATTATAAAAATATCGTTGACAATTCTGAAAATTCTGAGTATGTCCTGATTTTAAAAAAAAATTAATTAAATAATTTAATTAATTATTATATATATCTAGTAATCCTACATATGATGTGATGTACATTTGATGTATGATGTGGATGGATGATCATGAGCCATATGTTATGATGTCTGTAATTATGATTATTATTATTATTGGGGCCTGCGAGCCTATATTTTTCTCGTTTATTGTTGGGCCTGTGTGCTTGTGCTTATTTGTAATTACATAGAGATGTACAGCGGGAACGTGGAGCTTGACAACGGGACCCATGATGTCGTGGTGGGAGATTACGACGCATGGTGATGCGACGATCCGACAGAACCGATAATGATGAGATCAACAATCACAAGGCATGGAGATACGTCAATGCATACTTAGATCTTATTATGAGTGATTAGGCCTATTGGCTCGGGCTTAATCATATTAGGTGACGGCTCATGATCATCCGGTGTGGCTTGCATATGTGAAGTGTTATACCCTATTAGATATGTATATATATATATATATATATATATATATATATATATATATATATATATATATATATATATATATATATATATATATATGTATGTATGTATATATATATATATTTACATATAATATATATATATTTTAAATATGTATGTGTGTGACAAGATATATTAAGAGACCGATAAAAAAAAATCTCACCTAAGATAATATTAAGTCGGTAAACGTAAGGCAATAAGATTGACCCACATGACCTTCCATCGTTATAGGAAGAAATTGAATCACGACACAGGTTGAGTTGGTCGAATCCCTCGAGGCTCACCTATCTATGTAATCGAGATCTTGCCTACGACATAGAGATGTCATTGGTGACCTGAGAACATGATATGCTTGGTCGAGTCCTTCGAGGGCATATCATCAAATCAGACTCATCTTGTAACGATGGTGATGACTTAACTGAACATCATGGTTGGTCGAGTCCCTCGAGACTATGATGATTCAGAGGCCGAACATGACAGGAATCACTAAGAGTTATGATTGGCAAGGGTTGCCTACCTTTTGGGCATAGTGTAATTGGTCGAGTCCCTTGAGGTTGCACTAAGACGCCAATTGGATCCCGATCCCCACTAGGTGTCACGTGATTCGCTAAGAAAATAATGGGAGTACATTAAGATAGAAGTCCATATCTTAATTAGTATTTTCTGTAAAATCTGTATGTTATTTAATTTACGCTATATCTTGTTTGTCGCTTGCAAAACCCCTACGTGGCATACTTGATGCCAACCGCCTCATTGGTCCATAAGCTCCGTAATTTGAGAATTGTTCTCACGAAAGGGAAAATCGTATATGTCCTTAATATGATTGTGGCCACGCTGGAGGAAAGGATAAGCGAGGATGAGATCGCTCACTTTGTGAAGTATATAGATAGTCTTAGAGGATAACATGTGCGTTGATCTTATACTTCAGTTCCTACCAGATTCCTTTTCTCACTTCATCATGAATTTTAACATGAGCAAGTTTGAGGTGACTCTCCCTGAGCTCCTCAATATGTTGAGGGAAGCTAAGAGTGCCATCAAGAAGGAGAAGTCAGTTCTCTATATTGGTGAGACCAAATAGAAAAGGAAGGCTAGCAAGACCCTTAAGAAGGGCAAGGGAAAAGAAAGACCAGGTAAGGCAAAGGTTGCTAAGAAATGCCCGGGAAAGGACAAAGGATCGTGCTTCCACTGTGGCCAAGACGGGCATTGAAAGTGGAATTATAAGGACTACCTTGCAGAGAAGGCGAGATAGAAGCTTGGAAAAGCTTTAGGTATATTCATGATCTGTCTTCACTTGTCAGATTTTTATGATAACACATGAGTATTGGATAACGGGAGTGTTTATCATATCAATAATTTGTTGCAGGTTCTGGCAAGAACTAGGAGATTGGCTAGAGGTGAGATGGACCTCAAGATGGGCAATGGAGCGAGAGTTGCTGTAGTTATTATTGGAGAGGTCACCCTACATCTGCCTGGTGGAGCTATTATTAGATTAGATGTATGTTATTTTGTTCCCTCTATTATCAAAAATATTATTTATATCTCTTGTTTGATAATTAGTGGATATAAATTAGTTTTTGAGAATAATAGTTATTTAATAATTATGGATGATGAGATTATCACTAGAGGGACCCTTATAAATAGCTTATATGTGTTAGACACTTCTCCACATATCATGAATATAAATATGTCGAAGAGGAAAAGAGATGAGGTGAATAATGCATACCTATGACATTGTAGGCTAGGTCATATACATGAGGGAATGATTTAAAAGTTGCTGAAAGATGGATACTTAGATCCATTTGACTATGAGATATGCAATTTGTGAACCTTGCCTTCGTGGGAAGATGACTAACTCTCCTTTTAGTGGAACTGGAGAGAGAGCAACGACAGAAAAAAGGATTGATCAAATTCTATTGAGTCTGACTCATAGTGATCATTTATCAAAGAATGACTCTGGTTATCAAATGATTGAACAACCGGGATCAATTTACTTACGATACTTAGTTGACAAGTATATAATGAATTATGAGTTCAATGGATCCTGTTTACCGAGTTATTGGAACTCATACATAGTGATGTATGTGGTCCCATGTCGACTCAGGCTATAGGTGGTTACTCATAGTTCATTATATTAACTCATGATTTCTCTAGGTATGGACACATGTACTTAATGAAGTACAAATCTGAGGCCTTTGAGAAATTCAGGGAATATAAGAATGAGATAGAAAACCAAATTGGAAAGAGTATTAAGACTCTTCGATCAGATCGAGGAGGAGAGTACTTGAGTACAGAGTTCACTCATTTCCTCCGGGACAATGGGATTCTATCCCAATGGACACCTCCTTATACACCTCAGCTCAATAGTGTATCAGAAAGAAGGAATCCTAAGTTGTTAGACATAATGCGATCCATGATGAGTTTTGTTGACCTACCGGTCTCATTCTAGGGGTACGCCCTAGAGACCGCAACTTACCTTCTGAACAGAGTTCCATCAAAAGTTGGTAGTGTCAACGCCATATGAGATATGGAAAAGAAAGAAGGCTGATCTTAAGATTGTTAAGATTTGGGACTATCCTACCCACGTTAGAAGACATAACCCGATAAGTTAGAATCAAGGACAGAATGATGCACACTTGTGGGATACCTAAAGAAAACTTGTGGGTATTATTTCTATCACCCCGAGGACCGAAAGGTCTTTGTTGCCAAGAGAGCCATGTTCTTTGAGAAGGAACATATTCTTGGTGGAAACAGTAGGAGCAAGATAAAATTGAGAAAGGTTGGAGAACCTATCTCAAGCATCATTCCAAAGCTCGAGTCTATTCAGGTACCTAACACACAAGTTCCAACTTTACGTAGGTTTAGTAGAGTATCTCACCCTCCTGAAAGATATGTGGGACATATCAGTGGACATGACTCTTAGGATGTTGATCCTCAGACCTACGAGGAGGCTCTTATAAGTATAAACCCTGGGAAGTGGTAAAAAGCCAAGAATTCTGAGATGGATTCCATATACTCTAATAAGGTTTGGAATCTTGTTGATGCACCTAACGGTATTATACCCATCGGCTGCAAATAGATCTTCAAGAAGAAGATCAGAGTCGATGGATAGTCTATAAAGTAAGGCTGGTAGCTAAAGGATGTCGTCAAAGACAAGGAGTTGACTATAACGAAACCTTTTCACCTATAGCCATGCTTAAGTCCATTAGAATTATTTTGGTCATTGTAGCACACTATGACTATAAGATTTGGCAGATGGATGTCAAAACGGCATTCCTCAATAGCAATTTTGAGGAGAAAATGTATATGAGACAACTATAGGGATTCGTATCCAAAGAGAGTCTAGATAAAGTGTGCAGGTTGCTTAGATCCATTTATGGATTGAAGTAAGCTTTTCGAAGTTGAAACATAAGATTTGATGAGGTGATCAGATCTTATGACTTCGTTAAGAACGAAGATGAGCCTTGTGTGTATAGGAAAATAAGTGGGAGTGCTATCACCTTCTTGGTGCTATATGTGGATGACATCCTAATCATTGGGAATGATGTAGGAATGCTCTTCACAGTAAAGGCTTGGCTATCCAGAAACTTCTCCATGAAAGACTTAGGGGAAGCATCCTATATTTTAGGGATCTGGATCTATAGAGATAGATCCAAAAGGATGCTTGGCTTATCCCAGTCTAGGTACATAGACTCTATTATCAAAAGGATTGGCATGGAGAATTTCAAAAGAGGTCTAATACCGATGAGACATGGAATATCACTTTCTAGGAGTATATCCCAAAGACTCTTGAAGAAAGGGCAGACATGGATAAGATACCTTATGCCTCAATGATAGGGTCTATCATGTATGCGATGCTATATACCAGGCCTGATATAGCACATGCTCTGAGTGTCACGAGCAGGTATTAGACAGATCTAGGTTTAGAATGCTGGAAGGCAGTAAAGTGTATCCTTAAGTACTTGAGAAGCACTAAGGATCTTTTACTGATATATGGAGAAGGTAGCCTCCAGGTTGAGGGCTACACGGACTCGAGTTTTCAGTCCGACATTGATGATAGTAAGTCAAATTCTGGTTTTGTTTTCACCCTGAATGGAGGAGCAATAAGCTGGAAGAGTTCCATGCAAGATACTACTGTTGACTCGACCATAGAGCCGGAATACATTACTGCAGCAAAAGTAGAAAAGGAAGGGGTGTTTGGATGAAGAAGTTAATCAAGGATTTGGGAGTCATAACAAGCAGCGTGGACCTGACTCCCATATATTATGACAGCGACGGGGCGATAACTCTAACAAAGAAACTTAGGTCTTAACAGAATTGTTCTGAGGAGGTTTCATCTGATTAGAGCGATCATGACCCCAAAAGATATAACAATGAAAAGAGTTTCATCCGAAGATAACATTGCAGATCCACTGACGAAATTTCTAGCTCAGATTGTATTTGAGCGTCACAGGGGTCTGATGGGGATAAGACACATAGGTAATTGGCTTTTGATCGAGTGGGAGATTGTTGGTTACAGGTGTCCTACAAGCCAATCACGTGAGTGATGGCACATGTGACACGATGTGTGATCTTTTTGCTTATGATTAATATTGGCATATTCTCACATTATCTATTACATATATATTGTGATGTCCTTGGTTCTGTGCAATAGGAATCGAATCGTGATGAGATCACGATAATGAGATTGATTCACCTTTAAACACAGATCCTAAATAATCCCGATCATAGGTTACTCAAGAGGGACATTGAGATAACCAGACATATCAATGTACGATATACTCGTGCATATGATGCAGGCGACTGGTCTCATAGCCACTTGTGTGGAGACACTAAGGATATAGTACAGGTGCTCATTGGAGAATGAGTTCACTGATTGATCCGCTTATGAAATGCTGTATAGTTAATGATACCTAATGTCGAACAGTGATTCTATATTCTCAATTGTGTATCTGGTCCTTAGACTTGAGACACCAAGGATGACTTGTATGAGTACTTATTTCTTTGACGCCAGACTTACAGGTTTGGAATGTTCCAAATCTGGTACAACTGGTTATCAGAATTAGTAGCCAACCTTACATAGGCAATTGAGTGATTAAAGAGGATCATCTACTCTCGGTATCATGAGAGGAATATCTCATATGTGCTTGCTCAGACAAATCCCTTGCCAGGGTCATTCAGATTGAGAGAGAAAGAGTTCTCCGGGAGAATCCGATTTGAGCGAGACTATGACGGATTCTATATATGACCTGACAGTACCATATCCAATATACGGTCTCTGGGATATTAGTTAGATGAGGGATTATAGATACATGATAAATATGGACAGGCAGGTCCGATGGATTTGATCCCCCTTGTACCGTATGGGGACTATGGCGTAGTGGCCTAGTACGTCCATAATCGATGAGTCGAGTGAATTATTATGGGGATAATAATTCACTATATCAGAAGGAGTTCTGTTGGGAGTGACTCACGGCCAGCTCGGTATCGGGCCTAGAGGGTCACACACACATGGTGGATGCTTCAGCGAATAGAGGATTGGATGGAGATCCAATTAGCCCCTATTCTTATTATATAAGGCTCTATGCTGATGGGCTCCTTGATTAAGGCTCAATTAGAGGCCTAAGGAGATTATTGGATAGAGATCCAATAATACAAGGTTAGTGGATAATTGGATGGAGATCCAATACCCACTAAGGCAAGAGCCCTAGGATTTTTTGGTGGCTCTCTATAAATAGGAGGGGAGACTCATGGTTAATAGGTTGTAGCTTTAGCCACCACATCCTATTCTCCTCTCTCCCTCTGTGTAAGAGTTATGTGTAAGAGTTGCAAGATCATATTGGAGGAGTTTTGCTATAGAGATCCATCGTGTGGATACTGCTAGAGAGGAGGACGCTTGACCTCCTTCATCTTCTCTATCCGGATCTGGAATATAGGGATATATGATCTCCCTAGGTAAAATCAATCTCTCACACATCGTGATTTTATCAGTTTTTATATTTTTCTCCCGACCCTAATATTTTGCACGATGATTTGATCTACGTGAGAAACCAGTTTTTGTTTTGATTTTCACCGCGCATGTGATGCACCCGCTAAGGTTTCCCAACAACTTAATGATGAGGGGTTTATGCATTATTTTGGTGAAAGCAAATGGAAGCTTACTAAAGGTTCTCTATATGTGACAAGAGGAAAGAAGTAGAACTTCTTTTATGTTATGGAGGCTAAGCTACACGAAGGAGAGATTAATGCAATCTAAAAGGATGAAAGTATAGATCTTTAGCATAAAAGGCTCGGTCATATCAGCGAGAAGGGACTTCAAACTCTTGCTAGAAAGCAATGCTTACCAAAGTTGCAAGGTACATCTCTTAAATCTTTTGATCATTGCTTAGCTGAAAAAACACATAGAGTTGCCTTTCATACTTATCCATCATCTAAAAGATTAAATGTCATTGATTTGATTCACACTGATGTCTGTACTATGCAAACTAGAACTCTTGGAGGTGCTTTTATTTTGTTACTTTTATTGATGACCATTCTAGAAAAGTTTAGGCTTTTATTTTGAAATCTAAAGACAAGGTACTTGATATTTTCAAAGTGTTTTATGCCAGTGTTGAAAGAGAAATAGGAAGAAAACTGAAGTGTATTCGAGCAGATAATAGTGGTGAGTACAGGGGTCCTTTTAAAAATTATTGTAGGTTTCATGGTATCAGGCTTGAGTTGACAGTTCCTAAAACTCCTCAGTAAAATGGTGTGGCAGAAAGGATGAATAAAACTATTGAAGAAAGGATTAGGTGCATGTTTTCTCATGTCAAGCTACCTAAGTCTTTTCGGGGGGGAGGCTATGAGAAATATAGTTGATCTGATAAATCTCTCTCCATCAGTTTCTCTGAATGGTGATGTTCCAGAGAGAATATGGAAAGAGAAAGATGTGTCTTATGATCACTTGAGAGACTTTAGGTGTAAAGCATTTGTTCATATTCCTAAAGATGAGAGATCCAAGCTTGATAATAAGGCAATAGCATGTATTTTCTTGGGATATGGTCATGAAGAGTTTGGGTACAAATTATGGGATCTAGTGAATAAGAAGATTATTAGAAGGAAAGATGTTGTGTTTATTGAAAATCAATTATTTGAAGATGGGAATAATGTTGAGAAGCAAAATACCTCTCTTTATACTCCTTGGAGTTTGAGCCTAGTTCCTCCACCTATAGTTCATGATGATCAAGGGGGGAGATGGATAAGAAGATGGTGATGAGAATGTTAGTAATGATACTCCTACAATTGATGAAGTTGATCCAACTGAACAAACTGAGCAAGCACCTCAACCACCAGATGAGATTCCACTGAGAAGATCTATAGGATAGCGAAGACCATCGATAAGATATCCTACACATGAGTATGTTATGTTGACTGACGGTGGAGAACTAGAAACATACTAAGAAGCTATTCTGCATGAGCATAAGAATGAGTGGATTAAACTCATGCAAGAAGAGATGAGATCCTTACTTGAGAAACACAGCTATGACTTGGTAAAGTTGCCTACAGGGAAGAAAGCTCTCAATAATAAATGAGTTTATAAATTGAAGACTGAAAATAATAGCTCACAACAAAGATATAAGGCATGGTTAGTTGTGAAAGGATTCAGTCAGAAAAAGGGTATTGATTTTGAAGAAACATTTTCTCCTATGGTGAAAATATCCTCTATCTGAGTTATTCTTGGTTTAGCTGCCCGCCTGAATTTAGAAGTTGAGCAACTTGATGTGAAAACTATATTTTTACATGGTGACTTAGAAGAAAAAATTTATATGGAGCAGCTAGAATGTTTCAAAGTCAAAGGAAAAGAAAATCTAATATGTAAGCTTAAGAAAAGCTTATATAGACTCAAATAGGCACCTAGACAGTGGTACAAGAAGTTTGATTCCTTCATGATGAGCCTAGGGTACAATAAAATCATATCTGATCATTGTGTGTTTACAAAGAAGTTTTCAGATGATAATTTCATTATTCTCCTACTATATGTTGATGATATGCTGATTGTTGGCCATGATGCTGGTAAAATTGAGAAGCTTAAGAGGGAACTAAGTAAGTCTTTTGCTATGAAAGACTTAGGATCGGCGAGACAAATTCTTAGCACAAAAATTCTTTGTGATAAAAAGAATGAAAAGATTTGGATATCTCAGGACACCTACACTGAAAAGGTTTTTGAAAGATTCAACATGAATAAAGCCAAACCAGTTTGTTCTCCACTTGCAAGTCATTTTAACCTAAGTTCAAAACAATGTCCTACAAGTGAGAAATAAAAATAAGAAATATCCAGAGTGTCTTACTCATTAGCAATAGGTATTTTGATATATGCTATGATTTGTACTAGGTCAGATATTGCTTATGCAGTTGGAGTTGTCAGTCGATTTCTCTCTAATCCTGGTAAGGAACAATGAGCAGTAGTAAAATAGATCTTAAGATATTTAAGAGGTACTACTAGGTTGTGTTTATGTTTTGGCATTGGTAAACCTGTGCTAGAGGGTTACACAAATGCAGACATGGCTGGTGATACTATTTTCAGGAAATCTACTTCAGGGTTCTTGATGACTTTTGCAGGAGGAGCAGTCTCTTGACAGTCTAAGGTACAGAATTGTATTGCTCTATCGACCACAGAAGCATAATATATAGTAATTACTGAAGCTTGTAAGGAAATTTTAAGGATGAAAAAATTTCTATAGGAATTGGGTTTGAAATAAGAAGGATACACTATTTACTGTGACAGTCAGAGTGTCATCCACCTCTCCAAGAATTCAACATATCATTCTAGATCCAAGTATATTAATGTATGATGTCATTAGATTTGTGATGTACTTGAGATGAAAGAATTATATTTAGAAAAGGTGCATACCGATGAGAATAGTTCAGATATCTTGATAAAGTCTTTACCTAAAGAAAAACTTAAAGCATATAGACGGAGAGCGAGCTTAGTACAGCCCACCATATGAGCTAGAGGGGGAGAATTGTTGGGTCCAACCCATAGGTGGGCTTGGACTGGATATTGGGGCATTTAGCCCAAATCTGTTTTGTTAAAAAAAAAGAGAAAAAATTAAAAAACCCTAACCTAAATGGAAGCAGCGCAGTTTTAAGTTGGTGGTAGCTGAAACGTGCAAACTACACAGTGAAAAGAAGAGAGAAAGCTTTGGCAAGAGGATCAAATGACAAAATTTCATTAGTTTTGATCCAATCAGATCTACAATCCTAATGGTACTGATTTATGATTTACCCTCTCTATGATAGTTTTCTGATATATCTACTTAGTGAGTTTTGGTATTTACCTTTGTGAGATCCATATATTTTGATGATGCTATGCTATTGGTGAACCAAGATATATGTTCTTGATGTCATTGTGATTCTTTAGTTATTCTACATAAGTCTCATTGTAAACCTATTATCCTATTTGGTGATAGTGAAACATTGGGTGGACATGGGCCCGTGATATTTTCTGCATTGGGTTTTCCACGTTAAATTAAAAATCCGATGTCTCACTTTATGGATGTTTTATTACTTTACTATCTATTTTGCTTTAGTTAATATTTATCTATGGTAACAAGTTGGTAATTTTGATGAAAATCTCATTTTGATACACAGAGTGAAAAATATTATTCTGCATTCAATAGTTTTTTTCCCAACAGATATCTAATATAGAAAAATTTCTTAATAATTATTTATATATAAATCAAAGATTATATCCTAGTATCCTTTATAAAATTTAATCATAAATTTGTTAGGTGCAGGGGAACCATGGGAGTTGAGGGCTGACCATATATTGATTTTCTTAAAAGGTTTGATAAGTGAATTTTTAACAATATCATAAATATAATTGAAAGTAAGCTAAGTGACAATTAGAGCTATCATCATCCTCAACATAGATTTGATTAAGTGAATTTCTAATAGTATTGTTAAAATTTAAAGTATTATATTTTGAAAATTTTAGATTCTTATCTTTTACTTTTAAATAAGTTGATTTGAAAGAGTTGTAGAGACAAGCGTCTCTTGCTTTAAATTATTATCCTACGCCTATAAATGAATGACATCTACATCTACACATCAATCTAAGTCTAATTTTTTAGGCCTATAAGTCTATAAGTCTAAGAGTAGTTCAAGATCTTGTAAATATTTTTCTTTTTAAGAAGATCAATATAGCTTTTATGTTTTACTTCTTGGTTTCTTTATCTTCTATTTTATTTGATCTTAGGCTAGTAGTATATTATTATTACTATTTAAAGAAAAGATTGTACGTATGATCTCTCTATTTTTCATATGGTATGAGAGCTTCAAGGGGATAATATGTATTTCCGGATCTTCTTGACGAAGAAAATAATATTTTTCAACTATGAATTATGATAGTCGAGTTGATAGGTTTAGTATTGAACTTTTCAATCACTCTAATTGCAAGATCTAGGAGACTTGTTTGAAGTTCTATCTCATAGTGAAAGATATGTGGGATATGGTTGGTAGGAATGTGATATAACCCCAAAGGAGCTATATATGATTTTGATCTTTGAGGGGGATCAACCCTTGGAACACTATAGGGGTTCCTCCCTATTTGGGTCGGCCACAAGACTAAAATAAAAGTATTCTTGCTTGATGAAAAAGAGATGAAATCTACAAGCTTATATATGGCTCAAAACCCTAACCCTGGGGGGGTGCTTCCTAAGTAAATTTTTCCCCTTGCCCCTCCTATAGCGACCCTGCCTAACTAGGGATGGGCAGCGGCCTAAGTGGTTGCATAGCCGACTCTACCTGCTAGAAACCCTGGCCGACCAACCCAGTAAAGAGGGCGATATCTAGTAAGCCCTAAGGTCCCAAAATAAACCCTAGTCACACTTCATTATAGGATAAAAGTGACTAGGTGGGATTTTATTACAATCTCACAGAGTTTGACTTCTACTTGGTTGAATAGGACTCAACCCTGCTAAGGTCCTATCAAGCCCGCGCTATTTAGATCAGCCTTGTCCTCAAGGCTGAGGTTCCATGAACTTAGGGAACAGGATCTTCAGCTCCTCATAAGACTCTCATGTGGCATCTTTAGGTGATAAGTTGTTCCAATGCACTAATTCTTCAGTTGAGTGGCATCGGCAGCGTATCATAATTCTTTGATCAAGAATGGCTTGTGGTTGGGCTTGAATTTCCCTATCATCTGTGGCGCTCAGTAGTTGAGTCTGGGATGACTCATGTTCTCCCAGTTTGGGCTTCAAGCAGGATATATGGAAGACAGGATAGATTTTGGCATCCTCTGATAGCTTTAATCTATATGCCACAACTCTAATATGCTTCGTAATCTGATAAGGTCCATAAAATCGAGGAGATAGCTTCATTGAGGCCCTCGTGTTGATGGATAGTTGTTTGTACGGCTATAGGCGAAGATAGACCCAATCTCCTATTGAAAACTCTCGCTCGCTACGATGAGTGTTAACTTGTTGCTTCATCCTGGCTTGAGCACCAGATAGATTATCCTTCAACAGTTGTAGGAGCTTATCCCTATCAATTAAACTTTGATCAGCCTGGTCTATTTTGGCCGCACCAATTACATACTTGGATATTACAATGGGCGGTCGGCCATACAATGCCTGATATGGGATACATTTTGTAGATGAGTGATAAGTAGTGTTACACCACCATTCGATCTAAGGGAGCCACTTTGTCCACTCTATTGGTTGATCACTGGTGAAGCACTGAAGATAGGTCTTTAGACATCTGTTCACCACTTATGTTTGGCCATCCGTCTATGGATGATAGGCTATGCTCATGTAGAGTTGGGTGCCCTATTGTTGGAATAGTTCGGTCCAAAATTTGCTTGTAAAAATCCTATCACAGCCGCTCACAATCGATCTTGGCATCCCATATAGTTTAATAATATTTTTAACAAAGAGCTGAGTAATACTGGCAGCGGTTTAAGGGTGTCTCACAGCATAAAAATTGGCATATTTCATTAAGCAATCTACCACCACAAAGAATGTACTTTTACCTTGAGATGATGGCAACCCTTCGATTAAGTCCATGGAGATGTCAGTCAATGCTAAGGCTGGTATGGGTAGTGGTTGCAACTTTCTCGGACTTACAATTGTTTCTCCCTTTTCCTGCTGGCATACATCACATTTAGCTACAAAATCAGAAATTAATTTTTTCATGCCTCTCCAATAAAAGTTTTGCTTCACCCTCTTGTATGCTATCAGAAATCCGGAGTGCCCTGTTGAAGGTGAAGAGTACATTTCGTACATGATAATTTTGATGCAAGGAGAAGTGGGAGTGAGCATGATACGACCCTTGTAGCGTAAATCCCTTGAATCTCAAGTGTAGTGGGCTAATGCGCTCGGATCCTTCTCCAATTTTTCTATGATGTCTCGAGTCGTTGAGTCCTTTTTCCATTCCTCCCTAATATCCTCTAGAAAGTCGGTAGAAAGAAAGGAGATGGCTGAAATTTCGGCTTAATCCGGCAACCTTGATAGTACATCTGCAACGATATTTTCTTTTCCATTTCGATAAATAATTTCATAATCAAAACCAAGGAGTTTAGTTACCCACTTTTGCTGCTCCGAGGATGATATTTTCTGCTCCAAAAAATACTTGAGGCTCCGGTGGTCAATTTTGATTTGGAAGCATCGGTCGATCAGGTACATTCTCCACTTCGTAACGATATGTACGATTGCAAGCATCTCCTTGTCATATACGGATATTTTGTGATGAGAATGAGATAAAGCTTTGTTGATATATGCAAGTGGTCGACCATCTTGCATTAGAATGGCTCCAATTCTGACTCCGGATGTATCGGCTTCAATAATGAAGGGTCTGCTGAAATCGGGCAGTGCTAGGATTGGTGTCATCGTTATGGTTGTCTTGAGCTTGTCGAAGGCTATGAAAGCTTTGTCCGACCACTGGAAGGAGTCTTTTTTCAATATGGAAGTGAGCGGAACACTGATCTTCCTATAATCCTTCATAAATTTTTAATAGTAGCCCGTAAGTCCAAGGAAACCGCACAGTGATTTCACTTTTGTAGGTCTTGGCCATCCTTACATTGCTTTTATCTTCATCGGGCCTACTGCCACTTCATCTTCTGATAATATGCCCAAGGTACTCCACTTTTTACTATAAGAAGTTACACCTTGATTGTTTGACATAAAGGATATTCTCCTGAAGAGTCGTTAGAATAGTTCATAAGTGCTGAAAATGAATGTCAAGTGTAGGGCTGTAAATGAGAATGTCATCAAAGAATACCAGCACAAATTTACATAAAAACCTTCAAAAAATGTTGTTCATCAGGCTTTTGAAGGTCGAGGGAGTATTAGTAAGTCCAAAGGGCATTACCAAGAATTTGTAGTGGTCATTATACGTACGAAATGTCATTTTTGAAATGTCCTCAGCACATACCCGAATCTGATGGTACTCGAAACGAAGATCCAATTTCGTGAAGATTCGGGCTCCCTTTAGTTCATCCAAAAGCTCATCCACTATTGGTATGAGATACTTATCTTTGATGGTGATGGCGTTTAAAGCCCGATAGTCAACACACATCCTCCACGTTTCATCCTTTTTGCTCGCTAGCAACACCGGCGAGGAGTAGGGGCTGCAACTTGACCGAATCACCCCAGTGTTGAACATCTCCTTCACAATATTCTCGATATCATCCTTCTATAGGTGAGGGTAGCAGTACGGCCTTGAGTTTGCTAGTGGTTTGTCCGGGAGGATAGGTATTTAGTGATCATGGTGCAGGGTAGGGGGAAGTCCATGCGGTTCAACAAAAACATCGGTAAATTCTTCCAGCAGTTAGATAAGTTTTGGATTTGTAATTTATATGTTTTTCTCCTCTGATGGTTGCTAGATATGCATAAAAAAACTACCATATGATTTATGCAAAACTTTCTTCATCCGCTACATCGAAACAGTGGAGATATGGCTCCCACGTTTACCTTGTAAGGTGACCTGTTTCCCCTTGCAATAAAATTTCATGATCAGTTTAGAGAAATTCCAAGAGATGTCACATAATGTCGTTAGTCATTCGATTCTAAGCACGGCTTCATAGTCGTCAATGGGTAGGAGAAAGAAATTGGCTATAATATTCTGGTCCTGCAAATGCAGTTTCACCTACGAGCACTGTTGGTCGTACTTAAGAATCGGGCCGTCGGGGACCTTTACGTTGAATTTGTTGCAACCTTCGATTTGAAGTGTCATACGAGCAGTAAACTTGCTATTGAGAAAATTATTTGTGCTACCCGTATCGATGAGAACGGTGATGAGTTGTTGCTTGAGAAGGCCTCCCACTTTCATCGTCTACGGGTTGGAGTAGCTGGCTAGCGCGTGCACCATAAAGTCGACCGATTAGGGCTCTTCCTCTACGACTTCTTCTTCGAGTTCGAGGGTCTCTTCAGATGGTTCTATATCTTCATCCTCTACTAGTTCAATCCTAAGAAGCTGCCCCTTCTTGCAGTGATGTTCGCGGCTCCATGGTTCGTCGCAGTGCCAGCACAATCCCTTGGCAGATCGCTCCCGAAGTTATTCTCTTATCAATTTTTTTGGTGTAGGAGCTTGGATGGCAGTAGAGGGGGCTGAGGGCTTCAGCATTGCTAGTCGGGAAGCAACCCTAGTCCTTCAAGCTTCATGGTTTAGTCGCTCCTCTTGTAATCGCACGAAGGAGATGACCGCCATAAGCGTATACGGTTGTCACGCTTTAACTTATCCTCGTATCTCCGGCTTCAAGCCCTCAATGAATGCTCCTAAAAGTTACTTTTCTGACCAGTCACAAGTTTGGTTAGATAATTGTTCAAACCTTGCTTGGTATTCTTGTATAGTGGTGATTTGTCGGATCTTCGCCAATTGTTTGTTGATGTTCTCGTAGTTAGTTGTTCCAAAATAGTTCAATAGTCCTTCCTTAAATTGCCACTAGGAAAGGCCTCCATGGGTATGCTCGAACCAATCGAACTATTGAATCGCATCCCCTTCAAGATGGATGGCCGTAATCTCCACCATGGAAGCATCAGTGGTTCTGTGGAACTGAAAGTAGCACTCTACGCATGAGAGCCAGCCAATCGGGTCTCCTTCTTCCCATCTAGGAAAGTCTACCCTCATGCGTGGATTATATGGATCGGTTATAGTGCCTCCTCGCTCCTAGAATTCTTCTTTTTGATCTGAAGTTTCTCCTTGCTGTGATTTCCTTGGGCTCGGTGCTCGGCCCATGCTGAGTTCGACGAAGAGAGACTGAATTTTCTCCTCCATGCGGGTCTCAAAGGCTTCAAACTTGGCATTGATAGCCTCCTCTAATGCCATGGTATAAGCTTCTAGATCTATGATGGTGAGGTCTTTTTTTTTTTGACAGGTTAAGGGCATGGAATAGTGGTGGCCGAAAGGTGGGTGGAGGAGTAGGCTGCGATGGAGTAGGATGCGATTAGGGCTATTTTGGGTGTCAATTTGGATCATGTTTTGGCTGTCGTTTGGTAGGGTTTTTTTTTTTTTGGGCTATGATGGCAGAGATTGAAGGTGAGGGAGAGGGAGTTCAAAAATCAGGAAAAGACAGCAACAAAATTTGATAGAATTCAACGAAAGGATGCTTTGTACATGTTGTCTTGCCGAACAGAATTTACATCAAAGGAATAGTGGATTCTCGACGTAAACTCTAGTAGAAATCCAAGGGAATTGTGTAGAATTTTAATGGCAAAACCTCGGTTCAGATGAGAGTAACAATAGCAATTTGAATCAATGAAATTTTGGCAGTGTAATGGTAGGAAAACCGATGCACAGTAAGAAGGCAGAATCTTCATCGTAAAATTCTAGCAGCATGCGATGATGATTTGCAATAATAAAATATCATTTTTATAAGGGAATTTCTCGATAAATCAATCTTAGATGGAAGCCAAGTTGATCATTGAGAATGTGCAAAAATTTCATCCATAAAAGATATTCAAAAGGTCGGTTTCAATAAGCCTCTATGCGACTGAAAAATTGCTGAAAAATTTACCTTACTTTGTAGCAAGGTAAAGATAGAAAAACTTCTTCGGTACGTAAGGATAGAGATTTGTAGTAGCAATAAGGTGTGGGTGGTGGGAATTTATCAGATATTCAATGCAAACGATGGAGGCAGCGGTAGGTTAATTTGATCTACGACTTGGGGATGATAGTAAGGTGACATCTAATGCAATTATGGAAATTGCTTGGATGGGTGGAGGTGGCAGAGATGACAGCAGGGGCAGCAGAAATGCGACTCTGATACCAGATGATAGAAACCCAAACGAGCTCTATAGGATTTTGATCTTTGAGAGGGATCAACCCTTGGAACACTATAGGGGTTCCTCCCTCCTAGGGTCAGCCACAAGGCTGAAATAAAAGTATTCTTGCTAGATGAAAAAGAGATGGAGGCTACAAGCTTATATAGGACTCAAAACGCTAGCCATAGGGGAGTGCTTCCTAAGTAAATTTTCCCCCTTGCCCCTCCTATAGCTGCCCTGCCTAACTAAGGATGAGCGGTGGCCTAAGTGGTTGTATAGCCGACTCTACCTGCTATAAACCTTGGCCGACTAGCCCAGTAAAGGGGGCGATAGCCAGTAAGCCCTAAGGCCCCAAAATAAATCATAGTCATACTTCTTTATCAGATAGAGGTGACTAGGTGAGTTTTACTACAATCTCATAGAGTTTGACTTCTACTTGGTTGAATAAGACCCAACCCTGCTAGGGTCCTATTAGAATGCGACAACACCACTGTACGTTATAAATGGAGACGTCATAAAGAGATAGAGGACATTAAATAAAATTAAATTTATATTAAAGAGATATATTTCTCATGATCTTTTTGAATATATTTATTGATTGTAAATTAGCTTCATAAATTTGGATTATTTTTAATGTATTGTTCAATAAAAAGAATATGAAGAATGATATCTAAATTTCATGCTTAATGCATTGGATTAGTTTTAATGAGTTGCAAATTAGCTTCATTTTATAAATTAAAAATTTATATTCAAAGATGTCATTCTTAAATACAAATTAGTTTTTTTTTTGCACGAATAAAACATTATATTATTTGTGATCTTCAGAACCTTAGCTCATCAAATGATAGGAGTTTCTACTTTATGAGAAGATGAATATGCCCTTTTTCTAAATGAGAAAAAGGATAATGATAAAGGAAAAGAAAATAAGGATAATGCTAACAATAAGCCAGAGTCTTTTTCAAACAATAATATAAATCAGAAGAAGATCAAGTGTTATAGTTATGGCAAGTTAGGCCATCAAGAAAAATTATCATGTCGCTGAATCTACTGAGGTAATGATATCAACTTTGAATATAATTGGATAGTTGACTCAAGATGTGATTATCATATCATAAGTAATGGAATCAAATAAGATTTGTCGTATCGATCCATATGGTATGATACATAGGTACCACCCGATACAATAAGGCGTATCGAGCGGTACAAAAAAAATATTTTAATGATTAAAATATTATTTTTTAATACCTAAAAAATTAGAGAAAGCATTTGGGTTAGGGTTTTTAAGATAGAAATATATTTATATTTGGTACAGATTCAACAAAATTAATATAAATTAGGTAAAAATAATGTTACATTTCTTTTTCGATCCTTGAGGAACAGTTTTGTACATATTACAGAATATCATTTTGTTGATATTGAATTATCTGTAAAGAAAATGATTTGAATTGTTAGATTATTTCTTTACAATATAAAATTTAAGTTTCAAATGAATTAGATAATCAAATATATAGATATACCTGATTGTTGATTCTACCACCAAAACGAACGACGGGCCTCCACGGGTGGTGGATCGGGATCCTCAATCCTATGTATCTGCATATCAATATGATATGTTTGTCGGACCCAGTCCTGAAATTGATCCCATGACATAGTGTATTGATACATCGTATGTCATTGGTGCATCAATGTGGTGATGGTTGTAAGTTGATCGTCATGAATTATACGTGTTCGAGGTGGCTCCTAAGGCATATATTGGTGAATGTCATAGCTTCTACTTTCGCTACTGACCTGTTGCTCTGTATCATATTGTCGATTGGAGAAGAATGACCAACTATCACTATACTGTTGTTGGCCGTAAGATTCTCCATAATACGACGACTGTGAATATGATGAGCTTTGTTCTATATAAACATCTTGTAGACTATGTTGCATATGCTCAAATTCATCCATTGTCTTCTCCTTCCCTTTTCCCTTTCTCGTATAAACATGATCGGTGCCTTGTCAAACTCTATGATTTGTGTCTTATGTGGCATGTGTAAAATACTACTCTTCGGTCCATGTACCACCCTCGACTTGTGTAGTCGATATATACGACCCCCCGGCATCACCGCTATTATCGGTTGAGGAACTGCTATCCGTGTTTGTATCATGTCCTTGGATCGATTATGAAGGTGCTTCATCACCTGACTCTAATCTTTCCAACGGTGTGGCGGATGCTACTCTCTTCCCCTTTTTTTTTGCCTTTACACGTTGAGCAGATGACTACAACAATTGGGTGTCTGATGTTGAATGACTACTGCCATGTTCTGACTGAGGGGGATCTTCCACCTGTTGCGGATGTGCTTCTTCTTCTATTGCCTCGATGATAAAACACGAAGGAAGTTGAGGATCTCCTGCCCCATCAAGTAGAGGATCCTCTTGGTTCTCTACTACTTCGACCCACTCTAACATCGACTCAGAATCTTCGTTGTAGAGTTGGAGGTCAATGGGTTCAACATCAAGTTCCTTTGGCTCCTTATCAAGCTCAGCACATCGCAACTTTAGCCGTATGTTATAATGAACATATATTAGTTTCTTTAACTGTCTCTACGAGAGTCTGTTGTGGACCTTCGTGTGAATCAATGCAAATGTTGACCAATTATATTCGTAACTACTAGACATTGTCGTCTGTGAAAGTACATGAATGGCAACCTTCCTTAGATGTGGTGCATCGCCTCCAAATTGTATCCATCACTCGATTGTAAAAAGATATAAATATGACTTTATTAGTGTAACAAATAATTAACATTAAATATAATTGATAATTAATATGTGTAATTTATTCTTACTAGGATCCATAGTGTATCGACTCGATACAGCTACAATATCAGAGAATGAACCAATTGTGTCTCGAAAATATTGACTCTCCGTAAGAGCCTCGGCTGCATCGATAGCGCTTGGCAAGATTCGATATACAACATTTTCTAGTGTAATTAGTGAATCATTATGCGTTCCGAGGGCATACCGATATTGAATTGTCGGGTTTAGATAATATGCTGCAAGATATAATTTTGTTAGTATAATTTTTAATATATAAAAAATTATAAATTAAATTATTCTAAACATGAATTTACCTATATTATGGATATCTTTATCCATATAAGCTTCAGTGCGACGATCAATAATTCGTATATATTGGTCAGCCTTAAAATCATTTCTGAATGCTTTTCTGACCTCCTCTCTTGCTGAATTTAGCATATATTTAAGATACGGCATCTATGAGCATTTTTCTATATCAACATTATGGAGAACAACATAAAGTGGTTCAATACTTTTTATGATTTCAGCCACGGTCTCCCAAAATCTAGAGAAAAAAATGGTTTTTTTCATCTTCTTTCCATCGCTCGATTTCGAATATCTGGAATCAGACCACTCTTGTGAGGTGACCATTGCCTTTAAGTCATTTCTCTTTTGCTGTAGTGACTTTAATGCAATGAAATTAGTAGCAAATCGAGTGATTCCAGGTTGAAGTATCTCACCATTTACGTACTTTTGCATTAAGCCATGGAACCAATGATGATTATATACAAACTTTGTTATTGATTGTGCTCGAGCTACACACTTCTTGACCGTGTCCAACTGACCAATATCTTTCAGTATTAGATCTATGCAATGAGCTACACATGGAGTCCAAAATAATGTTTATCTTTTTTCCATTAATTGCATACCAGCTTTTTAAAAATTTGCTCAATTGTCGGTTATTATTTGCAGAACATACTGTGATTCAATCTCCTCTACAACACTATCCATCAAACTCTCAATATAGTTTGCATCTTGGATCTTGTCGGAAGCATTGACTAACTTGTGAAACACTATCCTTCTATTGCAATAAATTAGAAAGTTGATGATACTCATTCTTATTGGCCCTGTCCAACTGTCGCACATCAGTGTTACCCCATATTCATCTCATTGTCTCTTGAATGATTTAATACAATCCTTTAGTTTAGTCATCTCTTCATCTAAATACACACCGTGAATATCTTTTGGTGTTAGAGGTTAGATCCCTGGACCTGACTTTTGAATGAAGGACATCATGCTCTGATAATATGGACCTTTTGCTGTGTTTGCTAGAATTCTGTGAAAGTTGAACCATTTCGAAATTACATTCCCAATATCTCATTTTTTTCTTTTGTATATGCATCATCAATCCGTGTTTGTTTCGCTGTTTGTGGAGGATAGGCTAGCGGATCGATATCAACAACATCTGGTGCAGATCTCCTACCAAGACCTCTCATCAAACCACGAAGTCCACCATGTCGCATGCTACTAGTTCGGCTTAATTGAGTTGGAGCTATTGGTTGCCTCATGCTAGTCGACCTTTGTATTCCACTGCCACAGCCACATTCCCATTGTGAGTCAATTTGTCGATGCTTCATTGTTTCATCGGTCATAAACTGATCCTCTGGTGATGCACGAATTCTAGCTGTGAGATTTGGGTCGACATCATCACCACGAACCTCATACTGATCATAAAATGATTGTTGCACAGCCCTACAATATTCTTCCTCGGCTATTGTTTTCTTTTTTAATGCGTCTTCTTTTGCTTCTTGAAGTTTTCATTAAAATAGTTTACGGATTTTTGTAAGAACTTTATTGCATTTTGTAACATCGGGATACCCGCTGACCAAATGCATTTTCACCCAAGATATTCCTCCACCCTTACCAATGTAGTCACAATAGATACATTGCCAATGATGACGGTTCCCATCTAACTTTCAAGCATCAACCCATACATCATCTTATGGTACTTCCTTTGGTGTCATGTTCCCATTATATTTAAATTACATAAACTATAAACATGTTGAATTGATCTAATATTGATAAAATATTAATCGGGAATAGGAAGTTTGTGTATAATCAACAAATAAAGAGAAAAAATAACTTGACATTTGAATTATACATATATGTGTCTATTTGATTTAATAAAATCAAAATGAACTAATTTACAATTGGAGCAAGCACAAAATCAGAACAAATTCTACAATTCAACGTATAAAGGGATGAGAATCATGGAGCTTTAATGATCGGTATGAATAATGTGTTAGGCCACCAAATCATAGAATGAAAAAAAAAAATAAGAACATGATCAAATGTATCATTGCTTGATCTATTTTAAAGACATTCATGGAGCACTTAAATCCAGAAGAATGTATGATGGCTTCATTCAGGTTAGTCCCCATCTCCTATTGGATAAGAATTCAATGCTAAATAAGTTCTCTAAATGTTCTTTTATATAAGAATTTTTTCTCTACATCCAGAAAATAGGCTAAAGGAACAGTAAGAGAAGTTGAAGGATATAAGTAGTTCACTGCAGTAGATGACAAGGTTCATAAGTGTACAAACATCCTTAGAAGCATGCATGTCACCCATGTCATATGTAGTTACATAGTTATTAATAACTGGACATAAAAAAGATTCTATTATTGGGGATTGATTCGGTTGTTTGGTTTGTGAAGTCCTATGGAAGTGAAGCAAGCAAAATCTTGGAGTTAAAAGGGCATTAATGAATCTCACTGCCGCTGATATGATATAGCCCAATTATCAATAGCATGGAATCCTCAATTGAAACTGACATGATAAAATATGATCATAGATGCACAAGGAAAGAAGTTGGGCACTAGCCTTAATGTTCTTTTTTATATAACCAATAAGGGAAGGAATGTGCTTTATGGGAAGGAATGTGCTAGAGTTGGCCATCCTTCCATCTCTTTCTTCTTGAAGTATAGGGAAAAAAGAGGGCAAATCAAAGCTCCTGCAAATTCTACAATGCAACATATAAAGTGTCCTGTCGAGCAAAGTATCAACACTGCAAGCATGAGACATTTTTACTAGTTGGATTCAGAGATAGCAAAAATATCAAATTACCATCAGATCTGAAAGGATGTAATTCCAAACAAGTTTGGAGGTGAACAGGTGGATCAAAAGAAATAGATGGAACTGGTTAAATTATAAGGACACTGTTGTCTGTATTTATACAAATTTATGTGCAGGTCCAGAACCTTTGGCATCACTACTCCCTTTTCCATAAAGCTACTGGAAGTTGAAAGAAAGATAAGCTTACTGTAAGCTGAAAGAAGGATAAGTTACTGGGCATGGGCATCCTCACTGAAAGAAGGATCAAAGTCGGGTAGCCAGCCGACATAGGCAGAAGTTTTGGTGTTTTAACATAAACCAAGTTTTTAAGAATTAGTCAGAAAAAAAAAACATAGCAACCGGTATTTATTGGTTTAATCAGAGACTAACAAAACATAGGAAACTATATTGCATGTAATGGAGCTTGCATATCCATCACTATAAATAACAAATCAAGCTAAGATAAGATTAGATACTTACCTGTTGATTGCAAACTCCTTTCTTAATCTTCGTAAATTTATCTTGATTCAATCCACAAATTTAGAAGAGTTGAAATGTTGAGAAGGTTTGGAATATGAGAAAGAGTGAGACTGTGAAATGAAATGAAAGAATGGTGGATTTAAATAGAGTTAGGAAGGGTTTTTTGACCATTACAGGATTTGTAACGGTCGAGTTTGACCTTTTATAGGGTCTGTAACGGTCGAGTTCAACCGTTACATGGATTGTAATGATCGATTTTGACAGTTACATGGTCTGTAACGATTGAATTTTCGATCGTTATTACCCGTTATACATCTGTAACGATCGATTTCGATTGTTATATACCATGTAACGGTCGATTTCGATCATACCAGACAGTAACAGTCAGAATTTCGATCGTTACTGCTCGATACAAGCCCGTATCGAACGATACGGGCCACAAACTATGTACCGCCCGGTATCGGACGATCCGTGTACCGGTAATCCATCAAACTGGTACATACCGCCCGTACCAGGCGGTACAAGGCGGCACGAAAAACCTTGGTATCAAATTTATTGATCTTCGTCAATATGAAGATAATGATACAATTATTATTATTGATAATACTACAAGCATCGTCATAATCTCATATAAAGATAATAATTATACCATATTCTAAGTATAAAAAAATCTCTTTTCAATTGTAAATGTAGTTAATGTTATCCTAATGAAATTAAATTTCGTCATAAAATTAAATGCAGATATAGTATATACTAGTAAAAGGATAAAAAAATTATATATTTTGTTAGTATCAACCTCTGATGTTGATAGGATGAGTACTAATGATGGTCCATCAATCTGACATGCTAGACTTGTTCATATATTCTTTTTAAAATTAAAGATTATGATGCAAACATTATTGAGTTAATGGTCTTTCAGATCTTACTACTTTTAATAGTAATAAAGTTTGTGAATATTATCAATATGGCAAAGCACACATAGATCACGGATAAATTTCTCTTAGAACTTATTTGCATCGATCTAATGGGTCCTACTCAAACTCTATCTTATTTAGGTTTTAGTTATATACTTCTATTTATTAATGATTTTATAATGTTCACTTGGATCAATTTTGTAAGGAAAAAAATAAAAAAAATTAAAGTTTTAAGAGTTCAAGTCAATAGTTAGAAGAAAAATTGAAAGGTCCTGATAATGGTAGGAAGTTCACTTCTAATAGATTATTCTCTTTCTATAAGGAGCATGGCATTAAATATACAATATAATGGTGTGCCAGAAAGATTCGACATCTCCTAGAGACTTGTAAGTGTTGGTTTCATAAAAAGAATTTATCCAAAGCATGGGAAAAAATATGGCATTTGGAACACATGTTATTAATCAAATTCATAGTCCAATCAATCTAAAGTTTCAATATAAGCTCATATTTGTTGAGAAATCAAATATTAAATATTTTAGAATATTTAGTTCTCTGTGCCATGTTCATATAATATACACAAGAAGAAGCTAACTTGATCCTAAGGTCAAAAATTATATTTATATTAGCTATGATAAAATGAAGATTGGTTGTAAATGTATGGATCCACAAACATATAGATATATGGTATCTCGAGATATTGTGTTTGATGTTGATAAAGAGAAAATTTCTTCATCACCAACAGTTAAGCATAGTGATAGGGGGAGTAATGATGTTGATAAAGAGAAAATTTTAATATTAAAAGTTAAAAAATAATTATCAAACTAGCATATTATAGAGATAGATATAATCTATGTCACTATTCCTTTTCTGAACCAAATTGATGATCTTGAGCTGAAACCAAAGGTGTAAGGAGTGATAGAATATCATAGATGAAGAAATAAAAGCTCTTCAAAAAGATAAAACTTAACATCATGTGCTAACACTTATAAATGTAGATCTAATTGATAGCAAATGAGTTTAAAGGTGAAATGTAAGTTAGATGAAAGTATAGATCGCTATAAAGCAAAACTTATTGCAAGGGGGTTTTCTAAAAAATATGATTGCTCTAGCAGAATGGTGATTATATGTTAGAATGGTGATTGCTCTAGCAGCTAATCTGAAGTGGATGCTTTTACAACTTGATATGAAGAATGTCTCCTATATAGTAAAATTAACAAGGATATTTAAATGAAATAACTATCAAGGTATACTTATATTTTCAAAATAAATTATATTTGTAAGTTCAAGAAAGTCCTTTGTGGGCTAAAACTGTTTGGATCGTAATGACACTAAGAGTGGGAGTGAATTAGTGCTATAGCAAATTTAATTAATTTTAAAAGTTCAATCGATAAATGATTATTTTAAAAATTTGATCGATAAATCCATATCAGAAATACAATTAGCAAAAAGAGTGAGTAAGGGTTATGAGTAATAAAATTAGAATGCAACAATAAATCATGGTAAGAAAAAAAATATAAATCGATTTATAGTGGTTCGATCGTCCCGATACCATTGGCTTTCATTACTGATGTTCTTTCTAATGTGTGAAGATCAACTATCCTTGTTACAACTCTTCTCCTTTTAATAGTCATAGGAGGGAACCTCCATACTCATTCTTTAACAAGAGACCTCACACCTACAACTAAGAATCACTTCTAAACTTAAGGAGGAGGAAGATACTCAACCAATACTTAAAGAGAGCTATAACCTTACAAATATCACCACTTATTTCTTGCTCCAATCCAAGTCTTGGTGGGGATATTTATAGCCCTAAATGGCTTCAAAATAGAGCCAAAAAAATTCGAATCGTCGAAAATTTTGGGATTTAGATGATCCTTTTGATGTCACAATTTTACACTTTTGGGCAGTACTACCATTACAAAATTTGAATTCCTTGTGGTGCCCCAAGTGGTACCACCGTCGGCTGGGCTAACAAGCACAAAACAATAGCTATCGATTGTTTGGACAATTCCACCACTTGGGCCTAGCAAAACCACCGCCCAAGCTTGCTCAGGCCACTGATTTGGCCTTCTAATTAGCTAACTCAGTCTTGGTTCAAGCCAAATAGGTTTCTCAACAAGTTGGTATCGTTTCGGCTCAATACCAACTCAATTTGACCTCAAAGAACCTTAGTCAAGACAAACAATCCAACCATATTTTTGACACAATCATAAAGCTTTCAGCATATTATTTAGCATTCCATCATCTCATCTGATCATCTAATACTTCGTCCAAACCTCCAACGTATCGTCATTTCCTTCAACATATTGCCCAATCTATTGGCACGTTAATATTCTCACAATATCTAATCTTTTAGCATAATACTCAATCCTTCCGACATAATACTTGAACTCATGGCACGAAGTCTAATCTTTGGCATGTCAATCAATCGTCTAGTTAGACATCCAATTTTTAACATGATACTTATCCGGGCCAACGTTTGATTCTCTTGCTTCGATAATTTACCCTTCGATGGTTTAAATCCATGAATGAAGTTTTTCCTACGTCACTTATCTTAAGAACATATTAGTCCATAAACTCATCAATTGATTTTATCATCAAAATTTGGGATTCAACAATCTCTCCCTTTTTGATAATGACAATTAATTGACGATGGAGCTTTAACTAGGCTCCCCCTATCTATATGCTATTTTGAAATATAATAAACTCAAATTTTAAAGATTAATAATCTTTTAGTGTAAGTCTTTGAATTCAAGTGAAAACAAATTTAATCATTAGTGACTTTCAATTAATCATTGTAAAAATTATATGCATAATTTCAGTTAAAATATAAAAATAATTGTTGCACATATCATATACATAGTTAAAATATCAAAATAGTTATTGCACACATCATATGTATAATTTTAATTAAATTATGAAATATTATTGTCATCATAAGTTAAAACAAACATCATCATCATAAGTTAAAACGTCATCATAATACTTTCATATCAATAAAGAGTATATTCTACTTCTCCTTATTGAACGTAGTTACCACGTCATGAACGTAGTTACCACGTCATCTAACAGTTATCATTACTTCTCCCTTTTGTCATTAACAAAAAGGAAAAAAATGTATAAACTACTACTTCTCTCTCTCTCTCGTTATCATCATAAAAAAGAAGAGAAGAATATCATGATATCGTGGTGCTACTTCTCTTCATTTATATCAATATGTCAATTGCACAACTACTTTGATATCACATGAAGGATATTAATATAAAAAATAAGTTCAAGTCATGAGAGGTCAATTGATGATTGGGTATTTAAGTCATAAATACAATGGATTTATATGAAATAAATCCCACATCAAGAAATCAAGATAATAATCTATTGGGATGAATCTCCTCTTTAGTAAAAAGAAATAATTATAGGAGAACAGAGAGTAAAAAAATTTGATTCATATCAAATGAATCTCAAGTTATAAATATCAAAAAGTCAAGTGAATAATCATGATTCGTTTGAATAAATCTCCTTTTTGGTCATTGGTGAAAAAAAGAATCATAAGAAAACGAATAGCAAAAGTTCCTGATTCATACAAGATAAATCATAAATTATAAATATCAAAAATTTAAATTGAAGATCATGATTCACAGTCATTAGTGAAAAAAAGAATTATAGGAGAATTAATACAAAATAAATTTCAAGTCTTAAATATTAAGAAGTCAAGTGAAAGATCATGATTCGTATAAAAAATATCCTCTTTAGTAAAAGGAAGAATCATATGAGAAGAATTAGTAAGATAACATGATTCATGTATTTGAAAGATTCAACATGCCTAATTCTCTTACAATAAAAATAAATTATTTCTTATTCAGTGATTTAGTAAAAATATCTACTAATTGATGTTTTGTGTCAATAAAATCTAAAGATATATCATGATTGCTAATATGATCCATAATAAAATGATGTCTGATGTCAATATGTTTAGTCCTAGAGTATCGAATAGGGTTCTTTGTTAAACAAATTGCACTTGTATTATCACATTTTATTGGAATATCTTCTAAAGTATTTTTCATCTATATTACCTGTGCATAGCATACACCTATCGCAATATATTCAACTTTGGCTGTGGATAAAGCGATAGAGTTTTACTTCTTGAAATACTAAGAAATAAGTGCATGACCTAAGAACTGACAGGTTCTAGATGTACTTTTTCTATATATTCTACATCTTACAAAGTCGGCATTAGCATAAGCAGTCAAATCAAAATTTTCAGACTTCGAATACTATAATCCTATATTATATCAGGTCTACTTGTAGTAAGATATAATAAACTACCTATCATACCTTTGTAAGTCTTTTGATCAATGCATTCTCATTCTTTATTCATATTTAATTTGGTAGAGATACTCATTGGTGTGTTAATAACCTTAACACTATCCATGTGAAACTGTTTTAATAAATTCAAAGTATACTTAGTTTGACAAATAAAAATTTCATCATTTAGTTGCTTAATTTACAATCCTAAAAAAAATATCAATTCACCCATCAAACTCTTTTTAAATTCTTAGCTCATACTCTTGGCAAATGATTCACATAAAAATATATTTGTAGAACTAAAAATAATATCATCAACATAAATATGAACAATAAGAACATCATTTTTGAGATGTTTAATAAAAATTATGGTGTCAACCTTGCCTTTTGAAAAATTATTATGAATAAGAAAGGAGCTAAGTCTATAATATTAAACCCTAGGGGCTTGCTTTAACCCATAGAGAGCCTAAGATAATTTATAAACATGATTTAGAAAAAAATTATTTTCAAATTCAAGTGGTTACTCAATAAAAATTTCTTTAAAAATAAAATCATTAAGAAAAAGCATTTTGACATTCATTTGAAAGAATTTAAAATTTTTAAAATATATATAAGCAAGGAGTATCTTTATGGCCTAAAGTCTAGCTACATGAACAAAGGTTTCTTCATAATCTATACCTTCTTCTTAGTTGAAATATTTGGCCATTAATTTAGCCTTGTGTCGAATCATGACACATTGTTCATCTTGCTTATTCATAAAAACTCATTTAGTGTCAATCACTAGATGGTTACTAGGTCTAGGAACAAGCATCAAAATCGTATTTCTTTCAAATTGATTTAATTCTTCATGCATTGCAAAGACCCATGAGTCATATTTGAGAGTATCATCAATGCATTTAGGTTTAATTTAGGATAAAAAGTTAGCATTTGCATAAATATTTTTCAACGAAGAATGAGTTTGAATACCTTTTGATGTATCTCCAATAATTAGCTCCTTAGGATGTACTTCTATATACTTCTATTCCTTGGGTAGGATTTTTTTGAAAGAAGATGTATCTAAGTTGCGAAGAGGAGAATTTTTATCCAAATTCAAAATATCAAACTCAAAATCACCATCAAAATCATTTTCTTAACTTTGGGAAACTCATTAAAAATAATATGGATAGATTCCTCAATAACTGAAGTCCTCTTCTTGAAAAAAATCGATAAGCTTTATAATAAGAGGAATATCCAAGAAAAATATCTTCATCAGATTTTGTATCAAATTTTCCTAAAGCATCCTTTTCTATTTAAAATAAAATATTTACAACAAAAAATTTTAAAATATAAAATGTTAGATTTTTTATTATTTCGTAATTCATAAGTCATTTTAGATAGTAGAGGTCTTATGAGAACCCTATTAATGACATAACATATCATGTTAATAGTTTCACCCTAAAAGTATTTGGATAGGCTATGTTCATTAAGCATGATTATTGTCATCTCTAGTAAGCTTCTATTATTTCTCTCAATAACTTTATTTTGTTGTGGACTTTTTGGAGTAAATAAATTATGGCTATACCCATTTGAATCATAAAATTCTTAAAAATTATGATTTTCAAATTCCTTACAATGATCACTACAAATAAAAGAAATCATAAAGTCTTAGTAAAATATTTAAAATAATTACTTTTATGTGTCAAAAAATATGTCCAAGTATATCTACTTTAATTATCAACAATCACGAAAACATTTTTTACTATCTCTTAAACTTGTCATATTAATAGGTCTAAATAAATTCAAATGAATTAATTGTAATAGTCTAGAGGCACTTACTTGGTTTTTAGGTTTGAAGTTGCTCTTTATGTGTTTTCCTATTTGGCACACATCACATATTTTATATTTGACAAATTTAATTTTAGCTATTCCTCTTACAAGTTTTTAGTTTTAATTTATGAGATTAGTTTTATACTTACATGTCCTAATCTCCTATGTCAAAGCCATGCATCACCATTTAAAACTGAAAAGCAAGTTTCATCACGAAAAACATCTAGATCAATAGTATAAAATATTATCACTTTTAATGCAATAATAGATTTATTCTTATTTGGTATATGATGCAAGCATTAGATTCAAATTTAACATTATATCCCTTATCATAAAGTTGACTAATGATTATTAAGTTATGATTTAAACAATCCACTAAAAGAACATCTTCAATCAAAAGATTAGATTTGTTACTAATATTCCCAATGCTAATGATCTTTCTTTTATTGTTATCTTCGAAGGTGACATATCCTCTGTTTCCGCTAGTGAGCTTTGAGAAATGTGTTGGATCTTTGGTCATGTTCCTTAAGCCTCCACTATCAAGATACCATCTTTTGCTCCTAACCCTTATTTGGAGACATAATTACAAGAAAGAGGGGTTTACTTTAGGTATCCATTTTTAACTTTGGGTCCTTCATAGTTATATCTTTGACTTTTAGCATCAAATCATTTATTGCTACTTTAGGAACCCAAACCAATTTATAATAACTATATTTTCTAACAGCATGTATAAACATAGTGACCAAATCTACCATAGAAATTGTATTTAACTTTAGGAGGAATATGTAATGTGGGTCCTTTTACAAATTTTGTTGGGTTTTGATGTATGTTACTACTTATGAAGCTAATTTCTTCTTTTCTTGATACATAACCTTGATTAGTAAGAATCATGTTCAGAGACTTGTTTCCAATTTTAAATTTTTTTAAGATTTATTGTAGGAACGTATTTTATTTTTTAAGTGATTCTAACTCTTCACATTTAGTGCAAGATATTGACATATAGTTGTTATACTTATTATACAATTCATCAAATTCATTAGAGAGATGATCCATTTTTAGTAATTTATATTTCTTACTAATTTTTTTAAGTTCATCATACAAGTCATGAAATATATCAAGTAATTCATCATAAGATAAAAATATTTCGGGAGAGTCAAATACCTCATCGTGGAAGGCTATCAAAGCGTAGTTTGCTACTTCATCTTCATTGATTTGTTCTTCATCTTCCAATACATTTGATTCATCCCACGTTGCTTTGAAGGCTTTCTTCTTTTCAGTTGTCAATTTCTTCTTCTGTTGTGGACACTCATTTTTGAAGTGTCCTGGCTTTTTGCATTCATAACATATTATTGTACTCTTTTTAGGTTCACTTTTATTCTTATATTCTTATCTTACATAATTAGTTTTGTTCCTTCTCATAAACTTTTTATGTTTTCTTCTAAGGAGTGCAATGTCATCATCATTATCACTTAGGTTTCACTCGAGTAATCTTCTTTGGTTCTAAGTGCAATATCTTTCCTATTCTTTAGAAGGTTTTCCTCTTGTTCATCATATGTTTTGCAAGTCATTTCATAGATCATTAAATATCCTATAAATTCTTCAAGAGGAAAATTGTTCAAGTCCTTTGTTTCTTGGATAGTCATTACTTTTGAATCCCAACTTTTTTGGAAGAGATCTTAAAATTTTATTTACCAATTCAATATTAGTATAACATTTACCAAGACCTTTTAAACTATTGATAACATCTGTAAAATATGTGTACATATCACCAATGGTTTCGCTTGGCTTCATTTTAAATAATTTATAACTATGGACCAAAATATTAATTTTAGATTTTTTAACTCTACTTATACCTTTATGAATAACTTTAAGTATGTGTCAAATATTATGTGTAGTGTCATAAGTGAAAATACAATTAAACTCATTTTCGTCTAAAGCACAAAATAAATCATTCATAGCTTTAGCATTTAAGAAAATATTTTCTTTTCAAAATCATTTCATTTATTCAATGGTTTAGAGGATTTTTTAATCCATATAAAGTAAGAAAATATGTATTTGTGTTTTTCAATATGTGTAGTATGTCTCATTGAACATAGGAGGACGAGTGATAGATGGCCCTCTTGGTTACCCAAAAAAGCCAATAGATCTCTCTTGGGTGTTAATCCAACTCAGAAAACTAAGCTCTGATACTAATTGTTAGGATCATAATGCCACTAAGGGGGGGGCGGGGGTGTGGGGGGGGTTTGGGGGGTGTTGGGGGGTTAATTAGTGCTATAGCAAATTTTATCTTTGATCAATAAATCTATATCATAAATACAATTAGTAAAAAAAAGTGAGCAAGGGTTGCGAGTAAGTAAATTAGAATGCAACAATAAATCAAGGCAAGTGAAAGAATGCAAATCGATTTATAGTGGTTCGATCATCCTGACCTACATCCACTCTCGATTCCTCTTCCCTCGAAGCCACCAACTTTCACTATTGATCTTCTTTCCAATGAGTGAAGATCAACTACCATTGTTAAAACTCTTTTCCTTTTAATAGCCTTAGGAGAGAATCATCATACTCACTTTTTGACAAGAGACCTCACACCTCCTATAACTATAACTGAAAACCACTTCTAAACTCAAGGAGGAAAAGACTCAACCAATGCTCAAAAAGAGCTACAAACTTTATAAACTTCACCACTTATTTCTTGTTCTAATCCAAGCCTTGTTGGGGGTACTTATAGCCCCAAATGGTTTTGAAATTGAGCCAAAAAATTTAAATTATCAAAAATTTTAGGATTTGGATGATCCTACAGTCGAAACTTTTGATGTCACAATTTCAGACTTTTGAGTAATACTACCACCACCCCAGGTGGTACCACCATCAACTACATTGATAGGCATAAAATAGTGGCTATCGAATGTTTGGGTGGTACCACCACTTGGGCCTGACGATACCATCACCCAAGCCTACTAAAGGCCACTGATTTAGCCTTCTAATGAGTCAAACTCGGTCATAGTTCAAGCCTAATAGGTTTCTTAACAGTTTGACATGGTTTCACCCTAATACCAACTTAATTTGACTGCAAAAGACCTCGATCAAGACATAAGCAATCCAACCATATTTTTTATATAATTATGAAGCTTTCAGCACATTGTCAAGCATTCTGTCATGTCATCCAATCATTCAGCACTTTGTTTAAACCTTCATCGCATCCTCCTTTTATTCGGCATATTTCCCAATCTATTGATATGTTAACATTCCCACGACATTCGATCTTTTGGTGTAATACATGATCCTTCCGGCATGATACCCGAACTCACGGCATGAAGTTCAATCTTCGACACATCAACCAATCCTCCGACTCGACGTCTAGCTCAACGTTTGATTTTCCTGCTTCAACAATTTATCATTTGATGTTTTGAGTCTATGATCGAAATTTTTCCTATCTGACTTATCTTAAGGATATATTAGTCCATAAACTGATATATTGATTTTATTATCAAAATCCAAGATTCAACAAAAATAAGCTTCTAAAGTACGGTATAAAAAAAATTACTCAATACTTATATTTCTCTGATTATTTTTCTTCTTATCAAATCCTAACTTATTTATTAAAAAGTAAGAAAGTATATATATTATTGTTCTTCTATACATGTAAGATCATCACCGGTAATAATGAAATAGAGATTTTAAAGCTTCCTGGTAATCTTTCTCTCCAGTTTGCAACGAAGTACTGTGAGATTTTTTGTCTAGATGTGATGAATATAAAAGAAAGTATATTTATATCTCAAGATTTAGAATTAAAGTAAGAAGGTTTCTACTCTACTTGATGCAAATATGAAGCTAAGTTATAATGATGGCAAGGTTTTTTTCTTTTTTTGACCCTAGATCTTTTCATAACCTTATTGGTAGTCTTATCAACTTAACAATTACAAGATCAAATATTATATTTTTTTATTAGTCTTATACATCATTTTATGTAATCTCCGAGGAAGCCACGTCTTGATGCAGCAAGAAAAATTTTGAAGTATATGGATTTTACCCTTAATTTAGGATTATTTTATAAAAAACATACATTTTGAATTGTATGATTATGCATATACTGATCTGATATGTGATTTGGATAATCATATATCTACTTCTAGTAATATCTTTTTACATAATTCTAGTTATATCTCGTCAGTTGTTGCCCAATAATATATATGGTTAAAACATTTAATTAAACATTCGCTACTAAATTAACAAATTGATTATTTTATAATGTGATAATCAAAGCACCTTAAAATTAGTTATAAATCTAATTTGTCATGCAATAACCAAGTATATTGAAATTAAACATAATTTCATTTAGGAAGATGTGCTTTAAAATTAGAAATAAATCTAATTTGTCATGCAATAACCAAGTATATTGAAATTAAACATAATTTCATTTAGGAAAATGTGCTTTAAGAAGTCATTAGGGTCATGGGTGCTGGTTATAGGTGCCCTTAAGTCAATAATGTTAGTGATATCACGTATGACACGTTGCATAGTTTTTTTATATTATTATTATTGACATATTATCACATTATATTATCTGTTGAATATATATACTATGATGTCCTAAGTTTTGTGCAATGAGAATTGGGTCATGATGATATCATGATAATGAGATCGATTCACCATTAAATACAAACCCTAAATAATTCTAGTTATAGGTTACTCAAGAGTGACATCGAGATAACTAGACAGACCGGTGTACTATATATATGTCCATGTGATGGAGGTGGCTGGTCTCACAGCCACTTGTCTGTGGATACTAAGGGTACAATACAGATGCTCATTGGAGAATAAGTTTACTAATTGATCCACTTACGGAATGTCGGATGGTTAATGATACCCATTGTCAGATAGTGATTCTATAGTCCCAGTGGTGTGTCTAGTCCTTAGACATGAGACACCAATGATATTTTGTTTGAGTACTCCTTTCGTTGATGTCGGACTTACAGATTTTAGAAAGTTTCAGATCTAGTACAATCGGTTATCGGGATTGGTAGCTAACCTTATGAAGACAATTGGGTGTCACTAGAGGATCAGCCACTCTCGGTATCATGAGATGAATATCTCATGTGTTATCGCTCGGACAAATCCTCGGTCGGGATCATTCGGATTGAGAGAGGAGTTCTCAGGGAGAATTTGATTAAAGTGGGAATCGGACGGAGTCCATATATGGCCTGATAGTACCATGACATATATGGTCTTTGGGATATTAGATGGATGAGGGACTATAGATACATGGTAAATGAGAACAGACAAGTCTAATGGATTAGATTCTCTGTACCATTTGGGGACTATGGCGTAGTGGCCTAGTACTTCTATAGTTGATGAATTGAGTAAATTGTTATAGGATAGCAAGTCACTAAGTCAAAAGGAGTTCTAACAGGTAGGACTCATGGCCAATTGGTATTGGGCCTAGAGGGTCACACACATATTGTGGATGTTTCAACGATTAAAGGATTGGATATGAGTTATCCAATTAGCCTCTGTTCTCATTAGATGAGACCTGACATTGATTGGCTCCTTGCATAAGGCCCAATTAAAGATCAATTGATATTATTAGATAGAGATCCAATAATCTAAGATTAGTGGGTAATTAAATGGAGATCTAATACCGACTAAGGTATGATTTGTTATAATTTTTTGTGGCTCTCTATATATAGGAGGCAGGGAGCACAATTGTGATAGGCTATACTTTTGGTCGCCCCCTCCTATTATCCTCCCTCCTTCATCTTTTATGCAAGAGTTATGAGATCGTAGTTGTGATTGGAGGAGCATCGCAACAAAGATCCATCGTATGGATACCACTAGAGAGGAGGATGTTTGACCTCTTTCATCCTCTACATCTGGATCTGGATTTCAAGGATATACGATCTCCTTCGGTAATCAATCTCTCATGTATCACAGTTTTCTTTTTTTACAGGTTTTTCATAAACCGATCTTTGCATGACGATTTGATCTACGTGGGAAACCTATTTTGTTTTGTTCTTCCATTGCACATATGATATTCTTGCTGGGTTTCCCAATAGTGGCACCAGAGCTGGATTGCTCATGCAAAAGATTAATTTTTAAACTGCATATGATGGGATTGAATCGTGTAGAACTGTCCTACGCATTCTTGCTGCGTTTTGTAGCAAAGGCAGTGAGGAAGGGGGTAGCCACCTGCAGGTAAGCCCCTTGCAGGGGCATCCACCCACGGTCAGGCCACATGCATGGGCGTGCATCACACGACCAGTGCCACCTACAAGGGTGACAGCTCGCGACTAGGTTTCCTACAGGGGCGATCAGCTACGGCCAAGGCCCCTGCAGGGGTAGTTGCATGCTATGGCGACCGCCAGCGGCAAAGGGCGCCAGCAGGGGTGGCCACCCACGGCTAAGCGCCCTACAAGGATGGTGCCCACGGAGGTGCCACTTGCTGGCACAGCGTCGGCCCACCGATTAGGGCAACGATGCCTATCGTAGGGGTGGCCGCCGATGGCATGTAGCATCGCCACCTGGGTAGGGGCGATGGCAGTGGCTCACTGGAAGAAGGAAAAAGGGTTTAGGGTTTTCTAGTGGTAAAAAGATGATACTACCCCTCAAAATTTGAGAAATTTTTCGTTCTATCCTTCTTTCAGAATTCCTAGAATACACTTAACAATTCTATAAATTCTTGGCATGTCATGATTTCTAAAAAATAATTAATTATTATTTATCTAGTAGTCTTACATGATGATGTGTGTACATATGATGTATGATGTGGATGGATGATTATGAACCATGTGTTGTGATGTATGTAAATATGATTATTATTATAGGGGCTTGCGAGCCTCTATTTTTCTGATTTATTGTCGAGCCTACATGCTTGTGATTATGTTGTAATTACATAGAGAGGCGCGGTGGGAGCATGGAGGCATTACTGGGACCCACATATCATGACTAGCGATCGTGTCACATGGTGATGCGTCGAGGATCTGATGAAACTGATGATAACAAGAAGAACGATCACACGACATGGAGATGTGTCGATACACATATAGATTCTATTGTGAGTGATTGAGCCCATTGGCTCGGGCCTAATCATATTAGGTGATGGTTCATGATCATCCGATGTGGCATATGTGATATGTGACTATACACTTAATATATATATATATATATTTATTTATTTATTTACATGTGATGTAAATATATATTAAATATGTATGTGTGTTACACGACATATTAGGAGACCAATACAAAACGAAAACCCTTCCCGCGATAATATTAAGTCGGTGAGCGTAAGACAATAAGATTGACCCACATGGCCTTCCATTGTTATAGGAAGAAATTAAATCATGATATAGGTTGAGTTGGTCGAGTGACTCGAGGCTTACTTATATATATGATCAAGATCTTGCCTACGATATAGAGATGTCATCGGAGACCTAAGGACATTATATGCTTAGTCGAGTCAGTTGAGAGCATGTTATCGAATCAAAATCATCTTATAACGATGGTGATGACTTAACTGAACTTCATAGTTGGTCAAGCAGTCGAGACCATAATGATTCAAAAGTCGAACATGATGGGAATTTTAAGGAGTTATGATTGACAAGAGTTGCCTACCTTTCGGGCTTAATGTAATTAGTCGAGTCACTCAAGGTGCACTAAAATGCCAATGGATCCCGATCCCCACTAGAAATCTGCTTTCGTCTTACGTATCAAGGGTGTCATGTAATTTGCTAGAAAATTAGTGGGAGCAAATTAAGATAGAAAGTTCATATCCTAATTAGTTTACTTATAAAATCTGTATGTTATTAATTTACGTCACATCTTATCTGTCGCTTACAAACCCTCTATGTGGCATATTTGATGCCAACTGCCTCATTGGTCTAAACTATATAAATTGACTCTACAATTTGAGAATTGTTCTCACTATGGAGAAAATTGTATATGTCTTTAATACGATTGCGCCCATGCTGAAGGAAAGGAGAAGCGAGAATGAGATCGCTCGCTATGTGAAGTATATAGATAATTGTAGAGGATTGCTTATGTCTTGATCATATACTTCAGTCTTATGCTAGATTTTTTTTCACAGTTCATTATTAACTTTAATATGAACAAGTTTGAGGTGACTCTACTTGAGCTCTTCAATATGTTGAGGGAAGTTAAGAGCACCATCAAGAAATAGAAGCCAGTTCTCTATATTGGTGATACCAATAAGAAAATGAAAGCTGATAAGACCCTTAAGAAGGCCAAGGGTAAGGTCAAACCGGGTAAGACAAAGGTTGCCAAGAAAGACCCGACCAAGGACAAAGGCCAAAGCTTCCACTATGATAAAGATGAGTACTGAAGGATGAATTATAAGAATTATCTTGCAAAAAAGGTGAAATAGAAGCTTGGAGAAGCTTCAAGTACATTCATGATTTGTCTCCATTTGTCAGATTTTCATGATAACACATGAATATTGGATACCGGGAGTGCTATCATATCTCTGGCAAGGCCTAGGAGATTGGCAAGAGGTAAGATAGACCTCAAGATGAGCAATGGAGCAAGAGTTGTCATAGTTGTCATTAGCGAGGTCACCCTACATCTGCCTAGTGGAGCTACCATTACATTAGATGTATGTTATTATGTTCCCTCCATTATCAAAAATACTATTTTTATTTATTGTTTGATAATTAGTGAATATAAATTAGTTTTTGAGAATAATAGTTGTTCAATAATTTTAGATAATGAGATCATCACAAGAGGGACGTTGATTAAAGGCTTATATGTGTTAGACATTTCTCTACACATCATGAATGTAAATATGTCCAAGAGAAAACGAGATGAGGTGAATAATACATATATATGATATTGTAAGCTAGGTCATATTCATGAGAGAATAATTTAAAAGTTACTCAAAGAGGGATACTTAGATCCACTAGACTGTGAGTTGTATGCAACTTGCGAACCTTGCCTTCATCTAAAGTGGACCAACTCTCCTTTTAGTGGAACTAGAGAGAGGCACTGAGTTATTAGAACTTATACATAGTGATGTATGTGGTCCTATGTCAATTTATAGGTGGTTACTCGTACTTCATTATATTGACTAATAATTCTCTATGTATGGATATGTGTACTTAATGAAGTACAAGTCCAAGACCTTCGAGAAATTCAGGGAATATAAAAATAAAATAGAGAATTAGATTGGAAAGAATACTAAGACTCTTCGATCAGATCGAGGGGGAGAATACTTGAGAACAGAGTTCACTCATTTCCTTAGGGACCAAGAGATTCTGTCCTAACGGACACCTCCTTATACACATCAGCTCAATAGTATATCAGAAAGGAGGAATCATATGCTGTTAGATATGGTGTAGTCCATGATGAGTTTCGTTGACCTACCCATCTCATTCTAGGGATACGCCCTGGAGACCGTAGCTTATCTTCTAAACAGAGTTTCATCTATGTCGGTAGAGTCATATGGAAAGGGAAGAAGCTCAATCTTAAGGTTGTTAAGATTTGGGGCTATCATACCCACGTTAGAAGACACAACCCCAACAAGTTGGAATCAAGGATGAAACGTGCAAGTTCATGAGATACCCTAAGGAAACTTGTGAGCATTATTTCTATCATCCCAAGGACCAAAAGGTTTTTGTTGCCAAGAGGGCTGTGTTTCTTGAGAAGGAACACGTTCTTAATGGAAACAGTGAGAGTGAGATAGAGTTGAGTGAGGTTGGAGAACTTAGCTCAAGCATCATTCTAGAGTTTGAGTCTGTTCTGGTATCTAGCACATAAGTTCCAACTTTGCGTAGATCCAGTAAAGTATCTCACGCTTCTAAAAGATATGTGGGACATATCAGTGGACATAATTCTCATAATGTTGATCCTTAGACCTATGATGAGGGTATTATGAGTATAGACTCTAATAAGTGACAAGAAGCCATGAATTCTGAGATCGATTCCATATACTCCAATAAGCTTTAGAACCTTGTGGATGCACTTGAGGGTATTGTACCCATCGGTTGCAAATGGATCTTCAAGAAGAAGATCGAAGTAGATGAAAAGGTGGAGACCTATAAGGCAAGGCTGGTGGCCAAAGGATATTGTCAAAGGCAAGGAGTTGACTATGACAATACCTTCTCACCTATAGCTATGCTAAAATCCATCAGAATTCTTTTGGTTATTCTAGCACATTATGACTATAAGATCTAACAGATGGATGTGAAAAATACATTTATCAATGACAACCTCGAGAAGGAGGTGTATATAATACAGCTAGAGGGATTCGTATCCAGAGAGAGTCCAAATAAAATGTGCAGCTTGCTCAAGTCAATTTATGGATTAAGGCAAGCATGCCGAAGTTAGAACATAAGATTTGATGAGGCGATTAGATCTTATGACTTCGTTAGGAACGAATATGACCCTTGTATGTACATGAAAGTAAGTGGGAGTACTATCACCTTCTTGGTGTTGTATGTGGATAACATCATAATCACTGGGAATGATGTAGGAATACTCTTCATAGTAAGACTTGACTATCCATAAATTTCTCCATGAAAGACTTAGGGGAAACAAATTATATTTTGGGGATTCGGATCTATAGAGATAGACCCAAGAGGATGCTTCGTTTATCCCAATCTACGTACATAGACTCCATTATCAAAATATTTAGCATGAAAATTTTCAAGAGAGGACTTATACAAATGAGACATGAAATATCACTTTCCCGGAGTATGTCCCCAAATACTCCTGTGGAAAGGACAGACATGGATAAAATACCCATGTCTATCATGTATGTTATGTTATGTACCAAGCCTGATATAGCGCATGCTCTGAGTGTCACAATCAGGTATCTGGTGGATCTAGGTTTGGAACACTAGAAAATAGTAAAGTGTATCCTTAAGTACTTGAGAAGGACTAAGGATCTTCTATTGGTATATGGAGGAGGTAACCTCCAGGTTAAGGGATACATGGACTCGAGTTTCTAGTCCAACATCGATGATAGCAAGTCGAACTCAGGATATGTTTTCACCTTGAATGTAGGAGTAATAAGCGAAAAGAGTTTTAAGCAAGGTACTACTGCTGACTCAACCACAAAGGCAGAATATATTGCTACATCAGAAGCAGCAAAGGAAGGGGTATGGGTGAGGGAGTTCATCAAGGATTTAGGAGTTATACCAAGTAACGTGGTGTTGAGTCCCATAGCGACGATGAAAGGGTGATAGTTGTAGCAAGGGAACCTAGGCTTCATCATAATTGTTCTGAGGAGGTTTAACCTAATAAGAGAGATCATAGCCCGAAAAGATGTAACAATAAAAAGAGTTTCATCTGAAGATAACATTGTATATCCATTGACGAAGTTATTATCTCAAATCGTATTTAAGCATCACAAGGGTCTGATGAGGATCAAACATATAAGTGATTGACTTTATATCAAGTGAGAGATTGCTGGTTACAGGTACTATACAAGCCAATCACGTAAGTGATGACACATGTGACATGATGCATAGTTTTTTTATATTATTATTATTGACATATTCTCACATTAAATTATCTATTTGAATATATATATATTGTGATGTCATTAGTTCTTTGCAACGAGAATCAGATCATGATGAGATCATGATAATGAGACCGATTCACCTTTAAACATAAACCATAAATAATCATGGTCATAGGTTACTTGAGAGGGATATCGAGATAACTGAACAAACTAGTGTACTACTGTATACCTGTCCATATGATAGAGGTGATTGGTCTTATAGCCAATTGTGTGGGGACACTAAGGGTATAGTATATATGCTCATTGGAGAATGAGTTTATTAATTGATCTGCTTGCGGAATGCTAAATGGTTAATGATATATATTTCAAACGGTGATTCCGTAGTCTTAGTTGTGTACTTGAGACACCAATGATGTTTTGTTTGAGTACTTCTTTCTTTGATGTTAGACTTACAGGTTTGAAAAGTTTTAAATTTGGTACAGTTGGTTATCGAGATTGATAGTCAATCTTATGAAGGTAATTGAGTGTTAATAAAGGATCATCCACTCTCGGTATCATAAGAGGAATATCTCATGTGTTATCGCTTAGACAAATCCTTAATCGGGGTCATTCAGATTGAGAGAGGAGTTCTCTAGTAGACTCCGATTAGAGCGAGACTCGGATGAATTTCGTATGTGGCCTAACAGTACCATGCCCAATATATGGTCTATGAAATATTAGATGGATGAGGAACTATAGATATACGATAATTGAGGATAGACATGTCCAATATATTAGATCCCCTATACCGTTTGGGGACTATGGCGTAATGGCCTAGTATTTCTATAGTTGATGAGTTGAGTGAATTGTTATGGGATAACAATTCACTAAGTCAGAAGGAGTCTTAACAGGTATGACTCACGGCTAGTCGGTATTGGGCCTAGAGGGTCACACACATATTATGAATGTTTTAATGAGTAAAGGATTAAATATGAGTTATCTAATTAGCTCATGTTCTCATTAGATGAGACCCGACATTGATGAGCTTCTTGCATGAGGCTCAATTAGAGATTAATTGATATTATTAAATAGAGATCTAATAATCCAAGATTAATAGGTAATTGGATGAAGATCCAGTACTCACTAAGGCATGATTTACTATGATTTTTTGTGGCTTTCTATAAATAGGAGATAGGGGGCATAATTATGATAGCCTGTGCTTTTGGTTGTCCCCTCCTATTCTCCTCTCTCCTTCATCTTCTGCGTAAGAGTTACGAGATCTTGGTTGTAATTAGAGGAGCATCGCTACAACGATCCATCGTGTGGATATCGTTACAGAGGAGGATGTTTAACCTCCTTCATCCTCTCAATCTGGATTTCGATTTCAGGGATATACGATCTCTCTATGTAGTCAATATCTCATGTATCACAATTGTCATTTTTATGGGTTTTTCTTGAATCAATCTTTGCACGATAATTTGAATTACATGGGAAACCTATTTTGTTTTATTTTTCCACTACACATCTTATGTTCTCGTTGGGTTTTCCAACAATGGAGATCAGGAGCAAGTCTACAAAAATATACTTTAAGGGAGAGCATTAAGATTTAAAGCATTATTTTTTTTGAAAGATTTTAGATTTTTCTTTTATTTTTAAATAAGTTGATTAGATAGAATTATAGAGATAAGGGTATCTTGATTTAAATTATTATTCTACCTTAAATGGATAGGGCTCTTGTCTAATAGTAGTTAAAGATCCTGTAAATCTTCTTCTTTATATTGTCTAAGACTCAATATAACTTTTCTTTATTGCTTTGGCCTTGGTTTATTATTCTTTTATTTGGTTTTATCTTGAGTTAATAATATCTTATTACTACTATTTGAAGAAAGGATTATGCTTATATGTGGTCTCTCCTTTCCTTCACAAGTTTAAGCTATGATTAAGTGATATTTTACTCAACAAACACTAAGGAGATTGTATTAAAAATAAGATATTAAGGAGTTGTGTACTTTGAGGCATTGAATAAGACTTTTACATCTAAGTTTTGAAAAGAAAAAAATGGTATTATGATCCTAACAGGTAATCCACCTAAATTTGACCATTCATTTGATATTAATTTATCTAAGCAAAAATAGAATTTGTAAAAATATTTAAATAATATATTTCTTCATTGGAGAGGACAAATAGAGGATTCCTCACTTTCAATTTTACTAATTTCATCATGGGTAGAGACCAGGTGATCTTCAAGTCTTCCTAAGGAGAGCTTATTCTCGTGAGAGAGGATAAGTTTGATATATTTCAATACAAAGGATGACAAGTTCTTGTTTCTTTTTGTTGACCTTAAATTTAGGTCTATAAATTTTAAAATTTTTCATAATATTCTTTATTGATTATAGAAAATGATAACAAAAAAAATATAGATATTCCTAGTTATAATGTTTTTAATTGAATTAACATATTTTTTAATGACCTAAACATTGTAATTCTATTAATAAAGAGTTTTCAATTAATAAAATATATCTAAAAAAACTGCCACTATAATTCATTTGTATTGAATGGCATCCCTCTATCGACAAATTACTTAGGGCCCTCCCTATTTTCATCAATGGATAAGTATGCCTCTACCTAGATTTATTACATAGTTAGTGTGGTTTGAGTGAGATTTTAGCTAAATCAAAGGAGAAAACTAAATAGTTTCTAACTAGACAGGTTTGATCTTGAATTATTTATTCTTCCCCTTCACCTTTTCTTCTTTTTTTGACTCTTAAATATTTTTCTTTCTTTCGATTTTCACTTCTCTCCTTCTCGTTGATATTGTCCTCAGTCCTCTCCTCTGATTTCCCCTTCACGTATTCTCTCTTATATATTTTTTCTCTTCCGATTTTCACTCTTCTTCGTATTGATATTGATCTCGATCATTCTCGTTTGCACCTACCCCTCTTTACATCCTTCTTTACAAAAATATGATCACATAATTTTTTTTTATGCAATGGGTAAGTGGTAAAGGTAAGATTCAAGCTCACATTATTATAATAAAATATCAAGATCTTTAATAGCTAGGCTAACTAATATCTTTCAAAGAAACCACTGTTACAATAACATGATCACGGTTGTGCCTATAACGATGCTCACAAAAGCTTCCTCTACTTGTTCAATAAAATGCTTCAAAGAGACTTGAAGTCTAATCATTTTTAAAATAATTCCTAAAGTCACCATAAATTAAGAAAATCCATCGATTCATGATTTATCTTCTACGGTGCAAATTTGAATGATGTGAATAAATTTTATCTTGCTATACTTGAAAATCAGTTGATTGTAGAATTAACTTGAAAATATACTAAATTTCATATAAATTTTTTAATTATTCTTAGAATAGGAAGCCCATTAGAAATAATATATACATTGCAAGAGGAGGCATTGATAGTTGTGAAAGAAACATCACTTAGCGACGAGACGAGAAAAGGTAGAGGAGAAGGATGACAACAACCATGGAGCTATGGTACGATGAAGGGACGAAGCAGGAGCTATAGAAGAAGGTGAAGGAGGAGATGTTACCAAGAAAGGTGGGCCACATTCAAGGGTAGGAGAAGCAGAGATGTATCTTGGACCAGAAGAGATGAGTTCATCCAATTGAATCTTATTTGTTAAGTAAAATTTGAAGGGTAAAATTAAAATTTATAGAAAAAAAGGGTGCCGGTAGTTAAATTATCAATAGAGGGTGCTGCTATCTATTAAAAAATGATTATGAGGGGCTTCTCTCAATAAATTAACGAAATTCACACCAATCATGACTAACAACTTTATGATATAATAATTCATATGAGAAATACTAATAGCTTTAGATATAAATTATAAAGGTCTTGACATAATTTAGAATAAATTAAGAAAAATTCTAAAAATTCCAATTTATCTTAAATTCAGGTTTAAAATATTTAAAAATTTTATAATTGAATGAACAATATGGGAAAAAGGAAATCTAGTTACAATATTTTTTATTGATATTTCAATGTTTTTTTGTTTACGAATAAAAACATCTTACTCCATTCAAAAATTATTATAGTCGGTTCCATTTAGACATTTGGATTGGTTGGATTAAAAGTCTGGTTTATCTCAAATTGGATTATTGTGATAGTTTTTTTCTTTGTAGATTTTTTTTTTTGTACAAAGAGAAAGAAAGAGTTGTCTCTCATAATATAAAAAATTAAGATTTTTTTAGAAAAATCATTTATTTTTTGGCAACAACAAAATTGCTGCCGAATTCTACTTCTCTTACCGAACCCGGCGGGTCCCACAATATTTGTCTTTTATTTTTTGGTGTAGGAATTGATTGCATGGCCATGTGTCACTGCTTCAGCCAACGGCGGCCACGGCTTCCAAACTGCCACCTGTGGCTGCTGCTGCTGCCGCCAGCCCACCCATTCATGCATCAACAATCCCACCCGTGCATCCAACATGCGCTTCCCATTCAATTCGACTCCAAGAAACCCTCACCGACGTTTCCAATTAGAACTCCGCATCCCCTATTTTGGAGCCACCACGATAGGATCTCCACACCCGCTCAAGACATGGCTCTCTCGACCTCCAATTCCGTTTCCGTAGCCCAAAACTTCGATCACGACCTCCCTTCTCGTGCTTCATTCATAATAACATTTATCAATTTTGAAAACAAGAAGAAGAAGAAGAAGAAGAAGAAGAAGAAGAAGAAGAAGAAGAAGTGGCACCCAACCCCATAACCTGCTTGTCTTAGTGAATCCTTTATCCGACTCTTCCTCGCTCCTCTTTTTCCCCGATGCAAGACACTTCTTCCTCTTCTACTTATGCGCCGCGCAGGACAGTTCGGAGCTCGCTGATCGAGCCCGACGGCGGCGCGCTCGTGGAGTTGGTGGTGCCGGAGGCCGAGCGTGCCGCGAGGCGGGCGGAGGCGTCTCGATTGCCTGCGGTGAGGATCGGGCCGGTCGACTTGGAGTGGGTCCACGTGGTCGCGGATGGGTGGGCGAGCCCACTGAGGGGGTTCATGAGGGAGGCGGAGTACCTGCAGAGCCTGCATTTCCGCTCGCTCCGCCTCGCCGATGGCTCCGTCGTGAACATGTCTCTGCCGATCGTTCTCGCGATTCGGGACGAGGAAAAGGAGGCCATAGGGAAAGCGCCGGATGTCGCTCTGACTAGCCCCGCCGGCGGTTTTGTTGCCATTCTCAGAAGGTTCGTGATTGCTTCTTTTCTAATATATACATGTATATGCTTAGTGAACTCGCGTGCTTTTCCTGGTTTCGGGGTTCTTTATATATATATATATAATATTTGAATTCTCTTTGCGCTCTTTCTTATAGATACAAACGCGACCTATAGAAAGTAATGAACCGAGTTCTGTGGATAGCATTTTAACTGTCTTGGAAATAACATCATTGGTGGCTGATCTTGGGTTATTTTTTCTATGTAAACTAAGACAAGAAAGTCCACAATGGATTTCAACAATTGAATGTTGAGACATTGTATTAGAAGAGAAAATGTAATATTTTAAATTCCATGCCTTTATGATTACACAATGCCTGATGTTTCAGCAATATATCTGCTATGACGCAGGGTTACATGGATAAAATAAATTAGATGAAGAAATTGGCACAAGAGGGAAGAGCTTTTCTGTTGCTAATGAAAGTGAGATGAGTGAACAGAGGACATTATGCACATTGTTATGATAGTACAATTCTTAACTAAAACAATACCAGCTCTGATGAATCTTCTGTTGCAGAGTTATACATGATAAGGAAAATGACAAGAAAAAGAGAATTAATGCATTCTTTTCTCCTTTTCTTCACATGCTGTGGAAGTTCATGACGACCTTCCTTCTCGAGACTGTTGTTGTACATTAGATTGCTATAATTTCTTATGTTTTATTGGATGTTTTTTACTGTTACTACAGCTTCTATTTGACATTGAAATTTCTGTAGTACCCAAAGTAACAGGATATACCAATGATTCGTAAATTTTTCCATGGGGAACAGTTTGATTGCTGAAGCTCTTATGCTGGCTCAAAATTTTAAAGTATTTTATTAAGTTGGTTTTACTGGAGGTTTGAATTAGTACAAAATTTATTGTTTCTGCAGACAAATTTTAAACTATTGGGACATGTGGTGCAAGTTAATGCTTATGGATGTTTCCTACAGTAACTTGCCAGCATTTGCTAATGTATTTAGTTGACTGTAGAAAGTCGTCAGGACTCCTGAATAATTATTGTTTTCATGTTTTATATAGCTTTTAGCTTTGCAAAATGTCTGCAAAACTGGGACTTATATTTTATTTCACATGATAAAGCCCTTTTCTTTGGAGGAATACTTTGCAGCAACATTTAATTTTTGTTTCATTCTGTATGCTTCACTTTATAATTACTTGTATCCACCTATGGATCAGAGATGATCAACCAAGTCCAAGTCTAAGTCCAATTCCAAATCCAAGTCCAAGTCCAAATCTAAGTCCAAGTTCAGGTCCAATTTGAGTTGCAGTCGAATTTAGAAAGACTTCACTGATTAGCAGTCGAAGTGTCCCCATCTACAACTATAAACAAAGGGGTCAATAGCCCTAGAAGTCCGAGCTGCCATACAAGAAGTCTGACCATGTTGCTCAAGTCTCTTCATAATTGTGTGTTTAGTTATTCCTTTTCAAGAAGCAGATTGTTTTCCCTTTCAATTTTCTTTTTCGTTTTAGTAAATCTATCAATCCTCCCACAATGTGTAAATTCGCTTGAGGAAGGATCGAGTTCACTTAATCCTTTCCCCAAACAGATCAAGTGGCATCACAGTGATGATCCTCATTTGCGGTTGGTTATCACCGGGCAAAGGATATAAGGATTCAGGAGAACTATAGGAATTTAAGTTTCAACACCAATCGCTGATAAATAGAGATGATGATGCAATGGTAGAAAGTACTCCAGCAACATCAACGGATCTTGTTGCCAAAGCCACACTGCTCATGCAAAAGATGGAATACGTACTACGTTGGATCCAATCTCAATCCAATATGATAGTGAAAGAGATGGAGATATGCGCATCATAGTAAAGGAGAAGGAGCCATCTTCATTGAATACCATAACCATCTGCTGAAGATGGACGGTGACGATGATGATGCCATAGAACCTGTGGCGAAGGCAAGGCTCCAACCTTTTCAAGTCGAGGCTCGGATTGACATCCCCATCTACAACGTCTCCATTAATACAAAGATGTTAGATTCTGGGCTCGATCAACTTGACACCTACTTTACCCTATACTGGTATGGTAACGAAGACAAATTTGTACTTGTGTGACTCAAGTTAACAAGCCATGCTCTAGAATGGTGGAATGCCTGTCTATGAGCCTATGGCGACAAAGAGATGACATTGGGGCAGTTTAAAGCGTTCATCCGATAAGAATTCTACCCGATTTGGATGGTGACGATGATGATGCCATTGGAACCTGTGGTGAAGGAAAGGTTCCAACCTTGTTAGGTCGAGGCTCGAATGACATCCCCATCTACAATGGCTCCATCAACATAGAGATGTTAGATGCTGGGCTTGATCAACTTGACACCTATTTTACAGGTATAGTAGTGAAGACAAAGTTGTGCTCTCGTGACTCAAGTTAACAAGCCATGCTCTGGTATGGTGGAATGCGAGTCTATAGTGACAAAGAGATGACATTGGGGCAATTTAAAATATTCATTTGATAAGAAGTCTACCTAATGTGTTACCTTAAAGATCGTTGGAAAAGATTGCACAACTTGCACTAAGGATGAGACAAATGGGTGCAAGAATATACCACCGAGTTTTGACGACTAGTGTTGGTGCTCAGAATCTCCCTCGACAGCCACTCAACAATGATGAAATTTACCATTGGTTTGCATGCTCAGATCAACACTTAATTGAGCCTCTTCAAGGTTTGTGACATCTCAAGAGCTAGTAGGACAACCACAGTGATCGAAAGGAACAATAAAACCCACATTAAGAGGATTGTAGAGAAGGCTAAAGAGGGCTACTCAAAGGCTAAGAAAAATTTCGATAACAGTAAGAATCCATCTTCCTCGAAGAGAAGTGACCTCTTTTGCGATTACTATAAAATTGCAAGACATATAAGATTGATGTGTTGGAAGGTTTACTTAGATTTTTTCCCAAAAATATTGAAGAACTACCAAAGTCGATAGACAATGGCTATGATGGTCAACGAAGATTTTATTGAACATATGCTGGTTGATCGTGCAGATCTTGATGATGGTGAGACTAAAGGTTATAGACTCGAGTACGTCCCCCGGTCCAAAGGTTCGAGAAGAGCTCTTTACACTAAAAATCCATGTGAAGAAAGAAGTCGTTGATGCCATCATTGACACCAACAGTTAATTTATATGACATGATTGATTTAAATAAAGAAAAAAAAATCAGAGACTGCATGCTTTTATTTATATAAAGTATAATCAAGCATTCATGGTGCATATAATTTGCAAGATAGGTTTAATCCAATTTCGTTATATGACATCGATGATTCAAATGAATAGTTAGGAGGATAAATGATTACTAACATATTAAATGCCGAAGATGCTTATGTTTTTTTTCTTTTATGATGATAGTTTGAGATCGGGAGATGTAGCAGACAAGAACATTTTCTTGTAAAAATAAAGGTTGAGTATAGAAATTTCAAGTTTAATACTTGCAATATTTAGTAGAAAGCTTAATCTGAAGAAGACGAACAAGATTATGAGGGATACAAATCAAACGATGGAGATGATGACAAAATCAAGGATGTTAATGATGAAGTGGACTTTAACGATCTTCTCTTGTTTTATTAATTTTGTTGTTAGATCTATACAATGAAATACTTTAACGATTTATAGATGGTTAAATAAAATATAATCTGATCTTTTAGTGGTGATATTTTGAATATGAGCTGATATGGAACGCGTGTATTGTTTAATTTTCATTTTAATGATTATCTTCCGTTTTTTTTTTGTAATTTTTATGTGAGCACCTCACTTCATTTGGGTGAGCACCTAGTGCTTCTGGCATCTTGGAACCTTGGGGCTTTTCACAACACTAATCTCATGGCCATATTGACAATCCAAGGATGCACAATTCTTACTCCAAGATCAGGTTCATTGTTGACATTATTGTTGTGACTTTCATATTGATCAACATTGTCAGTTCAAATCAAGGTTTACAATTTCGACCTGTACCGCCCGGTATGGGCGGTACATACCGGTTCGCCAGGTTCCCGGTACGCGGATCGCCCGCTACCGCGTGGTTCCGTCAAAAATCGATCGTTGGCGGTCGATTTCGGTCATCGGTGGCCGATTGAAGAAGAAATCGATTGTCGACGATCGATTGAGAGAGAAATCGACCGTCAACGGTCGATTGAGGAAGAAAAAGGGAAGAAGAAGAGAAAAAAAAAAAGAAGAGGGGAAGAAAGAATACCTCGCCCGCGCATCGTCCTCGCTCACCTGCCGTCGCCGCCCGCGGTCGCCTGCGCGCCGTAGCCACCCGCGGGTCGCCTACGGCCGCGGCCCCTTTTTCTCCCGTGCGAGGAGACGGGAGTATCTCCCCGCACGGGGAGATAGATCGAGGCGACGTCGCCCCCTTTTCTTTTTTTTAATATTTTAATATTTTAATATTATATTATATTATAAAAAATATTATATTATATTTTAATACCGGGTGGTACACACTGTGCATACCGCCCGGTATGGGTCCTGTACCGATACCGACAATATGTTGGTACACCGGTAAGTCAAACCTTGGTTCAAATACATGCATATCCATTTCTTCCCACTATTTTTTTATGCAGCCGTAGGGTTTTTCAGGTATCTAGCTCTATCATAAAATCTTGTTTTATCTCCAGCACACCTTTGTACATTTGTTGACATTGGAAAATCCACCGTATTTAGCTGGTCCAATTAATTTAGTCATCGTCGATGCACTACCAATGATGATGGCGATCGAAGTGATAGGTGTGCTATCCTGCTTAATTGATAGTATCTTGCTTCAGTGTCATTCTCCTACAAAAAGATATCAATTTTAGTTAGGCACACAGATTTTAAAATTTACATTTGATATTCAAAATCAAGGTTGAATTTATAAGGGTTCGCCTGGATCCCTGCAAATCCGACTTTGATTCTTGTGAATTAAGCCTAGATCCATGAAGATCAAGGTTAGATCAACATGTGTAGCCTTGATCCATATGGATTTAGGTTTTATCTGCATGGATTCATACTTGATCCTCAGTAATTTAGTCTAGATCTGCAAGGAACTATGCTAGATCCATGAGGACATTCATATGAATCTTGATTATATCTATGAGGATCCAGTTTAGATCAGTGATGGTCTAAGGCTGGAAGGTCTAGCCCTCATCTGTAAGGATTTAGCCTAGATTTATGAATCTAAAGTTTGATTTAGGTATTTTTTTCATAGATTTGGGGTTAGATCCATAATATTGTTCTTACAGTACAAGAAATTACAAGAATCATAGTTTGAAAATAAGATTCATATTTACCTCTTCTGAGAGAAAAATTGATTGATCTTTTGAGAATAAGGATTCATTTGGTTGAAATTGCTCTCCAATTTGAGAGAATTTGAGTTTGAAGAGTGGGATTATGAGACTTTAGGAGAAAAATTGGATAAAAATAAGTTGATATTAGAAGAGGGAATAAAGAGAGGTCAAAGAGGATGAAAAAAGGTGGTGTAGGATCTTTTAAAAGCCCAAGAAACCCTTAATGGGTATTTGTTGGATCCGGTTATTGTTGGCATGCTTATTGGCCAGGTGACCAGTTCCGACAGTCTAAATTGGGTGGTAAGCCGGTTTACTAGAGTTACCACATGGTAGTGTCTAGATTAGATTGAAAGAAGTTGCCTTAATATCAGCGATTTAAATAGGCGCTCGGGCGCTCGCCTAAGCGCCCGGGCGAGGCGAGGCGAGGCGAGGCCCGAGCGCCTCGCTCAAACCCCAGGCGGCGCGCTTCAAAGAGGCGCTCACCCGAGCCCAGGCGTTGGGCTCTTCGGGCGAGCCTCCGAGTTAATCCAGGCGACCGAACCAGGCTTTTAGCTCTGGTTCGGTCGTTCACGTTAGTTGGTTTATTCGAACCAACTAACGCAGCTATATATCTTTCGTTACTCAACCCTAATCCTCATCTCAAATCGGGACTATATCGCTGCATCTCGCCGCTGTCGTTGCCTTATTTGTTGCCGCTGCTACTGTGCCGCCGTCGCTACTCTTGCCCGAGTGCCAGAGAGCCTGGTTCGGTCACCTGGATTACATCGCTGACACCATCGCTGCTGTCGTTTCTCTTCGCCACCATCACTGCAGTCGCTGTTGCTCGCCGCCGTCGCTGCAGTCGCTATTGCTACCACTTGCCGCCGTTCACTGCTGCCGCTTGCCGCCGTCGCTGTCACTGCTGCTCCTCTTGCCTTCGGTCAGGTCAGCTCGTCACCTCGTTTCTACTATTAACAGTATATTAACACTTAACAATATACTGTATATTAACACTTAACACTAAAGTATACTATTAAGTTAACTAATTATTAACAGTATATTATACTGTTAACAATATAATAGTATATTAACAGTATACTATTAATTTATTGTTAATAGTATACTATTAAATAGTATACTAATTACAATATTTTTATTTATTAGATTAATAACATATTATATCAATTTTAAATTTTAATAATAGTAATCCTTATTTATTTGAAATTATTGTTAGATTAAATAGTATGTGTTTTTATATTTTGGCGCCTCGCTTCGCTCGGGCGAGTGCCTGGCGCCTCGGGCATTTTGGGACCCTGGCGCCTTTTGGCGCCTAGCGCTTTTTTAATCACTGTTTAATATTAGTCCGACCAATTTTTGAAACATTATTAGCAACATTCACACGTGCTAGGGTGATGAGATGTAATTGAAGGCTCCTGAATTGGCTGCCCAATTACCCCAGAATCGCCTGCATAGGAACAGTTGGTCTGCCAGCTCGGGTGGCCTTGGCTCTCCTAAAGTTGATTCAATGATGATTGATGGGCAATTTTTGTCTCATTGATGACAATATAATAGCCAAGGATGAGTTCATCAAATCACCATAAATTTGCATTGCAACAGCAATAATAAGAAAACCAACAATGAAAGATTCAAAAAGAAACAAATAATTAGATAAGGAGGTATTGAAAAGATGAGAAAATGAATGATATATCAGCCTAATTGTTTGATTTCTTTTTCATTTTAAATGATGGAAAATTTTATCTATATGTTGGATGGCTTTTTCCACATACTGAAACTTATTACTTGCATGATAAATGAAATGAAGCCTATTGCATTCGATGGAGATTAACGTCAATAATCAAGTCAAGGCTCAATGTTAAAGACACATCTTTTGGGTTTTTGAGCTTTTGAAATTCTGGTGGGGAGTATGCCTCCTGTAAGTTGAGGCTCTAAATGTGAGCCACAATGTAACTTAGTTTGCCAAAAGTGGCCTTCAACATCGCTAAACTTTGTTTCCATATGCTAGTGCATAATATTTGGAATATGCAAATGAATGGATATTCCAGTATTAATAAAGTGATTCAATTTGCTGTCCTTGCTGGTATCTATATTGCATATTCTGATCTTTCTATGCCAACCATTGACTTAAGTGATAGGAAGTAGTACAATGTCTATTGATTTATCTTAGCGTCATTTTGTAGTGCATCCCAGTTTGCTTATTAAATGTAAATCTTAATTCCTCACCATGCTATAATGTCTAACTTGGTTTACTTGTTGGGCAGAACTGAAATATACAAGCATAACAAAGAAGAAAGAATTGCTAGAACATGGGGAACAATAGCACCTGGGTTACCCTATGTTGAGGAGGTAATTACCCAGGCTGGAAATTGGTTGATCGGTGGGGATCTCGAAGTGTTGGAACCAATCAAGTACAATGATGGTCTTGACCAATACAGGCTCTGTCCTCGAGAATTACGTAAGGAATTCGACAAACGTGAGGCTGATGCTGTATTTGCTTTTCAGTTGAGGAATCCTGTACATAATGGCCATGCCTTGTTGATGAATGACACCCGTAGGCGCCTCTTAGATATGGGCTATAAAAATCCTATATTACTACTTCATCCTTTAGGTGGTTTTACCAAGGCAGATGATGTGCCCTTGTCTGTGAGGATGGAACAACATAGCAAGGTCACTTTTTATTGTCCGTGTTTTAACTTTAAGTTATTGGCTATGATTATATGGAATTCCTATGAGCCTGATATGTTATAAGCCATCATCTATGAAACAGGTTCTAGAAGATGGAGTTCTTGATCCTAAGACGACCATTGTGGCAATCTTTCCTTCTCCTATGCATTATGCTGGGCCAACAGAAGTACAATGGCATGCTAAAGCAAGGATTAATGCAGGTGCTAATTTTTATATTGTTGGTCGTGACCCTGCCGGAATGAGTCATCCAACTGAGAAAAGGGATTTATATGATCCAGATCATGGGAAAAAAGTGTTAGGCATGGCTCCAGGCTTGGAGAAACTTAATATTTTGCCTTTCAAGGTATATATGTGGATCTTACTAATTTGAACTTTTTGTTTGTCTTATTGCATTTTATAAGTTGTATGATTGTGGAACTCAAGATTGACTTCTTAACTACATGCATTTAGTTATTCTCTCGTGCAAGGATTTGAATATTAATCCAATACTAATATGATAGAACCCTAAGGTTTTATCGTGGAGGAAGAGGGTAGAAAAGGGGATAATCAATCTCTTCGAAGCTCCTAGGGTTTTACCTTTTGGTTAAAACTAATATTTCATTCCTTGATTTTCATAAAAAATTTACAGTCTTATTTATAGGGTTCTGCCAAGAGTCCCATTCAACTTTGACTCTTTAACTAACTGAGAAACTCCTAACTGAAAATAATAATTGATTCCATCCCAATCGAAGATAAAAATCAACTCTAACCACTCATAACTGACTTGATGAGGTTTACCCGACTCATAACTGACTTTGACTAATATGACTCAACCTAAATAGATGGACCCGACTTAGCTAGGGTCCTAACAGACCTGCTCTCTTCAAATCAGCCTTGTCCTCAAGGCTAAGCAGCATTGAACTTCGAGAGCACTTCGGTCCAAGATATTTACCACGCATTACAATCCTTTGATCAATTAAATAGGGTCTCCATTTGATGTAAGCAATGGGTCGATCTTCTAGTGCAGTAGCCATTGTAGTCTTCTGAGGACCCATTTTTATCTGATGGCTAGTGGTCGTACCATGTCTTCTTTTGAGGATTACCACTTCGATGTCTTCCTGTGGCACCAAAAAAAAATCTACAGATAATTGTTTGCCATGTATAATCATTTTTACCTTTAAGCACTTATTATCACAAATTAGGATTTGCCCATTAGCAATCTTGTCTTCGAATTTGGCACAACCTTTGTGATCAGACTCCACATTGTCAACTTTTGATTCCTCCTTAGCTGGTTCAATCATCAGAAGTTTGTCACAACCTTCATGATCGGACTCTACACTGTCAGTTTTTTATTTCTCTTTAGTTGACTCGATCGTCAGAAGCTGCTCTTGTTTGCGATCGTCTATATTGACCACTTTGAAATCCTCCTTTATTGATTTTTCATGTTTATTGAAGCTTCTGTTCTGACGAATGTCTATATTGATTTTTCCTTCATGCACGTTCGCGAATGATAGGGCTGCTATCATGGTGCGGGGATGTCGAGCTTTAACTTCGCACCGAATCTCGGGATAAAGTCCCTCAATAAATTTTCTCACCAATTATATCTCGGACCAATCTCGGGTTTGGTTCAATAAGCGCTCAAATCTGCTCTGGTACTCTTGTACTGTGGAAGTCTGGTGGATTTTGGCGAGCTGTCTATTAATGTTCTTGTACTCTGATGGTTCGAAGCAAATCAGGAGCTCTATCTTGAACTGTCCCCACGAAGGGAGTCTGTGATAGGTCTGGTACAAATCATACCATTGGATTGCATCACCTTTGAGTTGAGTGGAAGTTATCTCCATCATAGAGGAGGGCGCCGCCGAGGAGGTTGCGGCGGCTGCAATGGCAGAGGAAGCAAGGTGCGGGCGCTACAGAGGGGGGCGGCTGTGGCTACGAGAGAAGATGGCAGCAGCTGGCCGGCGACGATGAAGAAGAGGAGATCAAGGCTGCGGCAGAGAAGGGCTTGGTTGCGGTGAAGAAGAGCTTGGCGGTGGCAGAAGCGGCTGGGAAGAGAAGGAGGCAGCGGCCAGCGGTGGGTGGCAGCGGCAGTTGGTGATCGGAGCTAGCAGGTATAGCCGGCGGTTGGCTGCAGCTGTGGACGGACTACGGCAGCGGAAAACAGAGGAAGAGGGCTGGGCGACTGCTGCAGAGGAACGGTAGGGCTGGCTGTGCGTTGTCGAGGGCTGGCCGACAGATAACAGCAAGATCAAGAGGGTTGTTGGCGGCAGATGAGGAGAAAGGAGGGGGCGCAGCTGAGAGCGGCTCTAGCAGCGGGTAGCAGCTGCGGCAGGGGACGAGAAGAGGGCTGGCCGACGGCAGGAGTAGGAGAGAAAGAAGGGGGAAGGTTCGACTGTGGCCCTTCTCTCTCTCTCTCTCTTTCTCTCTCTTTTTTTTTGTTGGCTGATGATAATTGCAATAAAGATGATTGTAGCAGGTGGCAGATGCAACGGTGATGATGACGATGGCGGTGATGATGACGATGGCGGAGATGACGATGATGACAAGGGGAACGATTGCGGAATCACGGTAGGAACACCGAGGATCGCTGCTCTGATACCAAATGGTAGAACCCTAAGGTTCTATCGTGGAGGAAGAGGGTAGAAAAGGGGATAATCGATCTCTTCGAGGGGATCGGGCCTCCTAGATCACTTGAAGGGGATTTGCCTCCTAGGGTTTTGCCTTTGACTAAAACTAATACTTCATTCCTTAATTTTCATAAAAAATTTACAGTCTTATTTATAGGGCTCTGCTAAGAGTGTCATTCAACTTTGACTCTTAACTAATTGATAAACTCCTAATTGAAAATAATAATTGACTTCATCGCAACCGAAGATAAAAACCAACTCTAACCACTCATAACTGACTTGATGAGGTTTACTCGACCAATAACTGACTTCGACTAAATTGACTCAACCTAAATAGATGGACCCGACTTAACTAGGGTCCTAACATAATACCAGTAATAGTTAGGAAAGAAATGGTATTAACATACCCGATGTATGTTGATCTGTACCATCTAGTATTTATCGAGAAAAGGAACATACAAATACATATATAGAATGGTATCAAACTGCATGTAATATTTCCGATGTTTCTTTTGTACCACTCACTATATACTGGTTGAAATGTACTGGTCAAAATATGCTTGCATATAAAATGTTTATAATTTCAGTAGTACTTTTTTAACATTTTGTGCCTGTGAATATTTCATTTGTTTTCTATTGAATTATTTGATTTGCATGAGTTTGCCCCAAAAAGAGGGACAAAGGATGATGGTGGGTCCTGGATAGCTGTAAAATGGTTATGGTACAAACAATTCATGTCTGGTGTTGAAACACTTCTCTGTTTTAATTAGTGTGAGCTTCAGCTTTCCTGAATTTAGGTATTCTAGAATGTTATTGGTTGTGCCCTCCTTTTACTGGATACTTGTTTAACTATGTCTAGAGAAGGAAGTGCTGTATGCATGTATATGTATGTTTTCAATCCAGCAATCTTTTTGGATGAAAATATTCAATCTAAAAGATCGAAGGCAGTTGAAGCTTCTTTATAATATCTTTTTGTTGATAAAACTTTTAATCTGAAAGTTCGATAGTTTTACATATAGATCTAATGTTATTATTAATATATTTTCATCTGTTAAATCATTAATTCTTCTCTGTTTTATGGTGTTATTGGCAGGTAGCAGCTTATGATACTGTGGGAAAAAAGATGTCATTTTTTGATCCTTCTCGTGCTCAAGATTTTCTCTTCATCTCAGGAACTAAGGTATGACATCCGTCTCCTTGGCTTGCTTCTATTCCTTAAAAGCATCTCATTTTAAATTCATAGAATTTTGCTAGGAATTTCTACCCATTTAAGAGGAATATCTTTTTAATAGTTTCGATGAACGTGTTCTTTATCCAAGTATTTGATAACTTAGCATATACGTTTTACATGTTGCTACAGATGCGTACATATGCTAGAAATGGGGAGAACCCCCCTGATGGTTTTATGTGCCCTGGTGGATGGAATGTTTTAGTGAACTATTACCAGCGCTTGCAAAACGAAGAAACAGAAAAAGAATCTGCTGTTGTGTCTCTCAAATCATAGTAAACTGATGGCGTCAATGAACATTGGGATGGTGATTTGCCATACTTGTAGATCAGAATATCCCATTAAGCAGAGTTTATTTCTTTGTCAAACTTTTGGTGTCTGACCCAAACTGAGCATCTTTTTTTTTCTATCATCGATTGAAGTTCCTTTATGAATACTGTCAAGTTAATAATAAAAATGTTGTGAAGATATTACAGTCAAATCCAATTTACAAACAGGTTCTTGCAGTATAAGAGATGAGGGAGACATTTGTTGTTCTATCCAATGTTTAAATCGCAATTATGCTCACCGTTTCTTTATGCATTTATGCATTTCATGTGTATTTTAGAGCTCAATGTCTCCATCTTTATTGTTGATTTGCTGTAAAAAGATTAGGAATTGAAGAAAAAAATTGATGGAAGCAAGATTTGTCTCGAAGGAGCAACTCATACTTGTTTTGATAGAAATGTTCAATTTATCAGCTTTTCTCTTTTTTCTTCGTCAATATGGATTGCCAAAAATTTTCTTTGTAGTTTTTTGTTATTTATCTCAAAACAAAGGTATGCATCAAGGAAAATCATTTGCTTAGATAACATACTTATTACCAAAGTTATTGGGGGTTTTCCTTCCACAAATTGTTTTGATATAACAAAATAATTTATTTTTATGTATATGTATGGTATAAATGGATATGAAAACTAGATATGAAAGGACATCCATCAACCAGAACTATGTATTGATATTTGAGGGATCAAAATGCCTCTATTTTTCAGCCATATAATAAATGAAAGGAATATGGGATCACTCTAATCTCTCCCCGTGTTCATATGTTTGGTTAGAAAGATTGTACCAATTGGGTTTTTTTTTTCCTTTCTTATGGACGTTAACATCTCTTTGGAATTAAAAGTGACAAATAAAAATATTTTTTATTAATTACTCTTTTGTTTGGTTGGAAGATGTTGTTTAATAGGTTATCTATTATTGAAAAAATACATCAATTGGGCATTTTCTCCTATGTTACCTCTTTGGAAATTAACTAAAAGACATAAACAATAATATTTATTTATTTATTGCACTTTTGCCAAATAGTTTAGGTTATGTTTGAATAAAACTTATATTTTTCAACTGAGTGAACCTTGGCATGACGGACAATAGCTTAAGTTTCGCTGACCTACCCGTCTCATTTTGGGGGTACGCCCTAGAGACTGCAGTTTATCTTCTGAACAGAGTTCCATCAAAGTCAGTAGTATCTACATCATATGAGATATGAAAAGGAAAGAAGTTCGATCTTAAGGTGGTTAAGATTTAGGGCTATCCTGCCCACGTTAGAAGATACAACCTAGACAAGTTGGAATCAATGACGGAATTGTGAACATTCGTGGGATACCCTAAGGAGACTTTGGGGTATTATTTCTATCATCCTGAGGACCGAAAGGTCTTTGTTGCCAAGAGAGATGTGTTCATTGATAAGGAACACATTCTTGGTGGAAACCTAGGGAGTGAGATAAAATTGAGCGAGGTTGGAGAACCTAGCTCATGAACCATTCCAGAGCCCGAGTCTGTTCAGGTACCAAACACACAAGTTCCAACTTTACATATGCATAATAGAGTAAGTATCTTACCCTCCTAAAAGATATGTGGGACATATCAGTGGAGATGACTCTCAGGATGTTGATCCTCAGACCTATGAGGAGGCTATTATGAGTATAGACTCCGGGAAGTGGCAAGAAGCCATGAATTCTGAGATAGATTTCATGTACTCTAACAAGGTTTGGAACCATGAATTCTGAGGGTATTGTACCCATCGGCTGCAAATGGATCCTCAAGAAGAAGATCGGAGTGGATGGAAAGGTAGAGACCTATAAAGCAAGGCTGGTAGCTAAAGGATATCGTCAAAGACAAGGAGTTGATTATGACAAAACCTTTTCACCTGTAGTCATGCTTAAGTCCATTAGAATTATTTTGGTCATTGCAGTATACTATGACTATGAGATCTGGCAGATGGATGTCAAAAAGGCATTCCTCAATGGCAACCTCGAGGAAGAGGTGTATATGATACAACCAGAGGGATTTGTATCCAAAGATAGTCAAGATAAAGTGCGCAGGTTGCTTAGATCCATTTATAAATTGAAGCAAGCTTCCCGAAGTTAGAACATAATATTTGATGAGGTGATCAGATCTTATGACTTTCTTAAGAACGAAGATGAGCCTTGTATGTACAGGAAGGTAAGTGGAAGCGCTATCACCTTCTTGGTGCTATATGTGGATGAAGACTTGTTCCACAATAAAGGCTTGGCTATCTAGAAACTTCTCAATGAAAGACTCAGGGGAAGCATCCTATATTTCGGAGATCCGGATCTATAGAGATAGATCCAAAAAGATGTTTGGCTTATTCCAGTCTAAGTACAAAGACTCCATTATCAAAAGGTTTGGCATGGAAAATTTCAATCGATGTCTCATACTGATGAGACATGGAATATCACTTTCTAGGAGTATATCCCCCAAGACTCATGAAGAAAGAGCATACAAGAATAAGATATCTTATGCCTCAGCGATAGGGTCTATCATGTATGTGATGCTATGTACTAGGCCTGATATAGCACATGCTTTGAGTGTCACGAGCAGGTATCAGGCAGATCCAGGTTTAGAACACTAGAATGCAGTAAAGTGCATCCTTAAGTACTTGAGAATGACTAAGGATCTTTTCCTGGTATATGGAGGAGGTAGCCTCTAGGTTGAGGGCTACACGGACTCGAGTTTTCAGTCTGACATTGATGATAGCAAGTCGAATTCACGGTTTGATTTCACCCTGAATGGAGGAGCAGTAAGTTGGAAGAGTTCCATGCAAGATACTACTGCTGACTCGACCATAGAGGTGGGATACATTACTATAGAAAAAGTAGCAAAGGAAGGGGTTTGGATGAAGAAGTTCATCAAGGATTTGAGAGTCATACCAAATAGCGTGGAGCTGACTCCCATATATTGTGACAGCGATAGGGCGATAACTCTAACAAAGGAACTCATGTCTCAACAAAATTGTTCTGAGGAGGTTCCATCTGATTAGAGTGATAATGACCCGAAAAGATATAGCAATGGAAAAGAGTTCCATCCAAAGATAACATTGCAGATCCACTAACGACGCCGCTGGCTCAGATTATATTTGAGCGTCACAGGGGTCTGATGGTGATTGGCTTTTGGTCAAGTGAGAGATTACTGGTTACAGGTGCCTTGTAAGCCAATCACGTGAGTGATGACACGTGTGACACGTTGTGTGATCTTTTTTACTTATGATTAATATTAGCATATTCTCACATTATATTATCTGTTGCATACATATATATTGTAATGTCCTTAGTTCTGTGCAATGGGAATCAGATCATGATGAGATCACGATAATGAGATCGATTCACCTTTAAACACAGATCCTAAATAATCCCCATCATAGGTTACTCAAGAGGGACATTGAGATAATCGGATAGATCGGTGTACTATATACCCGTCCATATGATGGAGGCGGTTGGTCTCATAGCCACTTGTGTGGAGACACTAAGAATATAATATAGGTGCTCATTAGAGAATGAGTTCACTGATTGATCCGCTTATGAAATGTTGTATGGTTAATGATACATAATGTTAGACAATGATTCCATAGTCCCAGTTGTGTATCTGGTCCTTAGACTTGAGACACCAAGGATGCCTTGTATGAATACTCCTTTATTTGACGCCAGACTTACAGGTTTGGAAAGTTTCAGATCTAGTACAACTGGTTATCAAGATTGGTAGTCAACTTTATGAAGGTAATTGAGTGTCAATAGAGGATCATCTACTCTCAGTATCACGAGAGGAATATCCTATATGTGCTTGCTCAAATAAATCCCTGGCCATGGTCATTCGGATTGAGAGAGGAGTTCTCCGATAAATCCGAATAAAGTAAGACAAACTGATTCTATATATGACCTGACAGTACCATGTCCAATATATGGTCTCTAGAATATTATTTGGATGAGGGATTATAAATACATGGTAACTGTGGATAGACAGGTCCGATGGATTTGATCCCCCCTGTACCATTTGGGGACTATGGCGTAGTGGCCTAGTACGTCCATAGTCGATGAGTCGAGTGAATTATTATGGGGATAATAATTCACTATATCAAAAGGAGTTCTAATGGGAGTGACTCACGGCCAGCTCGGTATCGGGCCTAGAAGGTCACACACATATGGTGGATGCTTCAACGAATAAAGGATTAGATGAAGATCCAATTAGCCCATATTCTCATTAGATGAGACCCTATGTTGATGGGCTCCTTGATTAAGGCCCAATTATAGGCCTAAGGAGATTATTGGATAGAGATCCAATAATGCAAGGTTAGTGGGTTATTGGATGAAGATCCAACACCCACTAAGGTAGGAGCCCTAGGGTTTTTGGTGACTCTCTATAAATAGGAGGGGAGACTCATGGTTGATAGGCTGCAGCTTTAGCCACCACCTCCTATTCTCCTCCCTCCCTTTGAGCAAGAGTTGCAAGATCAGATTGGAAGAGTTTCACTGCAGAGATCCATCGTGTGGATACCGCTAGAGGAGGACGCTTGACCTCCTTCATCTTCTCTATCCAGATCTGGAATACAGGGATATACGATCTTCCTAGGTAAAATCAATCTCTTATACATTGTATTTTTTTTTTATGATTTTTCTCGCAACCCCAATCTTTTGCACGACGATTTGATCTGCGTGGAAAATCAGTTTTTGTTTTGATTTCCGCTGTGCATGTGATGCACCCGCTGATGTTTCCCAACACACACTCCCGTCGCATATCCTCGTATAATTACAACATACTCACGGGCACGAGACCCAATAAATAAAAAAGGTGGTTCATAAGCCTCAATAATAATAATAATAATAATCACATATACACATACATCATCACACATTCCATGATCATTCGTCTACATTATACATATCATGTATGACTACTAGATAATAATATTAATTAATTAAATTATTTTAATTATTTATTTACTAACTTTTGGGGAACCAAACACTAGGATGCCCCATGCGGTTAGGAAGCCCAAGCTACCAGGGTCTCCCCTATGGCCAGGAGTCCTCAAGCGTAGTGTCATGAACTTAGCAGGTTTTGCCTAAGTTGTCCAGCACCATCGTGTGTCTATCCGCAAAGGTCAACCACCCCGAAACCTCCTATGGCACCTTAGGACCAACAAAAGAGAAAACATGTTAGAGAAAGTATTTCCCACGGGATCCACAAGCAACTACTTTAGTAAACACTTTATATAGCCATTGCAAATTACAACATAGGCTTAAGAAACTCTAAACGGTCGCATACAAAGGATCAAGGTCCATTATAGACTGAAGTCCTCACAAGTGTCCACATGACACGACTCTCATTTACAAGCCAAAATCGACCATGAAAGCTAACCAAACTAGAGCTGCCAAGCTTACTGCTAGCTCGTTACTTATTATACAATGTATAAACAAAACCCAAAAGACATAGACATACATGAACATTACATTTAGCACCCTCTTTATAATTTTGTATGTGACATTCTCCCCCACTTATTCTTTTAACGTCCTCGTCGAAGCTGCTGCAGATGCTGCATCTCCTTGCCTTTTGCTGAATCTTCAATCTTCTACTCTAGCTGTAACATGCCTATTGGCTCCCAACTGCTCTCCACTGTTGTTGTTGAGTAGTCAAACTTTGATCCATTATACTACTTCAATTCACCAATGACTAACTCTAGTGTGGGGTCGACTGAGTTGTGTTGATCCTTGTTAATTTTTGCGGATCCTTTTGATAAAGGAAAAGACCTTCTTTATTTTGCACTAGTATATCAAACATCTCATGTCGCTTAAACTAGGTGGATGCTTGTTGGAGCTGTAACAAGCATCATCTTGCAGACTTTGAAGTTTTTCCTCATAAAATTTATCTATCGATTCTTCTTTAACTTAGTTGTCATTTCCAAGTAGGTTCGCATCACTTCTGCTTTCGATTAACATTTTGTTAGGAAATAAAACGGACAATCTATTCTCAGTAACACCAATCAGGTGAGGATTTGACAACTATTATCTTCCATTAGGTTTCTTCGAAGGGTCTTTGAACTCGTGCAGAGCTCCTTTGGTGGATAAATATGAGAATTGGGGTACTTGGTTTCGCCCATTCCCTTAAGATTGAGAAGGCAAAGTTGCTTGACTTTTGCTCGTCTCCTCGAGATTGTACTTCATGCATCGAGCTAGTTACTAGTCTTCGCCCGCTCTTTGCTCACACGTTTGAAGCACCCACAATGTTTGCACTCCTTATGTTGAGTTAGCTACTATGATTCGCCTTCTCTCTACCATCAAACTTTCAGAATGCAAGAAGTTTTACCCCAAAAAGAGTAAAATTTCATCCCAACTTGGAGCAAGTCTTTGATAGTTTTGGTCGCCTTTGGGGTTGTACCATCTTCTCCACAATCTTTGTCGCCTACTCCTCTAAGTAGAAAAGGTACAACATCACGTACTACCTACTTCGTTCCTTGGTCGAGCACTCCTGCATCAACTCGAAATCCCCCACTTTCAACTATCTTGATGAGAAGACCGTTGACGCCGGTTTTATGAAGTTCACTGGCCTTTGCTCTTCATCCTTGTCATGGTACTTGGAGTTTACCTCTGCATTCTTCACCTCCTCGACCCCTTTCATGACCAACGCTCTCCCTCCATGAGAACAAGGGATCAGTGACTCTACGGAAGTCCCACCTCTATGGTACCATGGCACTGCCAAGCCCATGGCCCTACTATCCGCTGCCTTGCATCTACGTCCCTTTCTTCGCGATCAGTAGATCTGCCTTTGTAACACTGTGGCACTCCTCCGTGTCCACCTTCTTTCTGACTGAAGCTTTGCTTTTGGGTAGCTGAGCCATACTGGATTCGTCGTCACTACCTCACCCCTTTCGGCTGCCTGCTTCAACACCCCTATGTCTTTGAACAATTTCCCTTGGTTGATGGAAAGATAAACTGTAACTCACATGCATGGCCTCCACCATCCTATTACGGGGCTCACGCATATTCTGTTCTCTTTAGCTTCCTTGGTAGCAACGTTCGCTTACTCGGCCTTATCCTCTGACTTGTCGGGCTCCCATAAGTGAATATAAGCATTGAAGCATTCCAACTCTTCAGCCACTTCGATCATACCTCTGTATGATCAAGTCCCCCATGGGACTCACTAGTACTTGCACTCTAAATTCTCCAATGATGGTATATAGCTCCTCATATACTGATGACCAAAGATTTCGTCCGATGTAAGATTCGATGCGCACACACGGAAGACCCGTGTCGGTGGTACCATTACTAGTTACAGGTGTACTGCAAGTCAATCATGTGAGTGATGGCATGTGTGAAACACTGCATGATCTTTTGCTTATGATTAATATTAGCATATTCTCACATTATATTATCTATTGCATATATATATTGTGGTCTTTAGCTTTGTGCAATGAGAATCAGATCGTGATGAGATCATGATAATGAGATCGATTCACCTTTAAACACGGATCCTAAATAATCTCGGTCATAGGTTACTTGAGAGGGACATCGAGATAATCGGACAAACCGATGTACTATATACAAGTCCATATGATAGAGGTGGCTGGTCTCAACGCCACTTGTGTGGAGATACTAAGGATACAGGTGCTTATTGAAGAATGAGTTCACTTATTGATCCGCTTATGGAATGCTATATGGTTGAAGATACCTAATGTCAGAAAGCGATTCCATAATCCCAGATGTGTATCTGGTCCTTATACTTGAGACAGATGCCTTGTATGAGTACTCCTTTCTTTGATGCCAGACTTATAGGTTTGGAAAGTTACAGATCTAATAAGCTAATTATCGGGATTTGTAGTTTTTCTAACCTTACGAAGGTAATTGAGTGTCAATAGAGGATCATCCACTCTCGGTATCACGAGAGGAATATCTCATATGTGCTTGCTCAGACAAATCCCTAGCCAGGGTCATTCGGATTAAGAGAGAAAGAGTTCTCTAGTAGAATCTGATTAGAACAAGATAAACTGATTTCGTATATGACCTGACAGTACCATGTCCAATATATGATCTCTAGGATATTAGTTGGATGAGGGATTATAGATACATGGTAACTGTGGACAGATAGGTCTGATAGATTTGATCCCCTTGTACCGTCTGGGGACTATGGCGCAGTAGCCTAGTACGTCTATGGTCGATGAGTCGAGTAAATTATTATGAGGATAATAATTCGCTATATCAGAAGGAGTTCTGATGGGAGTGACGCACATCCAGCTCGGTATCGGGCCTAGAGGGTCACACATATATGGTGGATGCTTCAGCGAATAGAGGATTGGATGAAGATCCAATTAGCCCATATTCTTAATAGATGAGATCCTATGGTGATGGGCTCCTTGATTGAGGCCAAATTAGAGGCCCAAGGAGATTATTAGACAGAGATCCAATAATGCAATGTTAGTGAGTAATTGGATGGAGATGCAATACCTACTAAGGCAGGAGCCCTAGGGTTTTTTTATGGCTCTTTATAAATAGGAGGGGAGACTTATAGTTGATAGGCTACAACTCTGGCCTCCCCCTCTTATTCTCCTCCCTCCCTCAATGCAAGAGTTGCGAGATCAGATTGGAGGAGTTTTGCTGTAGAGATCCATCGTGTGGATACAGCTAGAGAGAAGGACGCTTGACCTCCTTCATCCTCTCCATCCAGATTTGGAATACATAGATATACGATCTCCCTAGGTAAAATTAATCTCTCACGCATCGTGATTTTTCAGTTTTTCTTGCGACCCCAATCTTTTGCATGATGATTTGATCTGTGTGGGAAACCGATCTTTGTTTTGATTTCCACTACGCATGTGATGCTCCCACTGAGGTTTCCCAATAGTGATATCAGAGCTAAGGTTTTCATGCGAAAGATTGGTTTTAAACTACGTGTGATAAGATTGAATCGCGTTAAATTATTTTATACATTCTTGTTGTATTTTTGTAGCGAAGGCAGCAAGGAAACGGGTGGCCGACCACGGCCAAGGTCCCCTACAAAGGGGCTGTCGGCTATGACCTGGACATCTCGCAAGAGCGGCCAGCCTGCAGCCAGGCCGTGGCTAGCCTGCGGCAGAGGCTGCCCACAAGTGGCAGCCGCCCGCGGCTAGCTTGCGACAGGGCCTGCCGAAGGTGGGCAGTAGCCCACGGCCAGGCTGTAGAGGCAGCCGCCCACAGGGGCGACGCTTGCGGGCACGGTGACCGTAGGCAGGCCACCTGCGGGCAGAAGCTGCCGCCTGCAAGGGTGGCCGCTCGCAGGAACGCTCGCAGGAACGCTCGCAGGGGCAGCGCCCATAGAGGTGTCGCCCATGGGCGTGGCACTAGCTGTAAAGGCAACAGCACCCGCCCCTTAGCAAAGAGGCTGCCGACGAGCAAGGGTAGTGGTGGCAGCGTAGAGGGGGCAAGATAGGTTAGGGCTGGAAAATTCTGAGGACTATCTTTTTATCTAGAATTATGAAAATACCCTTGACAATTCTGAAATTTTTTTATTTTTTAAAAAATAATTAATTAAATAGTTTAATTAATTATTATATATCTAGTAATCCTACATATGATGTGATGTACATGTGATGTATGATGTGAATGGATGATCATGAGCCATGTGTTGTGATGTGTGTAATTGTGATTATTATTATTATTATTATTATTAGGGCTTACGAACCTTTGTTTTTCTCGTTTATTATCGGGCCTACGTGCCTGTGATTATTTATAATTACATAGAGAGGCGCAGCGGAAGCATGTAGGTGACAGCGAGACCCACGATGCCATGGTGGGAGATCACGACGCATGGTGATGCGACAATCCGATGGAATTGATGATGATGAGATCAACAATCACAGGGCATGGAGATGCACCGATGCACACATAGATCCTATTGTGAGTGATTAGGCCCATTGGCTTAGGCTTAATCATATTAGGTGACGGCTCATGATAATTTGGTGTGGCTTACATACGTAATGTGTTATACACCTACTAGATATATGTATGTATATATATATATATATATATATTTATATATGATGTAGATATATATTAAATATATATGTGTATGACACGACATATTAGGAGATCAATACAAAATGAAAGCCCCTCTTACGATAATATTAAGTCGGTAAGCGTGAGGCAATAAGATTGACCCACATGGCCTTCCATCATTATAGGAAGAAATTGAATCACGACATAGGTTGAGTTGGTCGAGTCACTCGAGGCTCACCTAACTACGTGATCGAGTTCTTGCTTACGACATATAGATGTCACCGGTGACCTGAGGACATGGTATGACTTGGTCAAGCAGTCGAGAGTATATTCATCAAATCAGACTCATCTTATAATGATGGTGATGACTTAATTGAACCTCATGGTTGGTCGAGCAGTCAAGACCATGATGATTCGGAAGCGAACATGATGGGAATCACAAGGAGTTGTGATTGGCAAGAGTTGTCTACCTTTTGGGCTTAGTATAGTTGGTCGAGTCCCTCGAGGTTGCACTAAGATGCCGATTGGATCCCGATCCCCACTAGGAGTCTACCGAAGACTTTCGTCTCACGTGTCGAGGGTGTCACATGATTTGCTAGAAAAATAGTATGAGTACATTAAGATAGAAGTCCATATCTTAATTAGTATTTTCTGTAAAATCTGCATGTTATTTTATTTACGGTATATCTTGTTTATCGCTTGCAAACCCCCTACATGGCATACTTGATGCCAACCGCCTCATTGGTCCAAAGGCTCCGTAATTTGAGAATTGTTCTCATAGAGGAGAAAATCTTATATGTACTCAACATGATTGTTCCCGTGCCGGAGGAAAGGACAAGCAAGGATGAGATTGCTTGCTTTGTGAAGTATAAAGATAGTTCTAAAGGATAACCTATATGTTGATCTTATACTTCAGTCCTTACCATATTCCTTTTCACAGTTCATTATTAACTTTAATATGAATAAGTTTGAGGTGACTCTACCTGAGCTCCTCAATATGTTGAGGGAAGTTGAGAGCACCATAAAAAAAGAGAAATCAGTTCTCTATATTGGTGAGACCAAGAAGAAAAGGAAGGCCAGTAAGACCCTTAAGAATGGCAAGGGCAAAGGAAGACCGGGTAAGGCAATGGTTGCCAAGAAAAACCCAGGAAACGATAAAGGATAACGATTCCACTATGGCCAAGATGGGCATTGGAAGAGGAACTGTAAGGACTACCTTACAGATAAGGCGAAACAAAAGCTTGGAGAAGCTTCAGGTATATTCATGATCAGTCTCCACTTTGTCATATTTTTATAATAACACATGGATATTGGATACCGGGAGTGCTTATCATGTCTGCAATTCGTTGCAAGTTCTGACAAAACCTAAGAAATTGGCCAAAGGTGAGATGGACCTCAAGATGGGCAATGGAGCAAGAGTTGCTACAATTGCTGTTGGGGAGGTCATCCTACACCTGCCTATTGGAGTTATTATTGCATTAGATGCATGTTATTTTGTCTCTTCCATTATCAAAAATATTATTTCTATCTCTTGTTTGACAATTAATGGATATAAATTAGTTTTTGAACAATAATTGTTCAATAATTATGGATGATGAGATCATCACTAGAGGGACATTGATAAATGACTTATATGTGTTAGACATTTCTCCACACATCATAAATATAAATGTCTAAGAGGAAAAGAGATGAGGTGAATAATGCATACCTATGACATTGTAGGCTAGGTCATATACATGAGAGAATGATTCAAAAGTTGCTAAAAGATGGATACTTAGATCCATTTGACTATGAGTCATATGCAACTTATGAACCTTGCCTTCGTGGGAAGATGACCAACTCTCCTTTTAGTGGAACTGGAGAGAGAGCCATTGAGTTATTGGAACTCATACATAGTGATGCATGTGGTCCCATGTCAACTCAGGCTATAGAAGGTTACTCATACTTCATTACATTCAATGATGATTTCTCTAGGTATGGACACGTGTACTTGATGAAGTATAAGTCCGAGGCCTTTGAGAAATTCAAGGAATATAAGAATGAGGTGGAGAACCAAATTGAAAATAGTATTAAGACTCTTTAATCAGATCAAGGAGGAAAGTACTTGAGTACGGAGTTCACCCATTTCCTTAAGGACAATGAGATTTCATCCCAATGGACACCTCCTTATACACCTCAACTCAATGGTGTATCAGACAGGAGGAATTGAACGTTGTTAGACATTGTGTGATCCATGATGAGTTTTGCTGACCTACTCATCTCATTCTAGGGGTACACCATATGAGATATGGAAAGGAAAGAAGCTCAATCTTAAGGTAGTTAAGATTTCGAGTTGTCTTGCCCACGTTAGAAGACACAACCTTGACAAGTTAGAATCAAGGATGGAATAGTGTATGTTCATGGGAACCCTAAGGAGACTTTAAGGAATTATTTCTATCATCTGGAGGACCAAAAGGTCTTTGTTGCCAAGAGAGCTGTGTTCCTTGAGAAGGAACACATTCTTGGTGGAAACAGTGGGATGAGATAGAATTGAGCGAGGTTGGAGAACCTAGCTCAAGCACCATTCCGGAGCCCGAGTCTGTTCAGGTACCTAACACACAAATTCTAACTTTGCATAGGTCTAGCAGAGTATCTCACTCTCCTGTAAGATATGTAGGACATATCAATGGAGAGGACTCTCAGGATGTTGATCCTCAAACCTATGAGGAGGCTATTATGAGTATAGACTCCGGGAAGTGGCAAGAAGCCATGAATTATGAGATGGATTTCATATACTCTAACAAGGTTTAGAACCTTGTGGATGTGCTTGAGGATATCGTACCCATTGGCTGCAAGTGAATTTTCAAAAAGAAGATTGGAGTAGATGAAAATGTAGAGACCTATAAGGCAAGGCTAGTAGCTAAAGGATATCGTCAAAGAAGCCATGAATTCTGAGATGGTTTCCATGTAATCTAACAAGGTTTGGAACCTTGTGGATGTGCCTGAGGATATCGTACCCATCGGCTGCAAGTGGATTTTCAAAAAGAAGATTGGAGTAGATGGAAAGGTAGAGACCTATAAGGCAAGGCTAATAGCTAAAGGATATCATCAAATACAAGGAGTTGACTATTACGAAATATTTTCACCTGTAGTCATGCTTAAGTCCATTAGAATTCTTTTGGCCATTGCAGCACACTATGACTACAAGATCTGGTAGATGGATGTCAAAACGATATTCCTCAATGGCAACCTCAAGAATGAGGTGTATATGATATAGCCAGAGGGATTCATATCCAGAGAGAGTCCAGATAAAGTGTGCAAGTTACTCAAGTTCATTTATGGACTAAAGCAAACTTCCTGAAGTTGGAACATAAGATTTGATGAGACAATAAGATCTTATGACTTTGTTAAGAATGAAAATAAACCTTATATATATGGGAAGGTAAGTAGAAGTACTATCACCTTCTTGGTATTATATGTGGATGACATACTAATCATTGGGAATAATGTAGGAATGCTCTCCACAGTAAAGACTTGGCTATCCAGAAACTTCTCCATGAAGGATTTAGGGAAAGCATCCTGTATTTTGGGGATCTGGATCTATAGAGATAGATCTAAGAGGATGCTTGGCTTGTCCCAATCTAGGTACATAGACTCTATTATCAAAAGATTTGGCATGGGAAATTTTAAGAGATGTCTCATACCGATGAGATATAGAATATCACTTTCTATGAGTATGTCCCTAAAGACTCCTTAAGATAGGGCAGACATGGATAAGATACTATATGCCTCAGCTATAAGGTCTATCATGTATACTATGCTATGTACCAGGCCTGATATAGTACATGTTTTGAGTGTCACGAGCAGGTATTAGGCAGATCCAGGTTTAGAACATTGAAAGGTAGTAAAGTGTATCCTTAAGTACTTGAGAAGGACTAAGGATCTTTTACTGGTATATGGATGAGGTAGCCTCCACGCTGAGGGCTACACGGACTCGAGTTTCCAGTCTGACATCGATGATAGCAAGTTAAACTCAGGGTATGTTTTCACCCTGAATGGAGGAGCAGTAAGCTGGAAGAGTTTCAAGCAAGATACTACTGCTGACTCGACCACAGAGGCAGAATACATTGTTACAGCAGAAACAACAAAGGATGGGGTGTGGATGAAGAAGTTCATCAGATATTTGGGAGTCGTGCCATGCAGCATGGAGCTGATTCCCATATATTGTGACAATAATAGGGCGATCGCTCAACCGAAGGAACCCAGGTCTCATCAGAAGACTAAGCATGTTCTAAGAAAGTTTCATTTGATTAGAGAGATCATAGCCCGTAAAGATATAGCAATGAAAAGAGTTTCATCCAAAGATAACATTGCAGATCCACTGACAAAGCCGCTGGCTCAGATTGTATTTGAGCATCACAGGAGTCTGATGGGGATCAGACACATAGGTGATTGGCTTTAGGTCAAGTGAGAGATTGCTAGTTACAGGTGCCCTGCAAGCTAATCACGTGAGTGATGGCACGTGCGACACACTGCATGATCTTTTTACTTCTGATTAATATTTGCATATTCTCACATTATATTATCTGTGTATATATATATCGTGATGTCCTTAACTCTATGTAATAGGAATTGGATCGTGATGAGATCGATTCACCTTTAAATACGGATCCTAAATAATCCCGATCATAAGTTACTCGAGAGGGATATCGAGATAATCGGACAGACCGGTGTACTATATACCCATCCATATGATGGAGGCGGCTGGGTCTCATAGCCACTTGTATGGAGACACTAAGGATATAGTACAGGTGCTCATTAGAGAATGAGTTCACTAATTGATCCACTTATGGAATATTGTATTGTTAAAGATTTCTAATATCTGACAACGATTTCATAGTCCTAGTTGTGTATCTGGTCCTTAAACTTGAGACACCAAGGATGTCTTGTATAAGTACTCCTTTCTTTGATGCGAGACTTACAGGTTTAGAAAGTTTCAAATATGGTACAACTGATTATCGGGATTGGTAGCTAACCTTACGAAGTCAATTGAGTGTCAATAGATGATCATCCACTCTCAGTATCATAAGAGGAATATCTCATATGTATTTGCTCAGACAAATCCATAGCCAGGGTCATTCAGATTGAGAGAGAAAGAGTTCTCCGGTAGAATCCGACTAGAGCAAGACAAACTGATTTCATATGTGACCTGACAGTATCATATCCAATATACGATCTCTGGAATATTAGTTCGATGAGGGATTATAGATACACGATAACTGTGGACAGACAGGTCCGATAGATTTGATCCCCCTGTACCGTCTAGGGACTATGGTGTAGTGGCCTAGTACGTCCAAAGTCGACGAGTCGAGTGAATTACTATGGGGATAATAATTCACCATATCAGAAGGAGTTCTGATGGGAGTGACTCACGGCCAGTTCGGTCTCGGGCCTAGAGGGTCACACACATATGGTGGATGCTTCAGCGAATAGAGGATTGTATGGAGATCCAATTAGCCCTTATTCTCATTAGATGAGACCCTATGTTGATGGGCTCTTTGATTGAGGCCCAATTAGAGGCCTAAGGAGATTATTAGATAGAGATCCAATAATGCAAGGTTAATGAATAATTGAATGGAGATCCAATATCCACTAAGGCAGGAGCCCTATGGTTTTTTGGCGGTTCTCTATAAATAGGAGGGGAGACTCATGGTTTAGAGTCTGCAGCTCTGCCCCCCCCCCCCCCCCCCCCCCCCCCCTCTCTTATTCTCTTCGTTCCCTCTGTGCAAGAGTTGCGAGATCAAATTGGAGGAGTTTTGCTGCATAGATCCATCGTGTAGATACTACTAGGGAGAAGGACGCTTGACCTCATTCATTCTCTCCATTCGAATCTAGAATACAAGGATATACGATCTCCCTAAGTAAAATCAATCTCTCACGCATCGTGATTTTTTGGTTTTTGTAGTTTTTCTCACGACCCCAATCTTTTGCATGACGATTTGATCTGCGTGAAAAATCAATTTTTGTTTTGATTTTCGCTGCACATGTGATGCTCCCGTTGAGGTTTCCCAACAACCTTGACCTTCACTCCTTGAATCCATAGCCCTTCTTGTCATTATGTAGTTCACCAAAGTGGAGCTCCCAGTAGCTCTTGATCATACCTCTGCATGATCAAGTCCCTCACGGGACTTCTCTCGTGTGTCTTGTATTACCTCAAACTATTCCACCATTATCCGCTGCACCATGTCACCTCCTGGTGACATCTCCAATGCATTCAGATTCTTGTGGGATGAACTTGGACTATAATCTCTCTATGTGTGGCCTTCGCCAACACATCATAGGGCCTCCAACACATTTGTTTGTGTTCTCTCCTTTAGCAATTCACCTTCACCCACCCATTCTCGAGTCACACCCGAACGAAGCATCACTCTAGGATAATCTGTCACCTAATAGCTCTCAAAGTCCCCCGCTTCGCTAAAATTGGTGCACCATTGTCTAGATCCTAGGCCTCTATCCCACACTAACACAATCTCTACTATGCATTGCTTTCTTCATAACAACTCGATTGACAGCACTGTGACATATTCTTCAAGAGTACCCACTTCTACGTCCTCTTGCCTCGTGCTAATGCATCTCTGAGATAAGATGTATGTGCCTCGAAGCTCCCTTCGTCTTTGGTACTATGCAAGATAAGTTCACCCCATCAGAATGAAGAACTCATGGAACGACATGATCTCACTCTTGCCTCTACAAGAGTTCATATACTTGACCTCTGTCCAGGAAAGCTTCGTGCCTCTGCTCCATGTTTTATCTTCTATGTCAACTCCCTTCATGTAGCTTGGATACTTCACCAAGTTCCACCCAAGTTACTCTGCTCCTCGATTTGCATTGAATTGATGGTGGCCCTCATGCCCACCATTTTATGGGTCAGCACTCCGTTGAGTTTGATTTCCATATCAACTCTAAGTGTCCCTTTGTATGATGTTTTCATGGATTACCCCTCCACTTGATCTCGCAATGCATCCACCAATGCATTACCTTATTCAAGATCATGCGATGACTCCTCGCCTCTCGCTCGGTCCGTTAAGCTTTGTGGAAATATTATCTTGAGGTACTCTTCCTCAATATGTGTGGTCTCCTATACATGATTCTTTCTTTGGAGAACTAGGACCTATCCCTTTTTGATATATATCATGTTAGAGCAACTTTCCTCTTTGCATTCTTCCCTCTAGAAGTTTTGGAGACCACCATCTCCTTGGACTACTCTATCTTGCTGAACAACCTATGCTTTATTCTAACCTTGCAAATATGTTTGCTAGATTATGACTTTTCGCCAATACAGCCCCCGCACCCTTCAGGGCCTAGCAACATGCTGAACTTGTTGCACACTTCAGCCTCCTACGGACGTATCTTTTCCATGCCGAAGAGAAAGTTTCAATGCTCCATTGCACCGAGTTCCAATCACCTTGGGATGACCACAAACACTTCATCGTCCGCATATAAGCCCTTACATGAGTACCGAATTCTTCGAGTTAGCAATTTCCCTTGATAGAAGATAGGATTAAGTTAGGATTTAGATATGTTTTCCTCGATTGAATGATGAAATCACATAGGTTAGTTGAGGAAAGTCCTCCTATCTTCACCTGTATGAATTGATGATGAATCAATGAACTCAATGGACATTTCTTTACTTCTTCCTATTTCTAACATGGTATCAGAGCCCCTCTCTTTATAAGAGAGATTACCTATTTTTTATCCACTGTCAAACGATAGCTTCTATCACCATTTCTCTATGACGACCCTTCTTTTCTGTCGACTTCCTCCTCTCTCGTCAGACTCACCATTGTCGACTTCTATCTTTGATGCATCAAACGATAGCATCTCTCGAGCCCTTCATCGACCCCCCTGCTGCTACTCTGCTTGTTGCCCTCGCCGCAGCCCTTATCGTTGTCGTAGTAATCGTTGCCACAGCAACTGCTGCTCCTCTCTGTCGGCCACCTCTATCACACCTGCTACTGCCACCCGGCCAGCCCCTATTTCTCCCCTATCACTTATCATAGTGTTGTCGTTAGGAGCAGCAGTAGCCCTTAGCTGCGCACAACAGTGGTGACGCTGTTGCTTTCCCCCCACCCCCGCAATTGCCTCTACCGTCACTGCCCATCCTTCCATCCCGCAAAGGTGATGCCTTCGTTCTATCACCATCTCTCTCCTCAGCTGCGACTCCACTAGAGAAGACTCTACCAGTGTCTTCTTATGCATGAGAACGACGTCGCTCCCATCGCTCTCCTCCTGTGAGGCGCTCTTGCTGCATGCCCGAGTCATGCATACGACTGTCAAGGCTACAGCCCTCCCCCTTCCTCCTCTCAACCGTAGCCATGACGCCATCCCCTCACAGTTGCTGCCTTTTGCTCCCAGCCGCCGACCACCACTACCCTCAACCTCTTCATCGCTGCTTCTAGCTACACCCAACTTGTCATCGCCTCTGTCACCATTGTAACCCACGTAGCCGCCGATTGCTCCTTGGCATGATCATTTTGCCGCAACCACCATTGTCGATCACCCCAGTCGCAGCAGCCATCTCCTCCCCTTGCTGCTAGCGCTGTTCCTCACCTTCTACAGCAATCGTCAAAAAAAAAAATAGACGGAAAAGAGGGAAAGAGAAGAAGACGAAGGGCACCACTGTCGCATCTTTCTCCCCTCGCTTCCAGTCCTTACTGTTGTCATTTGCTCGCCCGGTGAGATCTTTCTATCCGCTATCGCTGCTCGGCAGCACCGACACCTTCTTCCATGGCAGTCGGCCCCAACTCTATCAATTCTCCACTCCATTGTCTAATGATAGCTTATGCTCCATCCTTTCTGCTGTGCATGCCTCGTGCCGAATCTCCTCTTCCTGCCATGCCTGCACCCTCCTTCTCAGCCAGGCTTACATGGCCGCTGAAGTCAATTATCATCAGACCTTCACTACATTTGACAACATAGCGATCTCTTCTCAGCCAGGCTTACATAGTCGCCAAAGTCAATTATCGTCAGACTTTCACCATGGTTAACAACATAGCGATCTCCTTCCTTTAGATTCATTGGCATTAGTTCAAGATCTGTGTCCTTCACAGGAGCTTGATCTTATGGGGGCATGATAGTTCGATCTAATCAGATTTTCAAACTTGGCTCCATCAGAATCATCTCCTCCTTCTTAGCTAGGCTGATATCATCGTCAAAGTCAACCGCCGTCAGATCTTCACCACAGTTGACAACATAACGGCTTCCTTCTCATCTAGGCTGATATCACCGTCGAAGTCAACCGCCGTCAGGTCTTCATCGCGGTTGATAACACAATGGCTTTCTTCCTTCAAATTCATTATAATAGGTTCAAGATCGGCATCCTTAGTTTAAGATCGGTGTCCTTATAAGAGCTCGATCTTACGGGGCATGATAGAAGATAGGA